>JAWZYT010000676.1:1080000-1095000 GCA_034508575.1 Petrolisthes manimaculis | reverse complement strand
ATTGTGGCACAGTTTGGTAAAATAGTCACCAAAATTATAGCTCCTCTCAATATATCTAGTAGAGTTTGAAAATGAACCTACTGTAAGCAGTGTATCAATTGCTTCCAGTGCCTCATTAAGGTTGGTAGATAATGAGGACTCCTTCTGGAACCTGGGTATGAGGCTTGCCAGACTCTCCACTCCTCCTGAGTCAACAAATTGTTTTCGTTGGTTTGTTGTCCATTCTGGCACCAGGTTCGTCAGTGCCCAAGCTGCCTCCTTCACAACATTGTTACTGTCCTAGAACAATGGAAATATGTAGCCGACTCAGTAATGAGTTATTTGATGAGAATTGGGTTGTACAGTTGATAAAACAGAAATTGCGACGATATTTGATGGAACGTTAAGTATATTAATGTCCATAGTTGTTTGTAGGGATCATACAGTAAGTATGTATTACTGAAGGAAATGTATATTTCCTTTTGCACTACATACTTTTGGTCTGTACAAATAGTTGTGGATATTAACACTGTACTGTATAGTTAACGTTCCATCAAGACTTGTTGCAATTCATATTTTGCCAACTGTACAGTTGACAGGTGAGAAAACATTAATTGAGTATCACCTTCACTATTTAATAACTGTTAGACTGTACATTATATAAGGGAACATAATGATTGACGGACTGATTGGGATATAATTCCTAATAGGAATAAACCACTACTGGAGTTTAGGTATTTAGACATTTCTCTTTCCTACCTTGGCTATCACATCAAGTAAGGTGAGTAGAACACCTTCATCTAAGAGCTTCTGGACTTGTTGTGTTGTTCCAGCAGCTATATTGGAAAGAACCCAAGCTGCATACTTACGCTGCTTCTCCACCGTTGAGTTCTTCAATATGTTGTGAATAGGGGCAAGTATCCCGGCCTCCAGCGCTGCATCTGTCTGAGAGAGTACAGTACAGTATTGTAAACACTTTGAGTCCCAGTGTTGATATGTGATTGTATCTGAATACATTTAAATCAAAGTTGTTAAACAAGAGTAAATATTACTGTACCATTATTGATCCTCTTCATGGCAGTACCTATTTTTCAACCCTCTTATTAAAAATATCTTTACCAGCTGTACTATAATAACATTCTTTAATAACAATTTTATGATGAACTATCATATTAATAATTGGTAGCAAAACAGAGTAAAAAAAACCTGCGCCTCTGTAGCTGTGACAATATTCCCAACAAGTTTCACGGCTGGAGTCTGCACTTTTTGATCAGGTGATTTGAGGTGGGGTGTTACCAGCAGAGGTAAGATGTCAGCGTCAATCACAAGCTGTATAGTGCTATCTACACTTGTCATGAACACCAGGCACCAAAGAGCTCTCTCTGTTGGATAAGAGAGGATACAATTATAAAAGGAGAAAATTATATCACATTTGATTGGCTTTCAAAAATTACAATTTCCAAAAACAACACAATGTTTGTATCAATATTAAGTGTTAAAGTATTCCCACCAAAAATTATATCACATTTGATTGGCTTTCAAAAATTACAATTTCCAAAAACATGGCATAACACAATGTTTGTATCAATATTAAGTGTTAAAGTATTCCCACCAAAAATTCCAAACATTAACAAGTATTGTACATGTATCTAATTATTATTACTGTATGCCAATAACAGCAGTACAGGGATTAATACAGTAAGATACAGTACTACAGGAAGATACACTACAGGGACTAATTCTAGATAATTTCATATAACTTTTTGAAAATGGTTCCAACATAATATAGAAATGCAGCTGTTAGTTTCTCACCTAACACCTCATTGTTTTCACTGGAAAGACAAATATCTTTCACGACAGAAATAGCCAGTGTCATCTCTTCATTTGTCAACATCCAATTTGGTGTCCGGAAGATGTTTGAGAGTGCCCAAGTGGAATGGGAGAGTTGTGACATCTGGGGAGAAGGACTGAATGAACTGTAGTTGAACAAGATTAAATTAGTTAATGTGTGATGGATAAATAACCTGTGGGAGGTAAGTACCCAAAATAATCATAGCCATCTTCAACAATTCTCAATGTGTACTGTATCTTTATAATCAATCACAGATAAGATATATACAGATGCGTGAAGAAATAGAAACACATTCAAGTATTACCACACTAACTTCCAACACTATAATAGCATAGTAATGTGAACATTACAGTAGGCCACTAACTGAAGAATAATTTCTGATGAAGTCGATGAGATGATGGAGAAATCCAGCCTCTAGTATCTTGTTCCGTAAAACTTCCCCTTCTCCAGCAATGTTTGACAAGGCCAAGATGGATTGTTCCTTGATCATGTTCTCTCCAGATTCAACCAGCTGTAGCCTACTAGAGGCTTGATCAGTCCAACCTCTGAGGAATGGTGGGTGGGTCACTTTAGTTAAATATGCAGTACTACGACCCGAGATTTAATATATTTAATCAATTATTCTATTAGTTTACAATTTGAAAACAGTTGCCAAGAATGGAAAGATGACACAAATTTACATTGTTATGTTGATTCTGATCCCTAATGGATTATGAAATTGGAAAAGTACCAGGGACATTTAGAGCTATATATAATATTCTTAACAATTCACCACATTACAATAATATATCTGTATACCCAAGGCCAAGAGATATACTCTTGGCCTTGTGTATACCTATGTGAAAGTCGATATTCAGCTGACCGTAATTCATCGATATTGTACACATTTTAACCATTAAAAATAAACAAAGACATTAAAAACATTAAAACAAGAAAGAACAAAAGACTTATTTACCGTAATGTGTAGATTGATCATACACATACTGATTATACACATACTGATTATACACATACTGATTATACACATACTGATTATATACATACTGATTATACACATACTTATTATACATATACTGATTATTGATATGATGAAAAGTGGAAGCCGTGATGGTAAGAGAAAATGACCAAAAACAATTATTACATATTAAGCAACGTGTGTGATAATTGAACTTACCATCCCACCACTATGACCCATAGTGACGCTCTCTTGTTACACTCGTGATAAGCCAACCCCTTTATAGTGAACAACTTCTCATACTTTTAGCACATATCCTATTACCGTACAGATTTTTATTTAATTTTGAAAAGTGCAAGTGATTTTAAGAGAGAGTGACAAAGATTAATGAATGGAAACTAAGGAAATGTATTTGTATGAGTAGAACTCATGGATTATAAGTGAAAACTCTCTCACTACTGTACAACACTCACGCTTTTAGGCCTACCCTTTTACAATGAACAACCTTTCAACATACTTTTGGCTCAAGTTTAGAATTATTTTTAGTCACTAAAGAGAGTATCTGTGAAATAGAGGGTTGAGTGTAGACTTATCTTGGCTATTTTTTTTGTTTTTTTGTTCGCATGATAGCTTTAAAACGTGTTAGCAAAGCCTGCAATAGGTGGGGATATATATATATATATATATATATATGAGACTATCTTTCTCATTCAAAATCTAAAATACTGTGCTTCGTGCTTTTATTAAACTACATAACCACATACAGTTATACAATTCAGCCATTTATCATAATCATCATCAACACTAATACATTTCACATTGTTTTTCAAGGTGTTGGGACTGAGGGAGGTTTTAGCACCAGCGCAGGGTCCCCCGACATACAAAGGGTTCAGTTCTGAGGCTATTTGAACCTTACACCATATTCAAGAACATCCATGGTGTATACGATGGCGTGGTACTTGTACGACAGCTTTATGGTATTTCTATAGAGCCGTCGTACCGGTACAACACAATCGTATGCACCACAAACATTCTTGAATATGGCCCACTGTTAGAGAGCGGTCATTGAGCGATGGAGACGCCACTTCACAACACCATTACCAACCAACCAACCAACCCTTCACTTCACAACACCATTACCAACCAACCAACCAACCCTTCACTTCAGCAAAACAACAAACTGTACCTTCTATTGCCTGCGTTAGTGTAAAATCTCCTGATGCAATGTTGGAGATGACCCATGCTGTCTCAAACAACAAGTCTGTACTACTGCAAGATAAAACACACCCATGTTTATTTATCCATGCATGATGGTTTCTTTTTTTACTCTGTAAATTGTAAGTGGCTCCTCCTATACTACTTTCTATGAGCCAATTCTCCTCTTATTTGTCATTCTCAGAGTATTATTTTTAAGTTATGTTGCAATATAAAAATCATATACTTTACAGAGTTTTATTGAGACAATTTTGTATTTTACAGCTCTGATAATGACATAAAAATAAAATAAATGGTATCAACTCTAATATTCTCACTCTTTTATCCTTTGCCTGTTCTTCCCTGAATATTAATCTATCACAAAATTAATATATTAAGAATATCATAACCATAGACTGTCACTAACCTGCTCTTATTTAAATTAATTTTGGCTGCTTCCAAAATGCCAGCCTCCAGAAATTCTTGAATGGGCACGTCTGATGATGAGGTGGACAATAACATACGGGCCTTTATAGTGGCAGACAGCTTCGTAACATCGCTTAAAATGTTACCAGTATTTGGTTTAGTGTCATTGCTTGTGGCTTTATTAATTCCAGTATTTATTCTGATGACGTTGGCATCATCAGTATCATTACCAAAGGCAGTGGTATAATGTGGAGCGACTACTGTGTTCTTTGGGTCAGTGATCTTAACATTATTTTCTATACCCTTCATCTCTTGCACAATCTGGAAGTAGTTGGGTTTCTCCTCTTCCTGAGAACACAAAATCAGGGTGAATTAATCTCTTTACTTATATTATAATATGTGAGAAACATCTCTAAAATAAAAATACTTACAGCTGAAGTTTCAGTTGTTATTTCTGAATCATCTCTCTGAGGAACAATAAACTAATAAGTTCAGAATTAGGAATTGAGAAGTGTTTGTTGAATTCATAATATTGATAGGTTGAGAAATATTGAATAAGTGTGGTGTGAGCAAATATCTACATCAAGGAGTGGAAGAAAGTTATAGCCTATGAGGTGGTATGGGCATGTGGAAAAAATGGATTATACAAGTGTGGTGAAAAAGGTGTATGAGAGTAATTTTGAGGGGAAAAGAAAAAGGGGAAAGAACAAAGAGAAGGTGGCACGATATGGTGAATGTGAAAGAAAGTGCGGAATAAATATGAATGAAACAAATGAACTGGTACTTGTACATGTTAGGCAAATATGGAAGAGATTCGAATACAAGGAAGTGTGTCGCTTTAGAGCTGGCAACCCAGTTTTAACTTGAAAATCCTTGGACTGGCTCGTTTCACCAAGGCTAAGTGAAGGGACCTGCTACCTATGTCATGGATGCAAGAACTAGTGGCGGGAAGCTGAAAGGGGGAGGGAGTGATCGTGTGCTTAATCCATTTCACTGGGTACTCCGTTTTTATTATCTGTATTTCTGCTTTCTTTTTTACTTTTGGCACTAGAGCCTCTCCACCTCTTTAAAAAAGGGAAAAGGGGTATTGATGATGATTAATTAAGGATTGAAACATACACAGGTATAAAGCAAAGTTTGCAAGAAAATCCTAGAGTTTCAAAGTGGTGTAATTTCATAACGTTAGAAGCCACACGTAATGGACGATGAGGTCGGATCATTTTCTTGCATCACTGGACAAACTAAAATTATAAACTGACAGACCAGCAGAGGAAATATTAGACAAAAAGCTAGCTGTTAACTGAAACTATACAGTATTTGGCTAAAAGGTTAACACAGACTACTTAATTATTATAACAGAAATATACGAGATACCAACAGGAGCATCATGAGATGTTGCCAAAACAAATTTAACTCATTCACTTTTTCCTAACATCAGTCATGTATATAAAATAGGTCTTTATCAACTACAGAGACAAGTACTATACGATTAATGATGCTCCCACCATAAATCTCTTCCCCGAGCCTGGACGGACCTGAAATCTACAAAACTAATACCCCAAACTGACGTAAGCATACATCAGGGGTTTGATCTTTATCATCACCCTTCAATATAGTGAATATGAACAGTAACTTAAATCATCAATCTCTATGTTATCAGTGTTGTTCAACCTTTTCAGTCCGTAGACATTTTAATTAACAGCATGGAAAATACGCCATAATTATGCCCTAATCATTACATCACTACTAATATAAATATTTTCTGACCTCCTGACTGATGGGTGAGGGTGTGACGTGGGAGGGTTGAGGCTCAGCTGGTGAAGGAGATGGTGTAGGATTCCTTGTTGGTTTCCCTTGGGTTTGTTTAGTTTCTTGTTGTTCACTTGTCTCTGCTACCGGACCTATCTTGGGAAGTGGTCTGCAAATCATCAACACATTACTATACCGTACTGTACTTTGCAATGGTGCTTAGTGCAACTGCAGAAGAATAAGAACACTAACTCTACAAATACAATACATCAAGAGGTGTTGTCGTTGAAATTTTTTTACTCGAGTCCATTCCCCATTTCTAAATCAGCTCCACTTACTGCCTTGTAAATTACAGATGATTTTTTTTAAATATCTACAGTATCTTTCATTATTACAAGCCTAATATCACAGCTACAATTCCACCAACTCAGCGCTTCTTGACAGGGGATTCTTTTTTTGTTTTTACTCACGTCATCTGTTTGGCTATAAGGGATGGCAACTTGGATGAAGGACGGTGAAGCCTAGCCGAGCCTCCGGGACTAATGGAAGTGATGGGATGCTTTCCTTTCCTCAGTCGATGTAACCTCTGTTTTGATGCTGAAATGGTTTAGTAGAGCTTGGATACAACATGAACTTATACCGTACAGTACAGTACTTCTATTTTTTTTTCTTTTTAGTTCCTCAATTAAAATGGACATTTCAAGACCTTGTGATATAACACTGGTGTAGTATTACTATAACTTCTAGTTCTAGTACCACTTATACTGTATGAAACTTATTAAAATATAAGGGTCGAGTATACTTTTTTTTTATCATACTATTTTGTTTAATCACCAGCTTAGTTCAGTGTATTGGTTTATGGTTCAGAACAATCACCTGCCATCCAATAAAGAGACAACATACTATCTACACGTCATAATGAATAGGACACACACACACACACACACACACCATTTGCCGTATGCAGGAACATTCGCGGTGTTGACGATGGTGTAAGTTATTACTAGTACGACGGCTCCATAGACAAATAAAAGAAGAGCCATCGTACACACGATAAATGTTGTTGAATATGACCTTATACACTGGGACAAATAACAGAACCATCGTACTAGTACCATGCCATCGTATACACCATGAATGTTGTTGAATATGACCTTACACACTGGGACAAATAACAGAGCCATCGTACTAGTACCATGCCATCGTATACACCATGAATGTTGTTGAATATGACCTTATACACTGGGACAAATTACAGAGCCATCGTACTAGTACCATGCCATCGTATACACCATGAATGTTGTTGAATATGACCCCACGTCTTACCAGTGTGTGTCCTGGGTGGTGTAGAGGTGAGGGCAGCCGAGGAGGAATACACTCCATTGATATCGGATGGTATGAGAGGAGGTAGTCTTACGGAAGTGGTGAGGGCCTCAAGTTTGGCTCGACGGGCACGGATCGATTCCAGCTGATTGATTTGGGGGGCAACATTAAATTATTAAGGGTAGAGTATAATCTTGGTAAAGTCATGGTCTAATGTACTGCAACACCTTCCAATGAGGTGGCTTCGAAAAATGATCCGAAACTATAGCTGTTGGTGTGTGCAATTTTGGTTCATAAAATTAACTCAAATAGCTCGCTTTTATTATAACAGCAATTAAATAACAAGGCCCGAGTGGCAAATTGGTAACAGCCTTCGGCTTGGGCTGCAGGGGAACTGGGATCGAACTCCCCTCCCCATTGGTCATTTTAAAACTTTATTTTTCACTGTCCTTAGATTTAGTATTAAATTTAGGTGTTCAATATTTTGTGGTTTGAATTCATTCTTAAACTGGGCATGCAAGCCAGGCCTGCCTGCATCCTTGATGCTTGAGACCATAGAGTCTATGTTGAGAAAGCCATAAATCTTTGGTTGTTTTAAGCTGATAATTCAAGAAACACATATCCACCAAAAATAAAATTACACCGAGGACATTCCCGGGACTACACCGATCAAAATGGCACATTACTTTTTACTCCAGGTCAAACGATGCGGCCGTGCATAGCCGCTAAACAGACAGACAGACGGAATGTTTTATATATATATAGATTATAGGTTACTTACATCCCTATGAAGACTGTTACCGGCAGCACGACTCCTGGAGAGTCTTGAGATGGAAGGAGGCATTTGGTGAGACCTATCTGAACCCAAGTGTGCCTTGTGATGGGAATGGGCTCTTGGCAGGTCTCCTCTAGGAGTCATAGTGGTGTTGGAGTCGACAGAGACACTTATTAGGCCTCGACCTTGTTATCTGACATCACAACTATCTTCTCTATTAACCTTCACAGTTCCAAGGATTGGTAGCTTTAACAGTTTCATAGCCTTGGCCCTTGGGAGAAAAATGAAAATCATTTTATTTATAATCTGAAAGGTGGTATAGGCCTAAAGGTGGGCAGTGCAACCCCATCCCCTTCTGCAGACAGGAAGTGATCAAGTGAACTATACAGCTATAAGGAATAGGAGTAGCCAACGTTAATATATATAACTGTCCTCTCTCTTCCTGTACACGCTTACTTTACGTCTTCATTTGTGCCTGTGTGAGCTGTGTCGTCAATGAGGTGCAAATTGCTTTTTGTGGATACACAGGTGTAAATCAGACAGAGGACGGGAGGAGTATCTTTGGTTTACACCGGACTATTATGACTTTGTGATTGCACTGATTTGTGGATACAGGCCTATAATTGTATTATTACTAAAAATTGCGAATTACTTTCGCAAGTTAGACATTAAGGGACTATATATATATAGTAATTAATTACACATATCAGTAAGTGAAAGTTGTACTGTAGCCTATATATGCATATAATTACATTTGTATAAGTTTATTTACAGTATGAGGATGTTATCATCATTTAATTAATTAACCTACATCTCATCCAGACATTACAAGTACAGCCATGGCTGATAACGTGTTTATCACTGACACGTGTTTATAACGTGTTTATCACTGACATTGTTACCAGAAGTCGTCAACGGTGTCCAGATACTTTGTTCCCCAACTGTACAGTCACAATCAATTACCACCAACACTTTCCTTCCATCGTAGTATAAATTTCTTGGTAATAAAGAACAACACGTGTATGATTTTGCAGCACCTGATCATAATAATAATAATAAATAATTGAGGGGATTGAGTTGACGTGAGGTGGTGTTGTATGATTATATTTTGATATGATACTGCAATGATTTATGTGTTGCACGATGGAAGGAAAGTGTCTGTGTATAATTATTTTCTTGTGGCTGTACAGTAGCCTACGTAGTGTTGTGATTCCCGAGGTTACCATGACGAGGCGGTCACTATATACGGTACAACTAACTTAGCCGTTCAATACAGTCTCTCAGCAGTACTATTTTTATATTTACACTCGCTGTTGTTTTCCAGGGTTTACAACATGTAGAAAATGTAAGACTACGTAATTGTAATACAACTTTATTATTATTATTATTATTATTATTAGGTTTGTTGTTTTACCAAGCACATAGTCACTTGGTAGACCATTCATTGCAATACTGTAGCCTACTTATTACCACACTCTATTACATATTTCTTAAGTTTATCTTGGTAGAGTTTTTTACATATATAATGATCATGCAGCTATTATATAAAAAGGATCGGTACAGATTCAGGTAATTGGATCCCTCTCTTAATTAATTCCACATTCGGGAAAATGATTGTCGGACATCAATTTGTTAAATAAGATTATCCCACTGTGATCATCCAAGCTAATTATTGCCTAAATAATCAAGTAGGGTAAAAAAAAGTATAGAATTATTAAAGTTTCTTGCTCCATATAGTGTAAAATAAATGGAATACACGTGTCTAATTCCAGTTCCTAATATGTAAAGAAGAATACTGAAGAGGTAGGCCTATGTGTGTTTGTACGGTCCCTATTCATACCCGATATACTTGTTTTAAATAACAACAGTATATTATATAGTAAAATATATCTATAGGTATGCGTTAAACACAATAAACAGTACGACAATTAAACTTACTTGCAAGATATGAAGGGAAGAACGTCTGGTATGAAGACATCACCTGTGATAAATATATATTCCTCTCGCTTTTCGTGTTAACAGGTTTAAATTACTATTTCATAACCAAACAGCTCTACTTCTCAGTAGGTGATAAGAGAACAAATTCCGCTACATTTGCCATATAACAGGTCAACATATTATATAACAATGAGAGGCAGCAGACGTCATGCAAGAGCCACAATTGAGACTGAGGGGAATGTGGTGGGGGATGGTAGGGTTGAGAAAGTTGCTACACCGTGACTGGCTATGCCTTCACTATTTATTTGCACAAGACAGCGTACACTCGTGATACATAATTTCTGACCAGAGTGTGAGGAGCAGAAAGCTTCGAATCGCCTGGCAGCTATTGCTAATATTCCCACCCAGTACACCTATAGATTGATTGATTGATGGATATTAGGCGCCGCGACATCGAGGTCCTATAGCGCCAGAAAAAGGTGAGAGAGAGGTGTGATAGCAAGCAGGAAGGAAATAAAATGAAAAGAGGGATAGCTGAAGAACTGAAAGATGGGAACTATTTCGTACACCTATAGAGGCTGAGTTCGAATGCAGGGTGTGTGTGTGTGTGTGGTGCCTGCCGTTCGTCTCTGGTCAGGGATTACGTATCACGAGTGTACATTTCATGGCTGCAGTAAAACTAAGTCTAATTTGCATACTATTCGATCGTGACTAATAAAAGCATTCTGTTAACCCTATATTTATTGTCGTCGATTGACTTCTGTGAATCTGTGGTACTCATATTTGTATTTTATTTTATTGTGAGAAGTCTGGCTGGCAGTGTCTTCATATCAAGGAAAAGGGGAAGAAAGATGACTACACAAACCTTTATATGTGTCTTAGCCTGCACAACAATATTTGAGCCACAATATTGTACATAACTTCACCTCTTGACTTTACTATTTTCAGTAGCTATAGGTGTAACATGACCAGCTGTACAGTCTTGCCTCATGAATATTTTGGCTCGTATACTTAGCCTCTCATCGTGTCCACAAACTCAGTGAGTATAACTATAGACTTTGCTGAGCCGTACTTACCTAGAGAGAGCTGTCTTAGAATGGTTTCCATAAGTGGGTAATGAAGGTAGAAAAACCGTACGCAATAACGGTAATTCCCGACGTCACGAACCTAAGTAAAACTGCCACTTTTCACCAGATAAAATAATTGTTAACAACAAAGTTGGGGAAGTTCTCGGTAGGTGATCTCTTTCCCGCATGATTTCGGCATCATAAAAATGTATAATTAGAGATGAAAAACTTTTCTGATTGCTCTCATTATTTTGAACATAGGGCATTGTTCTTTCAGAAACATAGTGTTTTTTTTTTGTTTTAAGCCAAAGGTGCAGGTATGAACTAATATAAATGTTATTAGTTCTGCCAACCCCTGTACTATTTTATGCTTGTAATTGCTGTTTTACTGTATGTTGCACACCAATTCTTATCTATGATGTTAATATAATTACTGAATAATAGCATCTTAAAGTGCAGACGTACGATGTATCAGTAATTATCGCGGGGAAGATTTTACAAAATAAATCTAAACTCGGCCAACACTCCCTTCCCCCACTTCCATATTAAAACCGCTGGCGATCACACGCAACCCTTCAGTTAGTGACCTCGGGAATTGTGGAGGCTAAAACAAAAACATAAATATTATACTTAACTATCTCCACGAAGTGCACAGTGGCCGATTAAAAACCATAGATTTATAGAATACGTATCTCGTGTTTTCCAGTTCGGCGAACTGGTTGTACCAAATGACTGTTAGTGTTTAGTTGTGTGAAACAGTCCCACGAAATGCCCCGTGTGATAGAGGCTTTAGTGAATAGAAACAAAAAAACAGTAAAACAAAAATTAAAATAGGCGCCGTTGCAAAGACAGATATCCTCTACAAATATCATCATCATCATCATAACTATTATTTCCCGGGCTAAAATAATCAGAAGAAGAAAACGGCGCCATAAACCACAACAACACAGACCAGACCCATCAGCAGTTCACAGTAATACGGAACTAACTAATTAATTAATAACTCCCCGTCGTAAAACTGATATAAAACAACTGGTATAAGTATAAACGATTATAATTGACCCCAAGTGAGTTAAAATGGTGACAGAAGAGACGAGGATGAGGGTAAATGGATCACTTTTGTCTCAACATAGTGGTCGACCCGTGGTTATTCTCGGTACCGTCCAAAAGGTATATATAATAATTATGGATTTGTTGTGTGTTTTTATCTTATTTACAGTTTCTATTTGTGTTTTATCTCGTTGACAGTTTCTAGTGGGTAAATATATATTGAAAGAATCACCGGTATTTATTTATTGAGAGGGTAATTCTCCATAAGAGGTTCATATGGATTGTTCCCACATTTTATATATTTTCATGCATATTTTTACGTGTTCTATTGATTGTTAACCATAATATTTAGAGATAACTTTTTTTACCCTTTCTTGACCTGACCTGACCTAATCAAACCAAGACCAAAGCAGACTACCGGGACCTAACCTGGGCAGACTACCGGCATTTCCTCTGCAAATGCCCCATTTCTAATGGGGCATTTAAAAATTAGCCTGACGTTATATAACTTACCCTAGACCACATCAGACTAGCGGGACCTAACCTGGGCAAATTACCGGGAAATAACCATGGTAAAGTACAGAAAATGACCGTTGCCAGATCCGGCTAGGTCCCAGTAATTTGCCCCGATCATCATTACCCATTAATGTATACCATGATAAGACTATGAGGAATTTGGGAATTAGCCTGACTTTACCTGACCATTATAACATGGACTTCATCAGACCACCGGAACTTAACTGGGGCAAACCACCAGGACCTAATTGGGGTTATAGGCTACTACTGGGAGCAAACTGGGGCAAATACCCAAATACCCAGGTTCTCTCCCAGGATTGTTTGGGGGCATATACCCTCTGAAACAGGGAAATATAATATTAGGCCCTATATACAATGGAAATGCAGAAGATGAAAAGTGTCTTAGAGTGATCCAAAATAGAGGTTAATGATGGTAGGAAAACCATACTAGCATTTGTTAATACAGTAAATTTATTCTGGCAGTGCTTGAAAGTTGTGGGAAACTGAAGGGTAAAACAAGTACAGTACAGTATATTGAGATCCTCCTCATAGGCCTAGTGGTTAGGGCATACTGTAGTTGGTTTATATTGACCCACTTTGACTAGGCGTCACCTAGAAGCTTAAAGAATAACAAACAGCATTTGTGGTTATTGTTATTCAAACATCTTAATTTCATGGGTCAAGGGAGGATATCTTTATAAAAAAAATGGGGTGATGATGGTGTAATGGTTGTATGCGAGAGATCCCGGGTTCGTTTCCTGGGTCAGTGGAATTGTTGGACCATTTTCTCAGCCCCCTATGTCCCTGTTCACCTATTTATAGCAGTAAGTAGGTACCCAGCTGTAAAAGCATTTGGGAGTCTGAGCATCTGCACGGCTTTGGTCAACCAGATTCGGGACTGCTCGGCCAGACAGTCTGGGGAACAAGTATATTTATAATGCATCAAATAATTAATGTTTTTTTAAGTTCAATCATTACCAAGACTTAACCTAATCAGGACCAGGGCAGTCTAACAGTCCAGCGGAAAAAACAAATATATATATCATTTCGGGCGCCCGAATTTCCATCGTGTTTGAGGTCTCATAGTAAAAAAAAGTCACTTCCGAGAGACGTAAGAACCTATCCTAATTTTCATAATTAATATTTAGTCCCTAAGGTCCACTGTATTAGGTTAAAAATGCTATTTGCTTTATAATCTACTTTAGTTTTCATTATATGCAAAGAAATATTATTAAAAAAAAAACATGTTTAGGGAGGAAATTTTTTGAAATATGAGGGACCGAGAACCAATTTGAATTATTCCCATTAATTATTAAATTCCGCTATCATGTGCTACAGTACTTACGGCACCAATTATGCGAGATAGCGGAGGGATGGGTGTACACATATTTCCTTTTGTCTTACCATTTTATTGTATATACAGTACCTTATAAGTCGACAAACATTTACTTCATACTTGGGAAAATACCTGTCATGAAGATATTCGTTCTACCATACTTATGAATGCTTGGAGGTGTAATTAATATCAAAATTGACCAAAGTATTAATTAACAGGTAGCCAGAATACTTGAACAACAGCAAGAACCATCGGATCACCTCGGAAAAAAAAACCCGAACGTTTCTCGTGGCAGATACAGAAAAAATATTAGAGTGACTTGTAACAGAACTTGAGTGAGTGTGTAAGAAGAAAAAGTTACAGGTAAATTGAGAAGAAGAGGGGAATAAGGAACTACCTGTAACCGTATACTACATATAGACTTAATTAATGGGAAGGTATTAGAGAAACTTGATCATTTTAAATATTTCGGTGTGAATATCAAATTTGGGGGGCCTTTAAAAAATCAAGTGTTGAGAGAATCAAATCTAGGAATGTTTGAAGGAATGCAATAGAGAGGAATCAGGTTGATATGATAGAAATAAAATGTTTGATGGTGATTAGTGGAGTGAGATGTTTTTATATAATTAGAAACAAGACAGTGAGAGAAAGTTTAGGTGACATGATGGAGAAAGAAGAGCTTCCTTAAGGGGAGAGTATACTTTTGATAGATTGGAGTGCCTTGATTCCTCCAAAGTATGCCAGGAAACAGACTCAGATGAAGAAAAATAATGGTATCCTGTTGCCTGGAATAGTTTGGAGGAATCATAATCTCCAAAAATGTCAAAACTATACCCTCCC
>JAWZYT010000676.1:1050000-1075000 GCA_034508575.1 Petrolisthes manimaculis | reverse complement strand
TCTCTGCTCTCTCTCTGACCCTGACTTCCACTGAGGGGGTACAGACACTTATTACATTATTTCTGATGCCGGTCTGTTATCATATAATTATGTTCTTCTCTTCCTTGACATTTCCTTTTCCATTCACCATAAATTCCTAGTGTTTTCTTTTCGTCTACTTCTTTGTTCCGGTTTTCACTAACCCGTGTTTTTATTTTCCGTCCTATCTCCTTGTATGTCATGTTGTATATCATTCCAAATGGTATTTTCACTTTTTTTGTTAATTCTTCTGTGGAACATATCCAGTAGTTATATTCCTCATCAAGTCATTTGGGATGGTATGGATGTATTTAATGTATTTCACCTGATTTCCTTTTATCCTTGTTTCCATTGAACTCTCTCCCACTTCTCTTGGAGCACCAAGTATGGTTCTGTAAACTGTATTTTCAATTTTCTGCATTTTTTCAATTTCTCCCTTTGTGAACCCAAGCAAGGCTGAACCCAACAGCAGCGATGGCAAGGCTACACTTTTCCAATACCGGTAAGTCTTTCCAATGAGTAATTTGTTGCTGCTCTGTTTAATTATGGGGTATGTTACATTTGCTAGGACTTCTATCTATCTATCTATAGCTCTGACGCCTCGTTCCCTCCGGGAACTCCCCTGAAGGGGGTGGCCACGGCAGAAAAGTCTCCAGTCTTCCCTGTTCCAACACTCCCTCCTTACTTGGTCCAGCCCTCCCCTCCCCCTCACGTTTCTCTCCTTCACATACTCTTCCAATCTGTTCTGCCATCTAACGGGTGGTCTGCTTCTCACACCACATCCCACAACTTCACTTCCATACACCTTATTTACAAACTAGGACTTGCTTTTGTTATAACATTATCTCTGTATTGTCTAAAACAATATTTCCTGTTGGTGACTTTTATTCCTAGGTATTTAATCTGATCGGTTACTACTACATATACCCCTAATTTGTTCTGAGCTGTGTTCATTGTTGTATATCAATATCTTGCTTTTTCTAGACTTATCTCCAATCCGTTTTCTTTCGGTTTGTCTATCATTCTTAACAAATCCTCTTCTGTTCTAGCCAATATTAGTCCATTGTCTTCAAAGAATAGAGCCGCCAACTTGAATGTTTCATCTCTATATCCTTCTAGTTTTTATAATTCTTTTATTATGATTGTCATATGTTACTATTTTGTTTATATTATATTTACTATTATATTTACTGTAATGTTGTTGACGCCGTACTTCCTTGTCATTTCCCACTGCTGATCTTCATTTCTATTTTTTTATTATTATTATTATTAGTAATGATCAGTGAACAGGCTGGGAGAGAACAAAATTATTCATAGATCCGAAGACCCCAGACTGCGACCACGATCACGGAAAGTTATATTTAAAAAAAAAAAAAAAAAAAACTAATCTAACCTTTTTTTTTACTTCCACACATTCTTGGTTGTCACTTATGTTTTATATAATTCTGGTCCTGCAGCTTTTCTATTTTTCTATTTTGTTAGGTTAGCCTAGTTCTTAATTGTTCATGTGTGACCTGTTGAAATTTCATGTTCAAATGTTCTCTTAACTCATTTACATATCTTGGTCTTATTCTCTCTCCATTTGTTTGTTTTTGTTATCATTAGTAACTGACTGACTCCTTCCCTCGGTTGTCTTCCATTTGGTTTTCTCAATACAGTGTACAGTTGGACACAGGAATGGGTGGTACAGCCCAAGTGAAAGATGGTCCATTTCTCCCAATATCAAGTTCCTTAGTGCCAAATAGGAGACACCAGGGGCAGGAGTCAGTATTGAGGGTGGTGTGTGTGTGTGTTCCTTAGTGCCAAATAGGAGACACCAGGGGCAGAAGTCAGTATAGAGGATGGTGTGTGTGTGTGTGTGTGTGTTCCTTAGTGCCAAATAGGAGACATCAGGGGCAGAAGTCAGTATTGAGGATGGTGTGTGTGTGTGTGTGTGTTCCTTAGTGCCAAATAGGAGACACCAGGGGCAGGAGTCAGTATAGAGGATGGTGTGTGTGTGTTCCTTAGTGTCAAATAGGAGACACCAGGGGCAGAAGTCAGTATAGAGGATGGTGTCTGTGTGTGTGTGTGTGTTCCTTAGTGTCAAATAGGAGACACCAGGGGCAGAAGTCAGTATTGAGGATGGTGTGTGTGTGTGTGTGTGTGTGTTCCTTAGTGCCAAATAGGAGACATCAGGGGCAGAAGTCAGTATTGAGGATGGTGTGTGTGTGTGTGTGTGTGTGTTCCTTAGTGCCAAATAGGAGACACCAGGGGCAGAAGTCAGTATTGAGGATGGTGTGTGTGTGTGTGTGTGTGTTCCTTAGTGCCAAATAGGAGACACCAGGGGCAGAAGTCAGTATAGAGGATGGTGTGTGTGTGTGTTCCTTAGTGCCAAATAGGAGACACCAGGGGCAGAAGTCAGTATAGAGGATGGTAATAAAAAGTAACTACTTGATAATAGACACACACTGGTTACTCAAATGGGACAAGTATATTTCACCTACTGGGCTGTAGCACAATTCCTGTGTCCAACTGTACCTTCCAAACTGTACTTTTGTCTCCACTCCATACTTCTTCCATTTTGTTTAGGTGCTTTCCATAGATTCCTTCTGTTCATTTCTTCTTTCTCTATGCATTCCCCTGCATTGTTGTACACATTTATCCATTTTTCCTTGTTCTTTGTCTTTTTCCTCAGCTGTTCTATGAGCTCCCACATTTTGTTGTTGTTGTTGTTCCTCAAGCTGTCTGGCCGAGCAGACCCGATCTCTCTCTCTCTCTCTCTCTCTACTGTGTACAAAGATATCATGTGAGAAATAGACATACAGGTATGTAATTTATTTTTTGGCCCGAGCGGTGTCATTATTATTATTATTATTATTGTTATTATTGTTATTATTTATATGTTCCCCCTACTCCCGCACCCACTTAATTAAATCCCCAAGCATGTCCCCCTATTCCCACACCCCCTGAAACTCTCCCACCCCCACAAGCCTGTCCCCTACTCCCGCACCCCCCAAACCTCCCCCAAACTTGTCCCCCCTACTCCCACACACCCCTACCTTCTCCCCCAAGCCTGTCCCCCTACTCCCGCACACCCCTAAGGCCTGTCCCCCTATTCCTGCACCCCACAAGCCTGTCCCCTACTCCCGCACCCCCTTAAGGCCTGTCCCCCTATTCCCGCACCCCCCAAACCCCCACAAGCCTGTCCCCTACTCCCGCACCCCCTTAACCCCTAAAGGCCGGTTGACGTGATAGACCGTCTTACGTAAGGAACCGGGCAACTGCACCTACCGTCACAGCGATTTAGCGCTATTTCGCGCCCTGTACGGCTAGTTTTTTTTGTCGTTGGGCGAGAAAATACACTCACAATATCGATCCGCTACCCACTCAGTCGATTCTGGGAGCCCACGATGGCTGGGCGATTTTTAAGTATTTGCCCTTGTCCGAATTTGTGCTCTAACGATCGTAAGACAATACCGTAGTGAATATATGTACGTGAGTGACACCATGATATTCCTACAAGGTTACAAATTATTATTTAGTGTATAGATCATGACAGACGATATATAATGGGGTAGTAATAAGAAAATAACACCACAAAACACGCCCATACAGGCACAATCGATAGTAAATATACGTGTTTCCTACGGTACAAGTCGGTTTGTTTATCATTTTCTAAGTGACAGTTACACGATGATATATTCCTACAAGTGTTCATACTATTTTTAGTGTTGAAATCATGACATACGATACATAATAGTAGTAATACGAGTGAGTTGACAACAGACTTGGGCGGGAAACTGAACTCGTCATGCCGTAGTCACACCGCTCTCACGCATACACACGGACACACCCCTGTCTCGCGCACAAACATGGTTCACTTCAACTCGCCCTATCTCCACAACTATTCATCGTACAGCCCTCCCGATGGTACCATTGGAAAGAGGAAGAGTTGAAGGTAATGATGGAACAATTTTGAAGTCAGTACACTATATAGGTTAAGAGTGTGAGCGTTGTGAATATAGGGCAAATCGAGGAATTTTGACGCTAGCGGCAGGGTAGAAACGTGGAGGCAAGGTCTACCCTTCCCGGACTGCAGGGGTTAAACCCCTCCTAGCCCAAGGTGGTAACTTTATTACAGTTAGGTTACTCATCAGTCCACCATGAGCAAGTGTGTGTGTGTGTGTGTATAGGCTTATGAGAGAAAGAGAGAGAGAGAGAGAGGAAAGTGAAAACAGCTATGAATTTCCAAAAACAACTGTACCGGTACAACCCACTACTACTACTACAACCCACTACTACTACTACAACCCACTACTACTACTACAACCCACTACTACTACTACAACCTACTACTACTACTACAACCTACTACTTCTTATTTCTTCTGTGATTTTTTCCTGATGTTTATAATTTTTTCTTTTACATTCTTCTGCATTTTTTTTTCCTTTTCTTCTAAGTACAGTACTGTACTGTTTCTTATATATTTCTCTCTCTTCTTTTGTTGTAGCATTTCTTCTTTGTTTGTTAAAGCTTTTCCTTCTCTTTATTCCTCCCCTTTATTTCTTCTTTCCCTCCTTTGGTTATTATTTTGCATCTTTGAGATATTAGCAGAATTTAATTCCCTTTTCACTTTCTCCCTGTATATACCTGTAGTGATTTGTCATCAGTTTTGTAGTATTCTTTCGTCTTCCACTCATTTTTTCTATTTTGTATTCCTCTTATCCTTTTTTTCACTTGTTTCTCTTGTTTCTCATCTATTTTCATTTCTTCATATATGTATATTGTAACATTATTTGGATACCAATACAAAATCGATGACACTTTCTTTTCTCATTTCTTTTCCATGTTATCTCTTCCCATACTTCATCCAGTTTAATATCATTTTTCCATTTTCTTTTATTTTGTTTACCTTTGAACCCCATATGGTCGTTAAAATCACCTAATATCATCAGCATACTGTACTTCCTTTTCCTCAATAATTTGCCTTTCCTTTCTCATAATTTCACTCCTTGCCTTGTCATTTACTGAGAAGTATTCTGTTATCAGATGTACAGTATCTGGTGTTCTTTGAAATCCCTTATCACATACAGTACAAGCAGCGATACTCGACGTTGTCCGGGTGAAGATCCTACGTGTGGTTTTGTCAATAAATTTCCTGTAATTATTTTTGTGAACTTATTAGGAGGGTGGGAGGAGTCCATTATCTTTTGTGGTTGCTGGTCCCCTACAGAAACCATGCCAGCTTTACAACTACAAAAGTTTCCATGACGCAACTACAGCAGAAGGTGGCATTGTAACAGCCACGATTAAATAGCAAGGCCCGAGTGGCGAATTGGTAACAGCCTTCGGCTTGGGCTGCAGGGGTACTGGGATCGCACCCCCCCCCCCCCCCCATTGGTCATTTTAAAACATTTTTCCCTGTACTTAGATTTAGTATTAGTGTTCAACATTTTGTGGTTTGAATTACCAGTAATTCTTAAACTGGGCATGCAAGCCTGCAAGGATGCCTGCATCCTTGATGCTTGAGACCATAGAATCTATGTTGAGAAAGCCATAAATGTTTGGTTGTTTTAAGCTGATAATTCAAGAAACACATATCCACCAAAAATAAAATTAGACCGAGGACATTCCCAAGACTACACCGATCAGAATGGTGTATCATTTGTCAACATTTTTTTTTATTATTATTGTACCCCCACTGGGGATTCGAACCTGGGATCTTTCGGTTAAGGCCAAATAACAGCGTTCGGCTTGGGCTGCAGGGGTACTGGGATTGAACCACCCTCCAACCCTCCCATTGGTAATTTTAAAACTAAATTTTTTTGTAGGCCGAGGACGCTTCCCAGGCTTTACCAATCAAAATGGCCTATTACATTTTACTCTAGGTCAAACGATGCGGCCGTGCATAGCGGCTGAACATACAGACACATAGACAGACGGAGTGTTTTATATACTGTATATAGATAATTGGTCATTGCTCTTTCCCTCCACATTTTTAAAGCTCAGCAGTTTGCCAGTACGGTTGTCTCTGTACACAATCATCACCTCTACTCCCTTTTTGTCTCCCATAAATCTCATACTTTCCAAAATTCTCATGTTTTTTCTCACTCTTACTTTCCATAGTTTTTCTCGAGTACACACAACATAATATCCTCATTGATTAGCTCTTCTAGTTCCATCATTTTGTTTCCTGTAAGGCCTTATATATTAATTAATTTTATTTGCACATACTGTATCCCTTTTCTTGTAATTCTCCTGTTCAGTACTGTACCTACTTTTGTTGTCAGTGTTGCAGGATGGCTTACTGTAGTTGTCAATATTGCCCAAAGTTACAGATTAACATTGGGAAGTCTTAAAACACCTCAGTGACCTACTCCTCCTCAGGAAGGGTAGGTAAAGTCTCACCCCGCCTCCACGTGCTAACCTCAGGGGACACCTCCCTATTTTTAATTTATTTTATTGTAAAAGGCTGGAGGTGAAGCCAAAGGGGGAGGTGGTGTGATGACACCTTAGGTTCCCCGACATATAGATTTTAAATTTTTTGTAATGTATATATTTTAATGACATTTTTTTTAAAGTATGAATGTGTAATTATCTTTTTCTTTTTTATTGTTGTGGTGGTTTTTAGAAACTTAACAATATTGATGGTCCGTATCCCTCCGGGAATGAGCGCTGTGTTGGCCTTGCCAGCCACCCAATGGGGGGATGGACAGTTGAGGATAGTGACCTCCAGTCTGTCCTGTAGGGGACGGGGGAGGGGATGAATGTTTGAGAGTGGTTGCGATCAATGTGAATGGAATGGTGAATGAGGTGAAAAGGAGAGAGATAGTGGAGTGTGCTAGGAGGAGTAGAATAGATGTGTGTGGCATAACTGAAACGCATATGAAAGGATGGGGGGTGGAAGAGTGTGTTGTGGGAAGGAATGGAAGGAGGAATGGTATGGACGAAAAGAGTAAAGGAAGAGGAAAAGATGGTTGTGCATTGTTGGTGTCTGGGAGGGTGTGGAAGGAAGAGAACAAGATTGATATTGTGAAATATGCATGGGTCTGTGTGTGGGAGGAGGATAGTGTTGATTGGAGATATGAATGGGAAGGTAGGGAATGAGAGAAGAGGAAAATATGTAGTAGGCAAGTGGGGTGTGAAATGGAATAAATGAGAATGGTGAGTGCCTGCTGGTGGATGTGTGTGACGAGGCGGGGTTGTTCTCCGCCAACACCTGCTTCGAGCACAGACTGATCCACAGGTACACGTGGAAGAGGAGGGATGAAAGGGGAGAGCAGATAGTTTGATTAATAATATAGCTGTGGGTGAAAGGTTAAGGAAAGATGTGATGGATGCAAGAGTGGTGAGAGGAATGTTGACAAGGATTAGGGTCAGGGCAAAATGAGAGTATGGTAGGAAGGATTGATGGGGGAAGGAACTAGAGGGAAGTGACAAGTGGAAGATTGAATGACGGTAGTGAGTATATAAGAGGAGGGTGGGTGAGGGAGTGAGAGTGAATGATGTGTATGAAGTGTTTAAGATAATAGTAATGAGGACAGCAGCAGGGGTTGTGGGTTATAAGGCACAGACAAGGGGCAAGAGGGGGAGTGCTTGGTGGTCAAAAGTGAAAGGTGACGTAGAGAAGAAAAGGAAGGCATATAGGAGAACATTACAGAGGAAGTGAAAGAGAGATTATAATGTATGTACGAGACAAGTAAAGAGGATGGTGAGTGAGAGTAAAAGGAGAAATTATTCGGGAAGGAGGAGAAGAGAGAAAGAGAAGGAAAGTCTGGTAGCCTGAGAATGAAGTGAGTGGAATTGAGGAAGTGTGGAAGAGGCATTTTGATGGTCTGATGAATGGGGGGACAGGAGGGGAGGCGGTGGTGACATGCATGGGGATGGAGGCAGGTGGTAGACGACAGGATGTACAGGGAGAATTATGAAGGGAAGAAGTTAGGAAAGTAATAAGAAAGTTGAAAATGGGAAATGCACCGGGGGTAGATGGGATAACTGCTGAAATGTTAAAGTATGGGGGGGAGGTAGTGGTGGAGTGGATGTTGTATATTTGCACATTGGCATGGAGGCAGGGAGAGGTGCCAGAGGATTGCAGGAGAGCTATAATTGTACCTTTGTATAAGGGAAAGGGGAGTAAGGATGAGTGTGGTAGCTATAAGGGAATATATATATATATTCAAAGTGAATGGCCTGGGGGTGAAGTTGACATTGAATGAAGTAAATTGGTCCTTGGTGGCAAGTTTATCTGCAGATGACACTGTGTTGATGTTTGAGTGAAAAGAAGTTACAGAGGGAGGTGGATTTTCAGTCTGTTAAAACAAAGGAAATTAAAGGTGAATGTGGGTAAAAGTAAGTAAGGTAATGGTATTTGAAAAGGCAAAGACTGAAGTGAATAACTCTGCCACACCCTACAGAGTGGCAGTAGCCTACCAACTGGGACTAAATGTGAAATGATGGAGTAAGTGAAGGAGTTTAGGTTTAATTAGGTACAGTTCTGTGTAAACATAGAATGATGGAAGGAGAAATTAGGGAGAGAGCAGTGAGGGGCAGACAGGACATAGGATCACTGGGGAGGATTATGAAGGGTAGAAGTGTGAGTATGGAAGTGAAAAATGGACTGAGAAATAGTATAATTCTGCCAACACTGAGATATGCATCAGAGACATGGACATGGAGTTACTAAGGCTCATCAGTCTAGAATAGGTGCTGTGGAAACGAGTTACTTGATAGGTGCATGTGGACTTAATAGGTGGGATGGAGAAAGTAATGAGTGAGGGGTGGTGGGGAGAGTGAAGGGTAATATGCTGAGACGGTTTGGTGTGTGGAGAGAATGCAAGGTGAGGAGTTTGTAGTTTGTAAAGAAGGTGTATGGAAGTAAAATTGTGACAAATCTTTATGAAACTTTAACCCTAGTAATATCCACAACTATTTGTAGGGACTATAAGTATGTATAACAAAAGGAAATATACATATCCTTCTGTAATACATACTTATAATCCCTTCAAACAACTATGGACATTAACATATTTAATGTTGTATCAATAGTTGTCGCAATACCTTTTTTGGCAACTGTACATAGGAGGATATCTTGTACTGATATGTTAAGTCAGATAATATACTTAGGTTAAAGAAAAGACCAGTACTATTCCTGAGATAAGTCTACTTAATAAATCTATATTTCTACCTGGTAAGTTTAGTTAGTTAATCCAGGTAAATTAATACTGTACAGATGACTGGTAATTAAGAAGACAAAACCTCCTCCTGTTGTTGTTGGGTGATACAGCCTAAGTGAAAGATGGTCAATTTCTCCCAATATCAAGTTCCTTAGTGCCAAATAGGAGACATCAGGAGCAGAAGTCAGTATTGGGGATGGTAATAAAAAGCAAGTACCAGATAATAGACACTGGTTACTCAAATGGGACAAATATCTTTCACCTGGGCTGTACTACCCATTCATGTGTCCAACTGTACCTGTACGGTTGCTCAAAATGGTATTGTGACAAATCTTGATAGAATTTTAACAACTGTATGTATGGACTAAAAACATGTATAGGAGAAAGAAATATACAGTACATACATATCCTTCTGTAATACATACTTATAATCCCTACAAACAACTATGGACATTAATATATTTAATGTAGTATCAATAGTTATCGCAATACCTTTATTGGCAACTGTACATAGATACATTAAAAGTAGTACAATACACACCCATAATTACAGTGTACAACAAGGCATTACTATATATGGAGTGTGTAGCCTATATATATATAGTACAGTACAAAGAAGGTTTTCTGTACACACATTCATTACAAATAATACACACAGCCATAACAACATTACAAAACAAGGCATTACTGTAGTTCCCTCGTCTGTTACCTTCCAAGAAACAGACCTCACTATCACCCTGACTCCCATTTGGGGGTCTGAGCATCTGGTATTGCCCGGGTGACCGAAGCCGTTCCCAGGGACTTGTGCCCCCCATTCTATTAAACGCATTATTGAAGACTGCAATACACACAACCACACTCACCAACAACACAACATACACACAACCACACTCACCAACAACACAACATACACACAACCACACTCACCAACAACACAACATACACTCGCCAACAACACAGCACCCCATTCTATTATTATAACACATTATTGAAGACTGCAATACACACAACCACACTCACCAACAACACAACATACACTCTCTCAGGGCTGCTCGGCCAGACAGCTTTAGGAACTTCAACAACAACAACTATACACCCTAAATTATTTAACTTATGACTAGTTCATCATTACCAGGAATATAATACTGTAACACTTTTTTTCATCACGACGTCATTTCCATGGTTGATATTTTCGTCTGCAACTCGGCTAGTAACAGATTCAACTCTGCATTCTTTGCCTTCAAACCCTCATTCTCCAGTTCCTTGTACAATAACTGTTTGGCCTGTTCCAATTTCTCGTTTTTCAGCTGTGTAATTTCGTGTTCTTTTTCTCTAACCATCTCTTCACATTCACAGGATGCTGGAGACATTTTCACGGAGGCACTTTCAACTCTTCGCTCTATTTTTTCTTTAAACGGCTTTTCACTTTCACAAATATTTACCGTAGTCCTTTCAAATTTGACTTTTCCCGATTGGCAGTGTGATTGCAGAGAGGAACTACTACTACTACCAGTATTGGGATTGATAGAGTTGTTATTGTAAGTCTGTATATGAAAAGTTTGTACATCCGTGTGTAAAATATCCTCCGTAGTGGTTGTAGTGTTGTTAGTGAGAATATAATTTTCTTGGGGTGTTGTTGTTGTTGTATCTGTTGCTAAGTTATTTTTAATATTATTATTTCCTTGGGTTGTAGTACCAGTGGTTGTGTTAGTGAGAACAACATTTAATTGGGTTGTAGTAGTAGTAGTTACTGAGTTAGTTGTAGCATTATTTACTTGTGGGGTTGTAGTAGTAGTAGTTGTTGTTGTTGTTGAGTTAGTTGTAGCATTATTTACTTGTGGGGTTGTAGTAGTAGTAGTAGTTGTAGCATTATTTACTTGTGGGGTTGTAGTAGTAGTAGTAGTAGTAGTAGTGGTTGTTGTTGTGTTGTTAGTTGTAGCATTATTCATTTTAGTACTGTGGCTGATGGAGTTAACCGTGAACAGTGAAGACCTGAGTACCTCCTCACATGAAGGTCTGTGTCTGGGGTCTGGGTGTGTCAGTCTCAGTATCCACTCACCCTGAAACACACCAACAAGTTATTATAATTATTAAGTTATTATAATTATTAGGGATATCACGATCAAATATTATCCACCGACACTCTCCTTCCATCGTGGTAAATATCTTGGTAATAAAGAACAACACGTGTATAATTTTGCAGAACCTAATACTACTACTAATAATTATAATAATAATAATAATAATCTTGGTAATAAAGAACAATACATATATGTTTGATTTTGACTAGATTGACTATAACAAATAGGTTAACTACCATCTTTTAATTTAGTACAAGCAGCTATACACTACTTAAAACAATAACACACACACACACATATTAACTACCATCTTTTAATTAAATACAAGCAGCTACACACTACTTAAAACAATAACATCTCATGTGAACGTGAAAATAATAGACAGTAAATTGTTTGAGATACCCATATGTGGATGATTATTATTGAACGTGACTGTATGTATGTGTTTGTGTAGGTGTGTAACTTACAACATGAGGCCAGTGGTGAGTCAAGTGTTGGTCTAATATTCTCTTTGTTTTGAGGGCAGTGATGACGTGGATTCTCTCAGAGCCGGTTGTGAACGGCAGGAACAGCTCCAATAAAATGATTCCTAAGTTGTGCATATCACTCTGAAAACATGAAAATAACATGGCAAGTATAATAGGAGTTGTATGTACAGTTGCCAAAAAAGGTATTACGACAACTATTGATACAATATTAAATAATAATATTATTATATTAATGTCCATAGTTGTTTGTAGGGATTATAAGTATATATGTATTACAGAAGGATATGTATGTATGTATACAGTATTTCCTTTTGTTATACTGTACATGCTTATAGTCCATACAAATAGTTGTTTGTAGGGATTATAAGTATGTATTACAGAAGGATATGTATAAGTATGTATTACAGAAGGATATGTATAAGTATGTATTACAGAAGGATATGTATGTATATTTCCTTCTGTTATACATGCTTATAGTCCCTACAAATAGTTGTGGATATTACTAGGGTTAAAGTTCCATCAAGATTTGTCGCAATACCTTTTTTGGCAACTGTACCTATGATTGAATAAATACATGTTTATATAACTAACTGAGCATTTATAAGTAAACAAAATAAATAAATCCAAAGTTGTGCATATCACTCGGAAAAAATAAAAAAGTGATGTACAGTATATAAATCTAAGTTATATATAATTATGTATGAATAGATGTTTATATAACTGAGCATTTATAAGTAAACAAAATAAATCCAAAGTGTAAGAGCAATAAATTTATCACCATTATTTTAATCACTTAAGTTTGATTCCATAGTGGTTGGTATTGGTTTGTAAGCATCCAAACAAAAGAATCTTAGCGGTGTAAATGACTTGTGGGTGAATTATTTAATGAATTTGGTGAGTAAACTATGCATGCAGTGATCATCATTATCCAACTGTTTTTGGATAGATTTTGTGAATGTGGATACTCAGCTTTTGGAAAATAATGAAGCCTTACAAGAGTAGTTGGTTGGTTAGGAAGCTAACAAACCAATACCACTGGAATCAACCCTAAAATAATGAAGCCTTACAAGTGTGGTTAGTTGGGAAGCTAACAAACAAATATCACTGTGGAATCAACCCTAAAATAATGAAACCTTACAAGTAAATAACAGAATGAATAACATTTTGCATATCTTACATGTGGGAACTACAGTATGAAATGTTAAGTGGAGAATATAGTTTCGGTACTGTACATTAGAATGGCAAGAAACAGGACTTGATAGAAAAAAAAAAGTGGTTTGTTTTTGTTGTTGTTGAAGTTCCTCAAGGTGTCTGGCCGAGCAGCCCCGAGCTCCTGAGGAAGGCCGTGGCCTGAACCGGGCTTTCCCACAGTGCCCTCAGAGAGTGTATGTTGTGTTGTTGGTGAGTGTGGTTGTGTGTATTGCAGTCTTCAATAATGTGTTTAATAGAATGAGGTTCTGTGTTGGATCCTGGACAGACATCCACAATGGTTCATCCAGCTTCTACTGATATGTGAGAAGGGTCGGGTGGTGGCCACACCACAGCCTGGTCAGGTGGACTCTGTCCTCATGGGGAAGGGAGGATTCAGATGGGTGGATGTCAGGAGGTCGTACATGCAGCTGTGTGTTGTTATTGAGTGTTTGGATGGACTGATGAGTGATTGGAGTATGAATATGTTTCTGGAGATTGGTTTGGGGTGGACAGGATGTAAGAGATGATAGTATTGGTGTATGGTATGAATAATTTCAATGAACATTTTCAGTCTAGCTTGGTCACCTGACACTCGGATCCCCAAAGAGGAGCCAGGGAGATAGTAAGAGATCTGTTTCTTGGAAGGCAACATAAGTGGGGACTACTGGTTCATGGGCATGTATGTATCCCAGAGCCAATAAACCCATCAACAGTTGCCTCCCTTGTTATGATACAGCCCAAGTGAAAGATGGTCCATTTCTGCCAATGTCAAGTTCCTTAGTGCCAAATAGGAGACATCAGGGACAGAGGTCAGCATTAAGGATGGTAATAAAAATCAAGTACCTGATAGCCTAATAGACACTGGTTACTCAAATGGGACAAGTATCTTTCACCTGGGCTGTACCACCCATTCATTCATATGTCCAAAGGGGCGCCAAAACCCTTAAAGTATGTACAGTGTACTGCCCACATCACCACAGGCAAATATATCTCCCTCTAGAGAATGGTTACCTGTTGCTGGGAATAGGTCAGAGGAATCGGTACAGCATCTATTAAAAAAAATACCAAAACTATACTCTCCCCTAAATGAAAATTTACACATGTAGGCTATAGATAGATAAATGGATAATATTATTGACCAAAGGTACATTTCTTTATGATTAATACAAACTATAACCGACTCTTATTTCATAAATAGATAGATAGATAGATAATATTATTGACCACAGGTGCATCTCTTTACAATAATAAATAAATAAATACAATGTGTAGGACTGACCTTAGAATAGATAGATACAGTAGATAGATAGATAGATAGACAGATAACATTATTGACCACAGGTGCATCTCTTTACAATAATAAATAAATAGAATGTGTAGGACTGACCTTAGAATAGATAGATAGATAGATACAGTAGATAGATAGATAAATAGACAGATAATTTTACTGACCACAGGTGCATCTCTTTACAATAAATAAATAAATAAATACAATGTGTAGGACTGACTAACCTTGGAATCATAGTAAGCCCCAACCACACCCATTTCCGGCGCTGCATAGATGGGCGTACCCACACCTTGTGTCCTCGGAGTCCACTCAACGGGCGGCATGAGGTTGTTGTCTTGTTGTTGTTGTTGTTGTTGTTGTTGTCTATCCACTGTTGTTATATTGGTAACTACAACATCACCGCTACTACTATTATTTATACTATTTTTTATGCTTGTAGAGACAGGAGGAGGGGTGGTAGTAGTAGTAGAAACAATACCTATACTACTACTACTATTTCTTATGCTTGTAGTGGTAGTGGTAGTGGCAGTGGTTGTGGTTGTGTTGGAGAGGAAGCATGCCAAGCCAAAGTCACCAAGTTGTATGTTGTGTTGTTGTTGGTTGTGGTGGTCGTCGAGGGTGAAGAAAATGTTTGCCGGCTGAAATTGTACACGACAAACTTTGATTAGGTTGTGTTTTGGTTGTGTTATGGTTGTGTATGAATCTATACCGGTATACATTAAACACTCCTTATTCCTTGGGTTTATGGGTTGGTCATGTACAGCCCCAATCCAATATCCACCAACACTTTCCTTCCATCGTAGTAAATATCCTGGTAATAAAGAACAACACGTGTATGATTTTGCAGCACCTCATAATAATAATAATAATAATAATAATTAAGGGGGTTGAGTTGACATAAGGTGTTGTTGTATATTTATATTTTGATATGATACTGATTTATTTGCACGATGGAAGGAAAGTGTGGGAGGTGGTTTCTGGACGACAGCCCACCCAAACCATCGCCACAAGGCTACACACACACACACACAAACATATTTCAAACCAATGGAGGCTTTGGGTGGGCTGTCGTCCAGAAACCGCCTGCTTCAGATCTCGGGCTTCTACTCAGGTGGGCTGGGGACTGTGGATTGCGAGTGTACAGTTGCCAAAAAAGGTATTGTGACAACTATTGATACAACATTAAATATATTAATGTCCATAGTTGTTTGTAGGGATTATAAGTATGTATTACAGAAGGATAAGTATGTATGTATGTACACTGTATATTTCCTTCTGTTATACATGCTTATAGTCCCGACAAATAGTTGTGGATATTACTAGGGTTAAAGTTCTATCAAGATTTGTTGCAATACCTTTTTTGGCAACTGTACAAAGGTTTACTGTACACACATTCATTACAAACAGTACAATACATTTACACAACAGAGTAATGGAGGGAATTATTGTATGTGTAATGTACAAAGATAGATTCATGAATCTAGATTTATGACAAACAGCATAAAAATATATACAGTACATACTCATAACAGTAGAATACACACATCCATAACAACAACAACAACAACAACTATACAAACTACACTAATAATAATAATAATAATAATGATAATAATAATAATAATAATAAAAATAGAATACACATATCCATAACAACAACAATAACAACTATACAAACAACACTAATAATAATAATAAAAATAGAATATGCATATCCATAACAACAACAATAACAACAACTATACAAACTACACTAATAATAATAATAATAATAAAAATAGAATACACATATCCATAACAACTAAACAAACAATAATAATAATACAAGTAGAATACACACATACATACAACAACAACAACAACTACAACAACAACACAGTCCTCAAAATCAAGGATTATCTTGACATGAGAGGCACACAAACACTTGCTGCAGCCTCCACAAACAACACCCAGTACATGATACCATACACCAATACTATCATCTCTTACATCCTGTCCACCCCAAACCAATCTCCAGAAACATATTCATACTCCAATCACTCATCAGTCCATCCAAACACTCAATAACAACACACAGCTGCATGCACGACCTCCTGACATCCACCCATCTGAATCCTCCCTTCCCCATGAGGACAGAGTCCACCTGACCAGGCTGTGATGTGGCCACCACCCGACCCTTCTGACATATCAGTAGAAGCTGGATGGAACCATTGTGGATGTCTGTCCAGGATCCAACACAGAACCTCTTTCTATTAAACACATTATTGAAGACTGCAATACACACAACCACACAACATACATTCTCTGATGCAACACAGCACCTCATTCTATTAAACACATTATTGAAGACTGCAATACACAACCACACTCATCAACAACATAACACAGCACCTCATTCTATTAAACACATTGTTGAAGACTGCAATACACACAACCACACAACATACATTCTCTGATGCAATACAGCACCCCATTCTATTAAACACATTATTGAAGACTGCAATACACACAACCACACTCACTAACAACACAACACAGCACCCCATACTATTAAACACATTATTGAAGACTGCAATACACACAACCACACTCACTAACAACACAACACAGCACCCCATACTATTAAACACATTATTGAAGACTGCAATACACACAACCACACTCACTAACAACACAACATACACTCTCTGATGCAACACAGCACCCCATTCTATTAAACACATTATTGAAGACTGCAATACACACAACCACACTCATCAACAACACAACACAGCACCTCATTCTATTAAACACATTGTTGAAGACTGCAATACACACAACCACACTCACCAACAACACAACATACACTCTCTGAGGGCACTGTGGGAAAGCCCTGTTCAGGCCATGACCTTCCTCAGGAGCTCAGGGCTGCTCGGCCAGACACCTTGAGGAACTTCAACAACAACAACTGTACAAACAAACCTAGTAATAATAATAATAATAATAAAAGTAGAATACACACATGCATAACAACATCAACACTAATAATAATAATAATAATAATAAAAGTAGAATACACACATGCATAACAACACCAACACTAAATAATAATAACACGCAATAACAATAACAACACTACTAATAATAACTCACCTTAATATCTCTATGAATTATGTTCTTGGAGTGTAAGTATTGCACGGCCCACAAGATCTGCTGGAATATCTGTAGGCACTGGTACCTATTCACCGGTGCCTCGGTTGTCTGTCGGTGTTGTAGCCAGTCACTCAGAGTCTCACCACATAAACCCATCTGTATAAAGAGTGTCAGCTGTGGTTGCCGCCGCCTTGACAGCTGTAGATGTGGTTGCCGCCTTGACAGCTGTAGTTGTGGTGGTGGTGGTGGTGGTCTTGTTACAACGCCTCTTCCCTCGTCTTGCGAACGGTAGGATACGATGCAACTTTTTCTACCGGTATTTTTATCGTGCGATTTTTCCACAGCTCTGACCGACAGTAACTTACAGCCATTGTTACTCGAAGGGCTAGAAAGTCTTGATAGAAATTCAATAGACTCAATGGACTTTTCATCTGAAGAACCGGAAGAAGTGTTGGATGGAAACTCGATGGACTTTTCATCCGAATAACTGGAAATTCTTCTTGATACATATTCCGTGTCTGAGGAACTTGAGCTGCTCTGACCGGCCGAGGCGACTTTCCGGTGACTGACTGAACCTGACCAACGGATCTCTTTCCCCGAGTACTTGGCCGAGTTGCGTTGAGGGTCTGAGTATTTGGATGAGTTGTGTTGAAGGTCTGGGCTGTCTTGGAAAACAATGCCATCATCATCTGAGGAACTAGATGACACTTTGTGGTTTGTAGTGAACTTGGATGATTCAAAGAAAGGTTTAATGACATTTGGGTGAAATATGGTGCTACTCTCTATATCATAATCATCTTCATCTTCTTCGCTTTCTAGGAATGTAAAATTTGACGAGCGGTTCACTTTTCCGCCCGTACAGAGTGACTGTGTGTCGGTGGGAAATTGTACTTTGTTACTGCTGCTGCTGCTGTTGCTGCTGGATTCAGTATTCTCATATATATCACTCAGCGTTCTCTGTATGTGCGATTTATAGAAGAATTTTTCCGATTTAAAGTCTTTCTTGCAGCTTCCACCACTACTTGTTTCTTCAGTCTGGTTGTCTTCCTCTACTTCATAACTTCTGAAATATAATAGGCATAACCTCAGACATATTAATTTAAAACAACCTACAACCAATATTACAATATAGAAAACGGTAGAAGGCATAATTATTGGCCCCAGTTCTTTGCAGGAATCAAGGCATTCCAAATGTAACAAAAATGAATTACCATCTTAAACCCATCCCTCAAAATCCATGTACAGCCACAATCCAATATCCACCAACACTTTCCTTTCGTCGTGGTAAATATCTTGGTAATAAAGAACAACACGTGTATGTTTGATTTTGCAGCACCTCATAATAATAATAATAATAATAGTTGAGGGGGTTGAGTTGATTGAGCTCTAAAGATAATCACAGGCTGCACAGCTACCAGACCTACAGACCATCTACATTATGAAACCAAAGTCCTCAAAATCAAGGATTATCTTAACATGAGAGGCACACAAACACTTGCTGCTGCCTCCACAAAACCACACCATCAACAACACAATACAGCACCTCATGCTATTAAACACATTATTGAAAACTGTAATACACACAACTACACTCACTAACAACACAACATACACTCTCTGAGGGCACTGTGGGAAAGCCCGGTTCAGGCCATGACCTTCCTCAGGAGCTCGGGGCTGTTTGGCCAGACACTTTGAGGAACAACAGCAACAACAACAACTATTATAGTGAAAATGAACAATTTGCTTTCTGATGCCTATACTGTTCTGTTCTCCAGGATTCTGTTCAACAAGGCACATCAAAAATATTTCCCCTCATTTGTTTTCCTACCTCCTTCTTCCCCGTCCTCCCTCCCTCCTCTTCTTCTCCAAAAAAATCAACAGAGTTACATACAGTAGCGGTCAAATATAATCATCCATATAGGGGTAACTACTCACGTACGAGTTTGACAGCTTCCCTCTATTCCTCAGATGATAAACTTTCCAATAAACAGGTTATCTACCATCTTTTAATTTAATACAAGCAGCTACACACTACTTAAAACAGTAACATCATATGTGAATGTGAAAATAATAGACAGTAAATTGTTTGAGATACCCATATGTGGATGATTATTATTGACCACGACTGTATATATTATTACCTTGGTAACTCCTCCATTCTGATGCCCGGAGTAATGTTTTGACCACCAAGCACTTGTTGTATCTTGTGGTGTGTGATGTAAGTAGGAAGGTGTTGTTGTTGTTGGTGGTGGTGGTGTGTGGTATAGGTGGAAAGGTGGTGGTGTTGTTGTCGATTTTGTTGGTGATGTGTGATGTAAGTGGAAAGTAGTTGTTGTTGTTGTTGTTGTTGTTGTTGTATAAGGTAGTTAGGTTGTATCCAAGTGCTGTGGTACCGTACAATGTGTGGATGTTCCAGGTTGGCCAGGGCGTGGACTTCTCTTAGTGTGGTATCGTCAGCTTCCTCATGCCTGTTAAACACCATAATATTATATGCATTATAAAAATATTGACACACACAGTACTGCATTTTATTTTTCATTTTTTAACTTATTTTTTATTCTTAACCTTTTTACCCCTATGACCCACTAACATATTTCTGGGCAGTGCTGTGACTCCCTTGCACAGGGGGGGGGGGGGGGCAAAGGTAGCCTAAGCAGCTGGGGTACTATTTTTAGAAATATGAGCAATCATAATGTTATCTCTGTGTGAAATAAACAAGGCAATAAAGAATATCTTTGGAAAAAAAATTATGTTATGTTTTACATTGCAAAACAAGTCTAAGGCATTATTGAACTCCTATGTTAACTTGTAGGCTCTTGGAGACATCAACACAAGTGAGTAAATCAAATTTGTATAACCTTTTCCAACAGATGGCATTTAATTTTTAAATACCTTGCTTTATCTTCGATTTGCAGCATACTGAAGCATTTCTCACAAATCTTTATTTAACAAAAAATATATTCAGCAGACCTGTGACTATAACATATTAAACAATAAACAGGATGATATCTCCACTCCATTTATAGTTATAATTAAATACGTGCTTAAGGGGCGAGAGGTGCGTCTTAATTAGGCATTTGTAATAATTAGTACGCGAGAAATTTGAACCATTATATCTCGAAGACTATTGATCCGATTTCAGATATCTTTACATCCAGCTATATCTCCATCATTCATGAACACATCACGCAAGAATGAATATTGTGGCGCATCAAGCTTTTGGATGACAAATATTTTTTCCAAAATACTGTAGTCCATTTTTACGAGTACTGTACTAATTGGTACTCGTACCCTACTTAACCTCCTTCACTTCCTCCATCCTCTCACCCCTCAGAGTTATCTCACACTTTGTCCCAGTTGGTACTCCCACTGTGTAAGCCAGGTGTAGCAAAGTCAATCACTTCAGTTCCTGCTCTCTCAAATACCATCACTTTACTTTTACCCACATTCACCTTCAGTTTCCTTCGTTTACACACAGACTGAAACTCATCCACCACTCTCTGTAACTCCCTTCCACTCTGAGCCATCAACAGTGTCATCCACAAATAAACAACTTGCCACCAAGGACCAATTTACATCCTTCAGCCTCAACTTCACCCCCAGACCATTCACTTTGGCCTTCATCTCTCTCATACAACCATCCATATTGACACTGATCAGCCATGGTGATATGACACCCTTGCCTAAACCCTACACTAATATTAAAATGCTCACTTATATTATATCGCCCTCTACCCACACACATGCTGTTAGCCATAGCCAAAGCTAACTTGGGTGTCATATGAGTGGTGAAGTCTCTGGGTCACTCATCATCCTTGTGATGTGTGCTATAGTGGTGTCTCATACAATTTAATGTGTGCTTCACTCTATCCCATTGGTTATGCTAGTGTTGTTAGAGGTGTGTTATGTACAAAGAGTGTTTACTGTACACACATTCATTACAAACAGTACAATAATACTAGTGGAAAACATCACTTTACTAGACATCATCATATCATCTGGAAAACTAGAAAACAACAAGAATTAATCCTGTGCTCACCTTATGGGTACACTATTAACTGCTCACCTTATGGGTACAATTCTAACTGCTCACCTTATAAGTACACTATTAACTGCTCACCTTATGAGTACAAATTCTAACTGCTCACCTTATAAGTACACTATTAACTGCTCACCTTATGAGTACAATTCTAACTGCTCACCTTATAAGTACACTATTAACTGCTCACCTAATGGGTACCGTACAATTTTTAACAGCTCACCTAATGGGTACAATTTTAACAGCTCACCTTATGGGTACAAATTTTAACTGCTCACCTTATAAGTACACTATTAACTGCACACCTTATGAGTACAATTCTAACTGCTCACCTTATAAGTACACTATTAACTGCTCACCTTATGGGTACAAATTTGAACTGCTCACCTTATGGGTACAATTTTAACAGCATACAGTCGTCCGTCAATGTTGTTCCTGGCCTTGACCACGACACCAAAGCCGCCTCTTCCCAGTACGTCCACTTCTGTGAAATCTCTGGAGTAGCGATCGTCCGAGAATGTAAAATGCTTTTTGTGGTGGGGTGTGAAGGGAACCTGCCTGAAAATGTGAACAATTCGCCTGTCATACATTTTCAGTCGTATTGTCGTATTCGTATTGATTTGTAAGCACGCAGACGAAAAAATCTTAGCGGTGTAAATGACTTGTGGGTGAATTATTTAATGAATTTGGTGAGTAAACTATGCATGCAGTAATCATCATTATCTAACTGTTTTTGGATAGCTTTTGTGAATGTGGATACTCAGCTTTTGGAAAATAATGAAGCCTTACAAGTGTGGTTGGTTGGTTGGGAAGCTAACAAACCAATACCACTGTGGAATCAACCCTAAAATAATGAAGCCTTACAAGTGTGGTTGGTTGGGAAGCTACCAAACCAATACCATTATACCTTGGTTTGCACTGTTGTTATTATGGGTGTGTATTGTACTGTTTGTAATGAAGTTATGTACTGTAAATACTACTACATACAGTTGGTGTCAAATATAATCATCCATATAGGGGTAAGTCACGTAAGAGTTTGACAGCTTCCCTCTGTTCCTTAGATAATAAACTTTCCAATAAATAGGTTAACTACCATCATTTAATTTAATACAAGCAGCTACACACTACTTAAAACAATAACACACACTAACTACCATATTTTAATTTAATACAAGCAGCTATACACTATTTAAAACAATAACACACACACACACGTTAACTACCATCTTTGAATTTAATACAAGCAGCTACATACTACTTAAAACAATAACATCATAATTATGTGAACGTGAAAACATTAGACAGTAAATTGTTTGAGATACCCATATGTGGATGATTATTATTGACCACGACTGTACATACATGTACCAGTATTTATACCCAATGTATAATGAAGGTTTACTATACACACATTCACTACAAACAGACAGTATAATATAATGAATAACACACACACACATACACACACAAAATAAATACACACAAACACACACACACACACAAAAACACAATACACACACACACAAAAACACAAACACAGACACACACACAAAAAAAAAACATAAACAGACAAAAAAACACACACACACACACTCACACACACCTACCTTGATAACACGAGGTCTGTATATCCAGGGGCTACAATATGACACACACACACACACACACACACAAAACACATACACACACACACACACAAGGACACACATAAAAAAGAAACACACAAACACACACAAACAGAGGAGGGTTTGAACAAGTAAGGAGGGAGTGTTGGAACAGGTAAAAGTGATAGATAGATAGATAGATAGATAGACATACAGACACAAAATAAAAGCACACACATACACACACATACCTTGCCAACACAAGGTCTGTATTATCTGGGGACTACAATATGACACACACACACACACACACAAAAAAAAAAAAAAACACACACACACACACACCAAAAAAAAAATAAAAAAAAATAAACACACCTTGCTAACACGAGGTCTGTATACCCCGGGACTACAATATGACACACACACACACACACACACACACACAAACACACAAGGACACATATAAAAACACAAACACACACAAATGCACAAAAAAATAAACCACACACACACGCACCAAAAAAAAAAAAATAATAATACACACACATACACACACATACCTTGCCAACACAAGGTCTGTATTATCTAGGGACTACAATATGACATACACACACAAAATAAATACACACAAACACACACACACACAAAAACACAATACACACACACACAAAAACACAAACACAGACACACACACAAAAAAAAAAAAAAAAAAAAAAAAAAAAAAAAAAAAAAAAACACACACACGTACCTCGCCAACACGAGGTCTGTATACCCGGGCAACAAGCGACTCTGTGCGCTCCTCAGGAATCCCTCAAAGGTTTCCAGCACGTCTGCCTGAAGCTCATGAATTTCACGGATGTCATGAAGTGGGATGTAGAAGGTGGAATTCCATTTTTTTACCAAGTTACAGAATGCTGTAATGTTATGTTATGTTATATTATGTATAAATATTGACAGCTTCCCTCTGTTCCTTAGATAATAAACTTTCCAATAAATATGTTAACTACCATCTTTTAATTTAATACAAGCAGCTACACACAAATATTGATGTGAGTGAAAGAGTATGTGAGAGAGAGAAGTGTGAGGGGGGGGGAGGCGGCAGAGCTATAGATAGATAAATAGATAGATAGATTCAGTATCATAGACAAAATTAGTAAAAGAATAAAGTATTATATTCTCCACTTGTGTTTCCCTCACTACTCACTCACCTACAACTGTCACATTATCTACACGTCATATAAATTTATGTCAACATCAAGGAAAATACTGTATATACAGGGTGTCCGGAATTTTTTACCCGAAATTTTGGCAAATTCTGAAAAGAAAATACTCTATTGATGTGGTCTTTTTTTTTCTTAGTTTAGCGGTAATTGAGACATTTAATTAAGGGGGGGTGAGAGTAGGGGACAGGCTTGGGGGGGGTGCGGGAATATGGGGACAGGCTTGGAGTGGGTAGAAAGCCTGTCCCCCATTTCCTGCACCCCCTAACCCCCCAAGCCTGTCCCCCTACTCCTGCAACCCCCCAAACCCCCCCGTTCAAATGTCACACATTTAAAGGGGTGTAGGAATAGGGGGACAGGTTTGGGGGGGGGTTTGTTTTGGGGGTTGCAGGAGTAGGGGGACAGGCTTGGGGGGTTAGGGGGGTGCAGGAAATGGGGGACAGGCTTTCTACCCACATTCTGTATTCATGCTAACTTTCTTTCCCTACAAAAGTTACAGTAATGACTTGATATATTATACTGTTGTTGTTATGGGTGTGTAATTTACAAAGAGGGTTTATTGTACACACATTCAGTACAAAATAATATATTAAAATGTACATACACAATCAAATATCCACCGACACTTTCCTTCCATCGTGGTAAATAAATATCTTGGTAATAAAGAACAACATATGATATTATAGCAACTCATAATAATAATAATAATTGAGGTGGTTGAGTTGACGTAAGGTATTGCTGTTGTATTGTAACACTCCTATTTTATGTATAATATTATTTAGGATAT
>JAWZYT010000676.1:1020000-1045000 GCA_034508575.1 Petrolisthes manimaculis | reverse complement strand
TCACTGACACTTTCCTTTCATTGTAGTAAATATCTTAGTAATAAAGAACCACACATGTATGTATGATTTTGCAGCACCTAATAATAATAATAATAATAATTGAGGGGGTTGAGTTGACGTAAGGTGTTGTTGTATGATTATATTTTGATATGATACTGATTTTTTGGCACAATGGAAGGAAGGAAAGTGTCGGTGAATATTTGATTGTGGCTGTACTGTACATTACATACCGGTACATGCATAAAGTTCTACCATCATAAGTTTAGGTAAATATTGAGATTATCTGCATCTTACATTTTCAATCTTTCTGGGAACCAAATTCGTCAGTTTTTCTTCCCTTTTCATTTTGTAAAAAATAGGTAAAAAGTAGGCCTATGTACAGTTGCCAATAAAGGTATTGCGACAACTATTGATACAACATTAAATATATTAATGTCCATAGTTGTTTGTAGGGATTATAAGTATGTATTACAGAAGGATATGTATGTATATTTCCTTCTGTTACACATGCTTATAGTCCCTACAAATAGTTGTGGATATTACTAGGGTTAAAGTTCCATCAAGATTTATTGCAATTCCTTTTTTGGCAACTGTATATATACCATTTGTTTGTACGTATGTATGTTGCCAGATAAAGGCATATTTCCGGTAAATATTGAAAGAATTACCGTTATTGTGCACGGTTTTTCTACCTTCATTACTCACTTATTTAAACCATTCTAATACTATTTTCTTCTATGGCATTTCCTCCGCAAAAGCCCCATTTCCAAGATTGGGCATATTCAAATTAGCCTGACCTTACCTAACCTAACTAAAACTGCATCAGACTACCAGAACCTAACCTGGGCAGACTACCGGGACCTAACCTGGGCAAACTACCGGGATATAACCGTACATGGTAAAGTAAAGGAAGTGACCGGGGCAGGCAAAATACTGGGACCTAACCGGATCTGGCAACACTGCTACAAACGGTAATTTTCTTCAATAAATACCAACCACCCATGGCCGGGAAATTCAATCGTATTAAATTGGGATAATTAATGTTTTGAACGCCAGATGAAATAACCTAACCTAACCTAACGCTACCTAACCTAACCCAACCCAACTTAACCTAACCCACCCTAACCTAACGCTACCTAACCTAACCCAACCCACCCTAACCAAATGCTATCTAAGCTAACGCAACCTAACCCGACCTAACGGAACTCAACCTATCTAACCTAACGATACCTAACACAACCTAACTTAACCTAACCTAAATCAACCCAGTAATTCTACATAAGAGGTCCACCTGGATTGTTCCCACATTTTATACATATTTTTACTTGTTCTATTGATTGTTGCCCATAATATTTTAGGAGATAACATTTTTTTTACCCTTACTTGACCTGACCTGACCTAACCAAACCAAGACCAAAGCAGACTACCGGGACCTAACCTGGGCAAACTACCGGGACCTAACCTAGGCAGACTACCGGGACCTAACCTGGGCAGACTACCGGGACCTAACCTGGGCAGACTACCGGGACCTAACCTGGGCAGACTACCGGGACCTAACCTGGACAGACTACCGGGACCTAACCTGGTCAGACTACCGGGACCTAACCTGGACAGACTACCGGGACTAAAGCTGGGCAGACTACCGGGACTGTCCAATGTTTACAATGGCAGGAAAACACTGGACTTAGGCTCTGGACAGCTTAATCTTTTTAATGTACTGTACTTTATCACGGTTATTTCCCGGTAATTTGCCCAGGTTAGGTCCCGGTAGTCTGATGCGGTCTAGGTTAGGTTAGGTCAGGTTAGGTTAGGTCAGGTTAGGTTAAGTCAGGTTAGGTTAGGTTAGGTTAGGTCAGGTTGGGTCAGGCTAATTTCAAAATGTCAAATTGGAAATGGGGCATTTGTGGAGGAAATGCCATAGAAGAAAATAGTCTCAGAATGGTCTAAATAAGTGAGTAATGAAGGTAGCAAAACCGTACGCAATAACGGTAATTCTTTCACTATTTACCTACTCAAGTTAACGGGAACTAACCTTAATTAACAGACAATCTTCTTCTTCTTGTGTATTTATTTGCAGTTCATTAGTTATTTATATTGTTTAATTAGTTGTTGTGGTTTTTATATTCTGTGTAATTAGTTGTTGTGGTTTTTATATTCTGTGTAATTAGTTGTTGTGGTTTTTATATTCTGTGTAATTAGTTGTTGTGGTTTTTATATTCTGAGTAATTAGTTGTTGTGGTTTTTATATTCTGAGTAATTAGTTGTTGTGGTTTTTATATTCTGTGTAATTAGTTGTTGTGGTTTTTATATTCTGTGTAATTAGTTGTTGTGGTTTTTATATTATGAGTAATTAAGTTAGATGTTATTATTGTAAAAATGTTGTTGTGGTGTTTTTTTTATGGCTTTGTAGGCTAAATAATAATACTACACAGGAGTTTAAGTTTAAGTTTAAGTTTTTGGTATAAGTATATAAGTATATAAGTATATTTTGGTATAAGTATATAAGTATATTTTGGTTTTAAGTATATTGTCTGGTCCAGTCGCTTTGTGTATGTCTACCTCAGATAAAAGTTCTCTTCTTCTTCTTCCTCTCGGGGTTTTTGTTGGGGCCTTTTATCTGTGTGATGTCAGTCATCATGTCACAGCCACAGGATGTTCACTCAGGAATCAGGAATCAGGATGTAAAGAAAGTTAAGAAACGTGTGGTCAGTGTTACTCCATGCTGTATTTAATAATTTAGTATGTTGTTTCAGGTCGTTGGTGGAAGTTAATTATGCCTTTTGATCGGCACTTAATTCCTGATGTGTCCGTTCGTTGGGGGAAGTTACTTGTACTTGTATATAATAATTTTAATAAATTATTTTAATAAGCCTTTTGATCGGCACTTCCTGATAGAGCAGCAGCCAGGGGCAGTTTGGTCAAACGACCTTGGTACCAATTGTGGAGTACTTGGTCACAATGGGAGTGAACGGACATATGGAAAACTGGACGTCTGACGGGGCGCCGCCACCGACGTTGCCTCTACGCCGCCGCCGTCGCCGCCGCCGCCGCCGTCGCCGTCGCCGCCCCGCCGCCGCCGCCTCCGCCGCCGCCGCCCCGCCACCACCGCCGCCGCCGCCGCCACCGCCGCCGCCGTCATTTTTTAATAATTAGTTTTTTTTTTTTTTTAAATAATATATATATATATATTTTTAATATATATATATATATTTTTATTAATTATTTTTTGTTGTTGTAATAATTAACTTTTTTTAATTTCTTTTTATTTATTATTATTATTTTTTTTTTTTCGTCGTCGTCGCCACCGCTGCCATCGCCACCACCGCCGTCGCCTTCTCCCCGCCGCCGCCGCCACCGACGTTGCCGCCCCGCCGCCCCTCCGCCGCTGTCCCGCTGCCACCCCGACGCCGCCCTTTTGTTTCTGCCTAATCCGTATCTGGACGACGAGAGCACAGATTCTACGTATTTGGTCAGTTCTCGTCACTGAAACCAAGCGCTCCCAAGACGGTCTAGGTACCCCAATCCTCCGCTTGGGCGACCAGATGACGTCTTAAGATAAATAAGAGAGTAGGGAAAGAGAGATATATGTGAACAAATCACTTATTTCTTTTTAAATGAGATTGAGATTTATTTATTGAACAGATTATGACATACTGTACCTACTATATTTTATTATAATGTGATCTGCCTAGTATCCTCTCACTCCTCACGAGTCATCAGTAGCCTTACTACTAGCCAATAATAGTGAATTTGTAGTGGCTTTTAGCCACAAAATATCTCTTATTGGTATTAGGTGAACCAGCGCAGCTGTATGCTAGAGACATCATCAAGGTAGCCTAGGTTAATCTAGTATAGAAGCTACCTGATGTGTTCCGTGACGACATCGGAAATCGAAATCGAAATTCCCGGCGCTAGCGCTGGTAGTGACACCTAGTGGTGGCCTATGGTACTAATGACCCCCTGGTGGCAGGGCAAGGATCCTTCCTCGTTCACTAAAAATGAGAAGTATCGTAAAGAAAGGAAATAGGTTCCAAAAGGGAGGAGGGAGGGTAAAATCTGCGCTGGTTCACCTAATACCAATAAGAGATATTTTGTGGCTAAAAGCCACTACAAATTCACTATTATTGGTATATAGTGAACCAGCGCAGCTGTATGCTATGCGTGAGAAGAGGAGGCGGGAGGAAATTGGAGGAACCTAACTGGAAGGATCGCCCTCACCAGACTTGTTGTTGTTGTAGTTGTGAAGGTCACTCGTAGGAAGAGTCGATGTGTGAATATAGTCTCCCCTGCGACTATGAGTGGGGAAACTCCTTTAAGGAAAAAAGGATAACCAAGAGTTGTGTCACAACCAAGGTATTAAATCGTAAGTCTAAACAAGTGTTGGGTAAAACACTTGTTAGGACGAGATTATGTTTATTGAACTATCTGTATCTAGAAAAACAAGGTCTATGCAAGGTTGGATACAAGATATTTGTTTATTTACAAATACATAAATGTAAAAGATGAAGAAATGGTGGTGAGTAATTACAGGATGGGTATGACAGGTGATACCTGGCCTGACCTTTACCCCTCGGGTTACCCCCCCCCCCTTTTCTTACCATGACGTCCCCTGATAGGTGGTGACGTAATAGTAAGGTCAGGGGGAGTAGCTAGAGCTACGCATTGAGTGGGATTCACCGAGTGATAAAGATATCTCGTCTTGGAGGTAGTAGAGGCCCATCCCCTCAAATCCTGTACCCTCTCCATCGAGTGAGTTCTAATGAAGGAGAGTGAGGCAGCCATATCCCTAACGCTGTGTGCTTTAGGGGCATGTCCAGGGTCTGCATTATTAATCACTCGGCAGAGAAGGCGAGCGATTGATCTGGGAGAGAGAGGCACACCAGACTTGGAGTTATAGAATAAGTGGTCTAGTGAAGCCTCTCTCGTTTTTTAAGGCATGAATTTGGCAGAGTGGGTGAATACCTCCATCCAGCTGGAAGGACGGAAACCCGAGGGGGCCAATTCTGCTATGTGCTTGCTCATTTTTGCTAAAAATGTGGGTGAAGGTGAAATCGTTAAAAAGGTTGAGTTAAAATCTAATGAGGAGAATGAGGGGTGTCGGGTAAGAGCTGCCAGCTGAGAAGCTCTATACTCTGTAGCTAAAGCAAGCAGAAAGAGAGATCTCTGAAGGAGATGGTTTACGTTAAGTGTGACCCCCTCGAAGGTCAGGTAGGTAAGGACACGATGTGGGTATGATGCGGGGCCGTACCTGCCCTAATCCCCATTCAGAGAAGGGTGAGTGGTCTCTCGGGAACCTTGATCATAAACCCAAGGAGAAGGGGGGTCTGACAGGGCGGCATGGTGTGCTAAAATAGTCTTGCCCACTGTTATGTTTGTGATAACTGTTTGCTGAGGCTACACTGTAAAACTTCGAGTGTGTAGACGTAGTGACACTTGAAGCGGTTCAGCTAAACGTGCTGGATAGGCAAGCTAGTCTCAGGTGAAGAGGATGGGACATTGTCTATATCGGAAACGGAAGTCCTTGTATATCTTTTTGGGCGTCTGTCGAGCCAATCTTAACACCCTCATTGTAATTGACACGTTTGTCGATACGTGCTCCTTGAAAGGGGCGTGTATCCACCAATCGTGCAGGTACAGTCGGCAGCACAAGTTCGTATCATCTCCACTTACGTATGCTAGAGTAAAATTGACATTATGACAATTAAAACCTAAAGAAGGCAGTTCTATCTCACAAATTATAAAAAGCACATGCTGTTAGGATAGAACAAGGGTAGAACACCAGCAAAAATACGCGGACGAGATGGAAGCGAACCTATGCTGCCGGCTGCGCTTGGGAGTGGGGAAGAAGAGGTGAGACGGAGGGTGGAATGGTACGTGCCAGTACTATCCCTTTTGTAGTGGAACCTGGGCCACTGATAACATCTTGGAGTGTTGGGGCTTCAAGAATATGTTTTGAGCGCTCAGGTCGGTCACTAGTCTCGTCCCATCCGAGTTTACTCGGGTACTGTGACTCGGTGGGACAACAATACCTTTCTCTTAGCTGGTTCCACTCCCCCATTTTCTCCATCTTTCTCTCAAGTGCAGGCTGACTGAGGGTATCACCTAGGGAGACACGTAGGGCAGGTGTAGTGGTGGTAAGGGAAAGAAGTTCAAGTGTAAGACTACTGAGAAAAGAGTAAATTTGACTCGGGAAAAGAGAGAGGCGAATAGAATAAAATTAATAGGTGTACGACATATGACTACACCTTAATATCACAAATATTTCAAAGAAATAAAATGATTGAGTGAAATGAATTCACCGGAACCGTAACTCATGGACAAGAAGGCTGTGTTTTCCTACCTCCGCTGATCAGTCTTGGGTGAGCCAGACTGGCGCCCACCCCGTCAGTCATCACTGGGGGGGTCATTGTGGGGGTAGGTGGAGGTGTGCTCCATTCAGTGTAGTCTCCCACGACGGAGCTGGTGCCTACTCTGTCCTGTGTTGGAAGGATGGATAGGTGTGCGTGGGTAGAACTGTGTCTGTTGTCTTGCTGGCGAGTGGGTCCTGTGAGGCACAGATATTAATGGTCTGGTCTGTTGAGGAGGGATGCAGCCTACGGGCAAACAGAACTGTTAGCCTAAAAATAAGTATGTGACAAAACATCACATTTATAATTCCCCAAACAGGTCCCTTAGACATAGATAAGTTATCTACGGATAAACAGAACAGTTAGTATAGGAATGTATACTATAAATATGTGGCAAAACATCATATTTATACATCCACACACAGGTACACCAAAATTAGGGAAACTTACTTTGGTGTGACATGTTTAGAAAGTTAGTATAGAAATGTATAAGATACTTATGTGACAAAACATAATAATTATCGTTCCGTACAGAGGTAAACCAAACCTAGGCAGACTTGAGTTGGTGTTACCTGTATAGACCCTTTTAGTAAAGGACTGTATAACTGTGTGGAAACATATTTATAATTCCACACATAGGTACACCCAAATTAGGGGAACTTTGTATAGAACAGGTAGCATAGAGATGTACAAAAGTATAATGTAACAAAAGGTTATATTATCATTCTGCACACTGATACACCAAACCTCAGTAAATTTATGTTGGTGTTGCCTGTACCGAACAGTTAGTATAGGAATGTAGAAAATAATTATGTGATAAAACATGATATTTATAATACCGTAGTTACACCAAACTTAGGTAATTTGAGTTAGTCTCTTGTCACGTAGGTTGGTGAGGCCCGTGTGACGTAGAGAATGAGGTCTGGATTGTTTTGGTGGGCGCTGCCTCCGGACAATCAGAACAAGTAGCACACATTTGTCTAGACTTATGGGAACTCACGTAATACATCCATTTGTAATTTTTCTCAACCCTCGATACCATCGGGTATGAAAAATAAACATAGGGAAAACTGTGTAAACTAATGTGAATCCACAAAGTGAGCAATCAAATTTGTAATACCCCTTGTATTATCAAATTAGCAAAAGGATGTAAACCTACTTTTGCGCTGCCTGCTGGTCACACAAAGCAGGTGAGAGTGGGCCTGCCTTAACCACTCCTCTCTGGGCCAGCTCTGGGGTGGCCTTGGCGGCTGTTCGGGCTGCTATCCCTGCCTCCACGAACGTCCTAGTGGAGGCCCTGCAGGTCGAATGGCGCCCTGGCAGCAGACCCTTCTGTCATGGTCGTCAGTGATGGACCAGGACGTCACTGTATAAAATACACAAAAAAGACAATGGGTGAATAACATTATATAACAATATATAATGAAATAAAGTTGGTATATAAGTGGCAAAATTTCAGCAGAAATTTGTACTTACTGGAGTTAGAGGCCAGCTAATTCATGGACGCAGTCCGCCAGTCGCCTGAGGTATACACAATAAAGACAATGGGTGAATAACATTATATAACAATATATAATGAAATAAAGTTGGTATATAAGTGGCAAAATTTCAGCAGAAATTTGTACTTAATGGAGTTTGAGGCCAGCTAATTCATGGACGCAGTCCGCCAGTCGCCTGAGGTATACACAATAAAGACAATGGGTGAATAACATTATATAACAAAATATAATGAAATAAAGTTGGTATATAAGTGGCAAAATTTCAGCAGAAATTTGTACTTACTGGAATGTGAGGCCAGCTAATTCATGGACGCAGTCCGCCAGTCGCCTGAGGTAGTTCCGTCCCAAGGGCATGGCTGCGCCTGTAGCCAACGCGTGGGTTAACTCCTGACGCGCCGAGTCCAACGACGCCAACATCATAGTCTCAGTTTCCTACAGCTGGTAGGACACGGGCGGCTCTAGAGACAGGATGGGAGATAGTAGGCTCCACCCCGACCGACCCCATGCGAGGCCGGGGCAGGTATAGGCAAGCGAAACGGCAGGAGCTGGGGGAACAGAGTCGGGACTAAAGACGACACCATGTCAGACATCGAACGAGGCATGTCCTCCATAGACACAGGTTCGACACCTCGGTGTAGGCTTACGGCTGCGCACGGGTGGCGACGTAATGTCTAAGTCGCCTTCTCCTCTGTCTGCTGGGAAAAATGCATCCGAGGACAGGAAGATTTTAGGAGTATCAGAAGACCTATCAACCTTCCATGCCTCGGATGAATTAAGTTTATCTATATCCACCAAGAAGCCCATAGCATCCAAGGTGGTAACAGTAGAGACCTTCGAGGATGACGGTGTAGGTGTACACAATAAGGCAAGTGCTGTATGCCACAATCATAAGATAATACACAGGTAAACAGACTGCCTGCCTAAGACCCTGTACACAAGATAAGCAGAGGGCAGATATTAGTAATAAACAGTGTGAGTCACAGTGGTACTCATGTGAGAGTAGAGAGAGAGAGAGTAAGAGTAAGTTAAATAATCAAGGAATGGTCACAAGGAGATATGCCTAATACACAGATAATATAAACTGATTAGAGCAGCAGAATGGGTAGGACTAAAGACCACGAGGACTATACCTCATGACCACATGACAACCAGACACGTAACTTTCCTACCACATGACCCACGTGGCATCTGGCCACGTAAGCATGACAACACACAGTAATAATTGTATCCAAAGACAACTGACAACTCCAGTGAAATTGTATATAAACAGTGACACTTACCTAATAGGTAGGATTCTTAAACTTGCTCCCTTAGGGCTATTACATAATTATCTCGCCAAGAGAGACACACTATTATATCAGAAAAGAAGCACATCAATATCATTCCCTGTCTGTGTGTGTATAGAGATATAAGTGTAAATAAATGAACTTTCCATGTTACAACTGTGAAGTCAATTACCTTAGAAAACACCCACGTCTACGCTAACTAACTAATAATAATAACAATACTACAAGTCTCAAGAAGCAAATACAAATAAGTTACCAGAGCTTGAACGAGTTAAAGCCTAACAGGACTGGTACATTATGGTGGCAGCAGTGGTTGCAACAACAAGATTGCAAAGGAGTTGACTTCCAGGGAGTACAGTGAATAACATAGTTCAAGGACAAGTTGAAGATTTTACTTGTAAATTTCTCTCAGGTAATTTCTTCTCACGACCTCTATAAACGAGGGAGATAAACCACAAATTCATCACCTACAAGACACCTACTTCAACATAACTGCAACTAGACCTACAAGGGGACCTCATCTACTTCACAACAATCAATCATCACTACCCCAGGCGTCCCTGTACGTAAATTCTCTCGTAAGGACAACGCCATCCCTTCATCACTACCCATGAGCGTCCCTGGAACGTAAGGACGTCATCACTTCATCACTACCCATGAGCGTCCCTGGAACGTAGGACAACGTCATCACGTCATCATCTCCATTCTCCAAGCTGACACCTTGTTACGTAAATTCTCTCGTAAAAGGCAAGTCAACATTCATCATCTTCACTCCAAGAACGACTACTAGTGTGTTAGTGTGCGAGCTACTCATCACCACGACTGGCCAGACACCCCACCTAGACGTCAACTCGTCGTCATCATCATCGTTGCAACTAAAGTACTAAAAGTAGGTACACATTACATGTACATTACATTATTTTTCACTTGTCTACGAACATGTTAGGATAAAATTAGGTTTCCTCATTAAAGCCCAGAAAGAAAGAAAAGAAGTGCCAAATTAAAACAAAGTAAAGAATTCTTCCCCATTAATCTAAAGGTATCGCAATAACTTCGAATATCCCTGATAATGATTCAATATCCTCTGAGCTAGATTCCCCTGCCTCCCTAAAAAGTCTCGTTGTGGTGCCAACACATACGAGTACATTTTCTTCTTCTCCAACCATAACCCCATTAAAAACTCAATCTGTCTACTAATATCATCCTGTATTAACACTAACAATGACTACTCCTCTACAATCTCCTATCGTCTCTGCTCATCATCTAACAAATACTGATTCCACTGTCTCTTCTAAGCTAACAATGAAACTCTTACCTACCACCATTTCTCATGTAAAACATTTTAAGGGAGATAATCCAAGATATGGGATTCATCTCTTCTTGCATCATTTGGAGAAGATATTTTGCAAGGCGAATATAGAGCAGGACGAACATAAAATAGCATTGGTAAGAGAGTATATTGCACAGAATAGTCCAGCCAGTTCTAGGTTAAACACAAGTGCTTTTTCTAAGTCAAAGAATTTAACGTCATATGCCACATTTAGACAGTCACTTATTGATGTTTTGGGGGATGGTAAAGTACATAAATCGTTCTCAAGGGTTCAAAGAATGATTAAAAGAAAGGCAAACAAAATAAATACAAGGGAACTAGCAAAAGCACTTGCATCAGCAGGATCGCTAGAATTATATTCAAAGAAATCTCGCATCATACATCATGTATTACATACAACTCACTCCAGGGATAAGAAGAATTATAATTTTGATACCATAACTCAAAGGGAATCACACAGACAACGTTGCAAACATTGTAACGAAGATAAGCATAAGACCAGTGAATCTGATAGTAACAAATATACAGGAAATTATCAAGGGAAATCAAAGCATAAATACTGTCATTCACATGAGTCAAATTCGTATTCCTTAAATGAACACATGATCCTTAACAAAAGGAAACAAAGCTTGCACAATCGAAACATGATGTATGAAACGAGACCACCACGATATTAAAATGGCAACAATAATCACATAAGTAAATAAATACTGCCCTGTCGTCGTAAATACCTATAATATAATAATAATCCCTGTCTAAGTATCACATACTAATATTTCATTAATGATAGACACAGGAACAGCAGTTTCCTTGTTATCGGATAATTCCTTTAACAAATGGTGCAACTTAGATCCCCAGCGGGTTTTATAAACTAAGATTGAACAGGTGATATAAAATTGTCACATATGACAAATAATAAATTAACAGGTATTAGGGACACTAAACCCTTCCTGTACGGTTAGACAAAAACTAACCAAATACACATAATAATATGCACTAAACATAAAATAATACATTTTAGGTATTAATGTATTTTAATACAGGATTGTCCAGGCCAAAATATGTCCATAAAAATGTATTGAAAACAAAAACAAAAAAAACGGGAACTATTACATTATCATAAAGGCCTACTGCACATAATACTATATTACCACTAAAATTTCGTCCATAAATTGAAGGTAAAACTTACATCTCATGTTACAACCACATATTAGTGTTCTATCCTTAGTAGAGTCTGGGAAAATAACCTGGGAATGTATCTACTTTCACTAATGAAAATGATAATAATATTGCTACTATCTAAATCTTTAAGAAATCATCTACCAATAATCAGGTAAAGAAAAGGACATATTTATATGATCGGTACAAGATGGAAGTTAGACTAAATACCACAAGAAATATATCAATTTTAACCGAAGAGTTAAAAGATAATCATATAAGGGAGAAACTTAGAAATGTGGTTAGGAGTCGAGATTTTCTAATTTATCGTGATAATTTTATTAATATACTAGCCACATATCAAAATGCGATTGCCCTACCTGGTAATTTTTTTTAGGAATAACCTATTTATAAATAAGCATATAGGCGACCATACCTTATACTAGACAGAAAGTTATAAATGATAAATGAAATGTTGGATGAAAGTATTATTAAGATTTTAACTCCCCCTTTTAACAGTCAAATGTTTTTGGTTTCAAAAATGATGGTGAATTTAAGCCAGTACTTCTTTATAGAGATATAATGCTACAAGTAAATATAAATATCCCCTCCCTCCTTTAAGGATGTTTCTCTAACATTGCTCAAACAAAACCCATTAAAATTGGTCAGTGGACACTGGCAAGTAGCATTATATAATAATACATTTAATACGTCCCATGGTTATTATGAATACATTCGTAAACCATTTGGGTTACGTAATGCTCAATCAACATTTAAGCATATGGTAAATTTTCGTGTTAGTGTTATTAATAACGTAGTCATCGCTTACCCAGACAATTTGATTATTTTTCTAATAAGGTACAATCACAATATTTAACAATAAGGAAGGTTAAATAGACATTGAATTAGGTAGGCCTCAAACTTTAAATATATATGTTTCATTATATTACCAGGATATTATAATGATAGGTTATACATTAACCACCACTGGGCTCCATACACACAAGCATAAAATACGAACAATGACAGTCAACTAACGTAAAATTACTCGAGTTTATGTTCGTATATAGAGAATCATTATAAAGACATTTTTCCCATTTAACTAACACACTAAAATAATCTCCTCAGGAGAGTGACAGATGTGTATGGAAGTCAGAAAAGTTAATAAAGGTTAATTAATGTCAGCTCCAATTAATGCATTTCCATATATATAATAATAATAATACATAATAATAATATCACGTGTACAGATGCTTCTTCAGTGACTTAGGCACTGTACTTATGTAAGATATAGCTAAGTTCTATGTCAGGTATATACTTATGCATAACGAATATTTAATGCACAGCAAACTCGTTACTCTGTAACGGACCAGGAACAATTAACAAATAATGTTAGGGGCAATTCATACTTTTAGAAAATCGTATTAGGCTATCCTTTACAAATACTCGTGAATCACTAATATATTCTTGGCTTACTATAATCTCAAACCTTAGCGTGAAAAGTAGCCAGATATTATCGAACCGTTAAGGAATTTCTCCCACATATTGATATTAACTACCTTCCAGGATGATTATAGATAAAAATAACAAATCCCTTAAACATCATCTTGTCATTTACTTCAGAAGTCACTCATGGACGTGGTAAACATGCATAAACATTAGCAATTTCTATGCTAAAATATACTAAGACATTATTTAACTCTGAGGATGAAAATAATAGACGAGAATTACAGTCACTTCAATAACTTTTCCCATTATGATAAGATTTTTACAAAAAAAAAAAACTTAATAAAAGTGACTTATAAACCAATGAAAGTGATACATTAAATAATGCTTCCCTCAGTGTTAATTACCCTTTTATCAAAATGCAACAGGACATCCTGGGAGAGAATATTAAAAACAATCTCCATATAATATATTATTAACATAAACTATGGGTAGATGATAAAACATATATAGTATATCGCTCAGTGCGAAACATGCAATGCTCCATGACAGGAATATAATCCTGGACGAATCAGGAGACATAATAGGAATAATTCTACTTTCCTTACCAATTACAAATCAGGGCATAAATAAACTATTACCTATGGTTAACCATTTTTCTAAATATTTAGTGGCGGCACCACTACATGATAAAAACCGCAAATAATACGTGCACATATATCTAATCCCAAATTATTTTATGCCTATATACATGTCCAATATTATAAAGATATCTAATTTCTACGAATTTAAAACAAACGTTTGTATAACCATATCTCCCCATATCTCCCAGCAGCTAATGGTTAATAATACGGCAAAACCGTAAAATACAACAAGTACTTGGTGGCACAGAAACAATGGAAATCCCTCCACATGGAAAGACTGCATCAAAAAAAAATGACAGTCTATGAATACTACAAAACGTTGAAATAAAAGGAAAAAACTCCTCAGGAAATACTATATGGCGTACAAGAAACGTCTTTCATATAATTATATGACATAACAATTGCCACACAGAAGCCAGGCTACAACAAGGACAACTTCGCTGAACAACAGTGAGTTGCAGTTCAACAATTTCATCATGATGTACAAGCAATTTACGGGCTTGCAAGGAACAAAATGCGTAATCGCCTACACAAGAAATCTACACAAGCAATTTACGGGCTTGCAAGGAAAAAAATGCGTAATCGCCTACACAAGCAATTTTCGGGCTTGCAAGGAAAAAATGCGTAATCGCCTACACAAGCAATTTTCGGGCTTGCAAGGAAATAATGCGTAATCGCCTACACAAGCAATTTACGGGCTTGCAGGAACAAAATGCGTAATCGCCTACACAAGCAATTTACTGGCTTGCAGGAATAAAATGCGTAATCGCCGGTCTAATAAAGCAAATAACTCAAATGTTCACTCCAGGTGATACATAAAATAATACGGGTACCCGATCGAAGTTTAAAAACTTCACACAGTCATATCTTTAGTAGGTAATAAACTAATAATAAAGAATATTTTTACCAGGCGGATGATATTGTATATGTAAACAGGATAAAGAGATTGGTAAAGCGCGCAAAAACCATCCAAAATAAAACCAATCCATATCACTGGAACATAACAATTTCCTCTTCTTAGTAAATTTATCCCTACTATATACTATATAATGAAATAATCAATTACAAACATAAATCCGATCGGTTTACTATGAAATAAAATAATATTTCTTTTTACAGATGTGGCCCAAATCAACCAAAATGGATAATAATTTTGTCTCTACTCTCAACAGCTCCAGGCTCAGACGAGGAACACAAAGCAGTACAAATGACGTCTTCAATCCGAGAGCTCTCGTATACAATTTTATTAACAAGCAGAAGAAAAGAAAAGAAAAATAAATAAACTAATGGTGACAAATGATATAATCACTATTTCTTACTCTTTACAGATTTTATCCCAGTGAGCAGTGGTTACAGCTACAAGTATTTACTGATACACTAGTTTATTTGACAGGTATCACACAAATGGAATCCAGCGACTAAGGTAATATTGTTCGCTTATTATACAAAATATATAATGGCTTGAGCCATCACCACAGCCCAGAGCGTGGTTGGGAAAATTTTTACGTGTATTTTCGTGAACATTATTTGGTACTGCTTACATAGTGGTATACAAATATATCCTATAAAATAAAGGATTATGAGACAAACTGTTGCATATCGTGGTAAGTGTAACAGGTAAAAAGCATTGCACAGATATTAAATACGAATTATAGAGCTTTACTTTACCAATAAAAGAAAATATTCACATATACTTAGTAAGCTTCTATTTATTTCTGCGGGAAGCAGGAAGCTGTATTACGAGTACAGGAACTTTGAAAGAAAGTACAACCATTTATTAGGAGAGTATTTACTGCGGGTAAGATAAGATCAACTCATACTTAATAACTATAATATGCAAAGGAAAAATCAGTGTGAAGTACTATCTTACCAAAATATCTTTCTTCCACCTATTTTAAATATTATTATACAATCGTGCGTAGTATTTTAATACAAGATTATATACTCATTATTATTCCCATAGAAGGTAAAGTATTATTCATAAGCTACGCACTTCAAGAATTCCCAATGAAAATAGAAATAATCTTTTAATGTTCAAAATTCCTCCAAGAAGTATTATACTTAGTGATGATGTCATCAATGACACACACTCCTCAAGTACCATGTTGCATGTCCTTATTTATATGTTGGTCTTGCATAAATATTGGCAAGTATTCCTCCAAAGGATGCGAAATCTCCACGTGCTTTAAAGCAATTCAGGCACTATATGCATGTAATTCATATCTATTACTAATCAAACCTCTCTTATATCATCAAATTTCTATTTCTACTATCTATACTTACCTACTGATAGACTATTAACAATATATTACCCTACTCACCCTACACATGGCATGGATTAAGGCTACTGTAGAGAGGCAGACTCAGATAAAATCGATTCAAGGGAATCGCTACATTGGAAAATAAAATATATAATTGCTAGACAATATATCCCACTCTCTTCCACCTTTCAATATATTTCATTTAATATCGACTTGTTTAATATCTCCCTATTATCAGTTGTTTCAGAAAAAAGTGAAGCTGGGAAGTTATTCAAGGAAACTGGGAATCAAACATCCTTCTAATATCAGTTGGTTACTCCATATATTGATGAAAATAAAACTTGGTACAAATATTTAATATCCCATGTCTTATCTTTCTGGCAGGTACTATAACATTTTTATATAGAAAAAGTCTACTGTCATATTTTGCATTGTATAAGAGAACTCTATCAATGTAGACTGAATTATCTTGTTATGGAAAATTAACATTTAGCTGTTATTGCACAGCCACAAAATAGCAACAAGGCCTCTTCATTAATGTGTGAATTTTTAGCATAGGTTAGCTTATACACATAACTACAAGCACCTAGCTCAACACATTAATTTTAAGATTATTTCTTTATGTACTTAACAGTGTATTTTATTCATGTATTGATGTTCATTTTAAGTATATGATGTGCCTATGTCTTTGATGTCAATTTTATATTATTATTGAGGTATTCACTGATAATATCTTAGTTATTGTGTACCCTACCTACATTGTAAGTTTGTTTCCACAATCAAGGTTATCTGAGGACAGATAGATAAGGGTAGCGGCCGAGCATTTGTACACAATAAGGCAAGTGCTGTATGCCACAATCATAAGATAATACACAGGTAAACAGACTGCCTGCCTAAGACCCTGTACACAAGATAAGCAGAGGGCAGATATTAGTAATAAACAGTGTGAGTCACAGTGGTACTCATGTGAGAGTAGAGAGAGAGAGAGTAAGAGTAAGTTAAATAATCAAGGAATGGTCACAAGGAGATATGCCTAATACACAGATAATATAAACTGATTAGAGCAGCAGAATGGGTAGGACTAAAGACCACGAGGACTATACCTCATGACCACATGACAACCAGACACGTAACTTTCCTACCACATGACCCACGTGGCATCTGGCCACGTAAGCATGACAACACACAGTAATAATTGTATCCAAAGACAACTGACAACTCCAGTGAAATTGTATATAAACAGTGACACTTACCTAATAGGTAGGATTCTTAAACTTGCTCCCTTAGGGCTATTACATAATTATCTCGCCAAGAGAGACACACTATTATATCAGAAAAGAAGCACATCAATATCATTCCCTGTCTGTGTGTGTATAGAGATATAAGTGTAAATAAATGAACTTTCCATGTTACAACTGTGAAGTCAATTACCTTAGAAAACACCCACGTCTACGCTAACTAACTAATAATAATAACAATACTACAAGTCTCAAGAAGCAAATACAAATAAGTTACCAGAGCTTGAACGAGTTAAAGCCTAACAGGACTGGTACATAGGTGTGGCAATGGTGCGAGCCTTGTAGAAGGGCACCTGTTCCCCCAGAGAATCCGCCCCCCACTTCAGGATGACATCCTCGCGTCGCACCCACGCATCCGGGTGGTCTGTGTCAGGAGACCACGCCACCTCAGGGGGGGGGGGGGGGAAGGAGGACAGAGCACCGCATCCTCCTCGCCTCCACGCATGAAGGGGGGACGGGCTCGTGGGGTAGGATACCGCATCCTCCTCGCCTCCACGCATGGGGGGGACGGGCTCAGGGGGTGGGGTGGATGTACGCCACCCCTCCACCCCCCCCGAGACCGGACCCAGACGCCGCACATGGAGCCGAGGAGGCCTGATGAGGTACGGGAGGAAGGGGGGCTGATCGTCGGTGGCGGTGTGTCTTCTTGAGAGAACTGGCCTTGGCTTTAGTTCTACGCTTCCTCCCCCGAGAGTGCCTCACAGAGGTCACTAACTGAGGAGTCGGCGGCCTAACCCCGCTGGGCCCTGGTAACGGCGAGGAAACCGAGGGTAACCGAGCTACAGACTGACTTGTCTCTGGCTGAGGGGGAAATCCTCGGAACAGAGGGTCAGAACTGTCAAGGGAAGGAAGTATATAGGTCAATTGGGCGAGACAAGGATTCTACCCCTTGTGACTCCGAATTGCCTTGATGCAGGTTAATTGGGCGAGACAAGGATTCTACCCCTTGTGACTCCGAATTACCTGATGCAGGGTACTGAATTCTTGATAATCCTAATTCAGTCCCAAGTGAAGGGTCAGCCCTTACCAAGACAGACCCATCACGATTTTCACCACCCGTCTCAATCTCGTCAACACTGTCTTTAAAGAAAGGCAGGAAGTTTAGGGCGAGCATCCGGCGTGGCTTCCTTGAACAGACCCACCCCAATCCGCACACCCAATACACGCCATGGGGTCGCGGCAGGAGTAGCACAGGGAGCATGTGCGGAACCATGGAAGTGTCCACCCGTCGCTAAGCGAGCTGAACAGCTATATTTTTTTTTTTTATAGTCGTAGCACACCCAATACGCGTAGACTGAGGAAATAAAATGAATTACCACGTGAAACACGTGGGAAACACAAAACACAAAATAAATAAAATTTGTGCAAAAACACACTCACACAAGGAGTGAAGAAAAATAATTAAACCCACGTGCAAATCGTAACCATAAGGGAACGAAGAGGCAAGGATAAAACGGGATAAAAGAGGACACTCACAAGGGGTGAACGAAATTAAACCCACGTGCACATCGTAACCATAAGGGAACGAAGAGGCAAGGATAATAACGGGATAAAAGAGGACACTCACAAGGAGTGAACTAAATTACATAAACCCACGTGCACATCGTAACCAGAAGGGAACGAAGAGGCAAGGATAATAACGGGATAAAAGAGGACACTCACAAGGAGTGAACTAAATTACATAAACCCACGTGCACATCGTAACCAGAAGGGAACGAAGAGGCAAGGATAATAACGGGATAAAAGAGGACTAACCAAGGACCCAAAAACGAGGGTAAAAGCAAGGAGCCCCGAACAAAAGAAATGTTCCACCAGGAAAACCACGTGAAACCGCACCAACACACGTGGAGAACAAAAAATCCCGAAAACGGGAAGAAAATAAAGCAAAAGCAAAATAACTAGCTTGAAACCCAGGTAAATAAAAAGAGGGTCTAGCAGGCAAGGATCAAAAAAGGCCCGAAGGCCAGATGACCCGAACAATATCACGTGCAAAATTAAAAAACAAAACACCAAGTAGAAAACAGAACAGGGTGTGGAAATAGGAAAATAATCCAACAGGAAAACACACTCACTAAAAGGGAGCACAGGAAGTCTCATGGAAAAGGGAGTGGGGTTCAAAAACAAAAGCAAAGATGCAACAAAGAAAGTGAAAGAAACACTAAGTAAAACATCCAAACCAAAAATAAGAACCACCATAGAAAACCATCTGCAAAGCAGGCAAACCACAAGAAACCCGAAATAAAAACAAACAGGAACAAAAGCAGTGCTAACCATAACGAACGAAGCTCGACGAGGAGATGTTGACGCTGTATGTTCCGTGAAAAAGTGAACGAGGAAGGATCCTTGCCCTGCCACCAGGGGGTCATTAGTACCATAGGCCACCACTAGGTGTCACTACCAGCGCTAGCGCCGGGAATTTCGATTTCGATTTCCGATGTCGTCACGGAACACATCAGGTAGCTTCTATACTAGATTAACCTAGGCTACCTTGATGATGTCTCTAGCATACAGCTGCGCTGGTTCACTATATACCAATAATGTAATATTTACCGTCATATCCTTAGCTGTATTTCCCCACCTGGTGCAGAGGGGATCGAGGGCTTGGGTTCCTACTATAGTCTGTTCAAAACTTGTGTTCCGCTGGCCTCTTATGCTTAGATAGATAGAAATAGATAGATAGATAGACAGATAAGATATAGATAGAAATAGAAACAGATAGAGATAGATAGAAATAGAAACAGATAGAGATAGATAGAAAGATATAGATAGAAATAAATATAGATAGAAATAGAGGCAGATAAATAGAGGAAAATGGGACACAAGTGGGGCGAGAATTTTTGTCTTACTCACCAGAATTATTCCTGAGTGGTAGACTTTTATAGATTATTAAAGGTTATTAAAGGTGCCAGCGAGTGGCAGTCACTGGGACAGAGTGTAGCACACACAGTGTGTATGAAACACAATATAGCACACATCACAAGGATGTAATGTATGGCCCAGCAACCAACTCCACCCACGTGAGACCCGAGTCAGCTTTCGGCTATGGTTGACTATACTCTGTTCACGCTTGGATGGCGGAGAAGCCCTGCCTCTCAGGGACATTCCTGAATGCTGCTGATTGGCAGATGATGGGATGGGGATGTTTCGAGTCCATTTGGTGACACACACACACACACACATAGCGGTCCGTTAATCTCCGTGACCTGTAGCTAATACCACTCTCTCTCTCTCTCTCTCTCTCTCTCTCTCTCTCTCTCTCTCTCTCTCTCTCTCTCTCTCTCTTTTCCATGTTCTATAATCTAATGTTATTATATCCCACATGTTACTATACACACATACACACACACACACACACACAACAGCTTCAGTTACTCACATACACACACATACCAGCTTCAGTTTAACACATACACACAAGCTTCACAGACACACACACACACACACACACACACACACAACAGCGTTCATCTCATCAGTGACCTGACCTTCCTTCTTCTTCCATCCACTTCTCTCTCTCTCTCTCTCGTATTCACGATTGATCCACAACCTTTCTTTTTCTATATTCTATGATCTAATGATATTTTATCCCACATAAAAGTATAATCTAATGATATTTTATCCCACATATCATAATAAGGCCTACATAGAATTATTGTGATTAATGGCATTATATATTTTTTTTAATTCAATTTATTCATTCTCTCATTAACAGTAGCATACATCATAAGTTATTTCACTTTCATTATTCCTCATTTATTACCTTCATCTAAGTTTCTCTCTCTTACAACCTTAGACCATATTCTAATCTCAGGTCCCTATAGGCGCCTGTCAACTTCCTGTGTCGGTTTGTTAATCCATTCACACACACACACATACACACACACCACTCCCTGCCCAGTCCGGCTGCTTTGTTTGGCTATGGTTTTGAAATATATTAACCTGTTTATGTAAGTAGTGAATTTATGTGTACGTTTTTTTCTACATAATCGTTGCATAAAAACACAGTCCCTTGTGCTTCCGAAAGATAGGTGAAATTAAATGTATAAAAATTGGTACTAAATGGACGAAGAAGCCTTGAAGTCTGCTTTCGAACACGGCAAGTCACAAGGGTTACTGAGAGGTCCTCCAGTTGACCTGTTTTCCTCTCACTGTCGCTCACTTTTTACTACACACTCTATGTTCAAATCAAGATATTACGAGCTCCAAATAAATTGTCACTGTGAATTTTGACCGCAAGGCTCACATATATTATTTAAGACAATGAGTGAGTAATAACATACATGAATAATGCTTAATTAGCAGAAATATTAATGAAAAAAGGAAGCACTTCTAATTGTCTCGGTGTGCTGAACACCTCTAGCCAATCAGGGAAGCGAAATAGTATTTGACCTGCCCACCGCACCTGGAGGGCCAGGCTTCTCCGCCATCCAAGCGTGAACAGAGTATAAGCAGGAAGACCTCAGACAGCTGACTCAAACCCCCCACCCCCTGCTCACAGGGGTGGTAACCTCTGGCATCAGTGGCATTTTTTACAGTGTCCCGAGCAAGGATCGAACGCTGGGCTACGGAATTGCAGCCACAGACTTTACCACTGTGCTAGCCAGAGGCTATTGTTAGGTTACTGTCAACAAAATTGGAAAGCGGTGATTCTTTCAATGTTGTATGATGTGTTGTGTGGGGCTGCTTAGTCGCCTCCATTTCTCCACTCATTGTTTCCCCCCCTACTCCATCCACCTAATACAACCTCCTATCATAGCCTTCCTCAACACGTATACCTCCCCCATTCAAAACCTTCACCATCCATCTATTACTCCCGCACATCCACCAATACCTTCTCCACAGCACCCATTATACCCCACTATTATAGCAAACCCCGGCCCCCATTCAAAGGCTTCTCTCCCATTATCCAAAATCGATTGCAACTCAATATGCATTATAGGAAAGTATGAGAACTAACATTGGCTAATTATCACCTATGAAACCAAGTATGGCCATAATATGCTATAATAGTAGGGTTATAATAATACTGAATACATCAATGTTAGACAGTTACCCATCCTTCGGGCATAGTAAAGTGAATGAGTTAATTAATGCTGCTTCAGTGTCTGTTTCTATCTGTATTGTGCCTAATAACATGTTTACTATTGCCATACATAGACGGTCATACACTCATGTAGTCAGAAAATTAAAGGCAAATGAGTCCTTCAAATATTGCGACGAAACACCACTTATATAGTATATAGAAGGAGCTTGTTCCTTGGCATAATCAAGAGGAATCAAAAGCCTCTTATTCCCATACACGATCACAGGTTCCTACTAGTAAATGGCTTGTCCACACTATTTAGCAGTGCTCCCTCAACATATTTCTCTCGCATGTTAAGTGGAACTACTAGATGTAGCAGTTCCAGGCCAACTTCACACTATCTCCTACCTAAAAGACGCGTGTATTAGACCGAATATATTATTATTATTATTATTATTGAACCTACAACGCAGGATGGTAAGTTCTGACAGGTCTGACTGTACTTCATAACGAGGCAGGGCAGGATACCACAGCTGCATCTTCATTGTCTCATATAAGTGTCTTCAGTTGCTTGCTTCCAATTTCATCTATTTGTATGTATTTTATTAATTAGTATGTTTTTATAGTATGTATCACTATTATGACATTTCCTAAGCCGTCATCTGGACGTCAATCGGATACGAAGTTCGCTTGGGTGAAACCAAGCCAAAGCAAGCGGAACTGTTCTGGTCGGTCAAAAGGATTCGACGATCCACCAAGATGGACCCTGCTGCCAGCCACTGAAACCAATTTGCACAATTCTGCATCTTTTGGTGTATAATACATGCAACTTAGGACACAAATTTGCTTCATAATATGAGAAAAGTGAAGGAAAAGTTGACCAATTTGTAGTATTTTCTTACGACTTTGTTTACAAACTTTCTTTTGTTTCTGCCCAATCCGTATCTGGACGACGAGAACACAGTTTCTACGTATTTGGTCAGTTCTCGTCACTGAAACCAAGCGCTCCCAAGACGGTTTCGGTACCCCAATCCTCCGCTTGGACGACCAGATGACGGCTCTAGTCTATGCACTGAGCTTGGATGGAAGTCCTTCACTTATCCTTAAGGGGCCCTGTGATATAGTAAGAAAAGTGGAGGTAAATGAGTCTTTCAAATATTGCCACGAAACACCACCTATTGAGAAGGAGCTGGTTTCGTTGCTTAGTCAGGAGGAATCAAAAGCCTCCAATTCTCATACTCGATCACAGGGTCCTTAAAGTATGATTGCGAATCATTCGAAGTCAAAGTATCGAGACAGACATGGCTCAAAATTCTCTGTCATTGAACCGGAGAATATAGTAACACGTACCTTCTCCGAGTGGGTGTGTCTTGGTTGGTGGCAGGATTTGAAGTTGAGTGAAGGCACGGTCCCCTAGGCCATGCAGCAGGATCCTAGGATAAGACGAGAGAGATGATAAAGAGGTGGAACAGCAAGCTAAAACGAGATAGGATTGTGCATGGTGGTGAGAGAGTCTGGAGGCAAGGTTGACGGTCGTACGTGGCCTGGTGTGTTCATAACTTCATACAGTTTGATGATCCTCTTCCCTCATCAAAGCCAATCAGAGCTCAGGAAGGCCATGACGTCACCACCGCCATGTTAGTTTAGTGGTGCACTCGTACCGTAACCCGTGTGTGGAGGTGTGCTGTGCTGTGCTGGACTCTTTTGCACAATTATTTATCCATTATCTGTGGTGAAGTGATTTGCAGTACCTAGAAACTTTATAACAAGGATTGATCTATAGTCTGACGTGGGTGAGCCTGTCTATGGACCATCAGAGGTGAGTAAAACGAGTGAAAAGAAGTTGGGAGCACATAGGCGTAGTTCCTAATAATGGCGGAGGGATTAGTATCATTGAGGTATAATTACGTGAGAGCTAGGAGTTTGATAATATTGTTGGTGGTGGTGAGTATGATGACGTTGATGATGCGGATTGTGTAATGGTGATGATGATGACATTGATGGAGAGTGTGGTGATTTCAACAGTGGGTGTTTGTAGGTGGCGGTGTGTGTGTGTGTTAGTGGAGGACATGGTGCACGTAAGGAGAAGAGTATGAACAAACAAATAATAATAACAATAATAATAATAATTATTATTATTATTATTATTATTATTATTATTGCTATTGTTGTTTTATTATTGTTATTATTATTTTTAGTATTATTACTATTATTTTTAGTATTATTACTATTGTTAGTATTATTACTATTGTTAGTATTATTACTATTGTTAGTATTATTACTATTGTTAGTATTATTACTATTATTATTATTATTATTATTATTATTATTATTATTATTATTATTATTATTATTACTATTATTTTGTTATTATTGTTTTTATTATTATTTTTATTATTATTATTTTATTATTATTAACGGTAATATTAATATTATTATTGTTATTGTTATTATTAGCATTATTATTATTATTATTATTTTTATTGTTTCTGAGAACCATATCAACCCCATCCACATGCAATAGAATTGGGGGTAATAGTTAAGAATAGTTACGAGTCGTAGTTAGCGTTGTCTTCTGGTAAAACCTGCTGGTGATCATGTAGGAAATCTAATGCTGGTTTGTCTTCTTCGTAAAACCGATCAACCATACTTGTAATGGCAACATAAATGGGTGGAGGTGGAGGTATGTATGTGTCGTAGTCAAATAT
>JAWZYT010000676.1:997500-1015000 GCA_034508575.1 Petrolisthes manimaculis | reverse complement strand
TTAATTTGGCTATGGAATAAACAACTTATTTACAAAATCAATTTACACACATCTTATGAGTTTGGTTATAGAGTAGTTCTTATCCGTCTATTTAATTATGTGAATCCATAAGAAAAATATTCTACAACGTACAGTTGCCAAAAAGGTATTGTGACAACTATTGATACAACATTAAATATATTAATGTCCATAGTGGTTTGTAGGGATTATAAGTATGTATTACAGAAGGATATGTATGTATATTTCCTTCTGTTATACATGCTATATTATAAGTACAGTATGTATAACAGAAGGAAATATACATATCCTTCTGTAATACAAACTTATAATCCCTACAAACAACTATGGACAGTAATATATTTAATGTTGTATCAATAGTTGTCGCAATACTTTCTTTGGCAACTGTACATACATACACACACATACTGTACATTCACACACACATTAACGTACATACACATACGTACATACATACACACATATACTTACTTACATTTCTTTCAGATTCTCAACTCCATGTTTGTCAAAGTATTAATAATCTCTTGTAATATTTCTATAATAATATTGTAATAATTTGTATTATTTTGTACTTAGGCTGTATTTTATTACAGAATTGTGAAGTGGAATTGAACAAGAAATTTAACAAACTACTACTACTACCACCACTACCACCACTACTCCTACTACTACCACTACTCCTACTACTACCACTACTCCTACTACTACCACTACTCCCACCACTACAGTGAGTGTTTTTAATGGAGTAAATGATGCCTCCAAATTATTCCAACTAACAGAACACCATTATTTTTTGTTCAAATGGTCCTGTTTCCTAACATACTTTGAAGGAATCAAAATATTCCAATTCACCAACAAGAGACTCACTGACTACCCATATCTTCTCACCTTCAAAATAATAATATAATATAATAATAAAAATATAATTGTAATATATAATAACATTAATAATAACATTAACCTTCAAAATAATAATATAATAATAAAATATAATAAAAATATAATTGTAATATGTAATAACATTAATAATAACATTAACCTTCAAAATAATAATATAATAATAAAATATAATAAAAATATAATTATAATAACATTAATAATAATATTAATATTTCTAAAAGAATTAATTCAGTTTTATTTTGTTTACAGATTTTTGGATTGCAGTTGTACAAGAAAACCCACTACTACCACCACCACTACTACTTAATGTGAGTTATTGACTTACTGTGTGTGTGTGTGTATTTGTTACTTACACATTATCACTGATGGTATTATATTATTTGTGTGTGTGTGTGTGAGAGAGAGTGATGTATCTCTCTTTCTCTCACACACACACAATTATTATTATAACATCATTTATTTTTAATTGAACCCTATACTCTTTTAGGTATGTAAATAATTAATATTTTCAACAGGTGGTAGGATATTATATGTAGGTAAATAAAAAAAATATAATAATAATTTTTATTTTTCCTTTTTTATTTTATTATTTTCTTTTTATTGTATTCTCTCTTCTCCTTTCTTGTGTTGTCCTCTTCCTCTTCTGTCTCCTTCTTTCTTGTTCTCTCTCCTTTACACACCTGTAAAATAAACACATTCATTAGTATTAAATCTTTATATGTGTTTGAGTACAAAATATATTTCTAGATCCAACCTACATACAAACATAAATAAATTGTAGCAATTGAGTCCTTCAAGTCATTATTGTTATTATTATTATTTAAATATTTAATTATTAAACAAATAAATTGACAAAACCAAACAACATAGAGCTTACTGTTAATTCTAGATAATATATCTCAATGTAGGTTTAATTAAAGGATTAATTTTATATTAATTAATGAAAATAAAATTAAAGGATTAATTCTAAATTAATTAATGAGAATAATTAATAACTCAAACCTACCTTAATTCACTTTAATCTGTCACTTTAGGTTTAATTAAAGGATTAATTCTAAATTAATTAATGAGAATAATCAATAACTCAATCCTACCTTAATTAAGTTTGATTTTTTTTTTTCTTCTTCTTCTTCTTCTCCCTTTATCTTCTCTCTCTCTCCCCCTCCCTTCTTTCTTCTCTCTCTCTCTCCTCTTCCCTCCTTTCTTCTCTCTCTCTCTCTCTCCTCTTCCCTCCTTTCTTATCTCTCTCTCTCTCTCCTCTTCCCTCCTTTCTTCTCTCTCTCTCTCTCCTCTTCACATCTGTAAAATAAACACATTAATTAGTATTAAAATATTTTATGTGTGTTTGAGTATCAAATAATACATACATACATACATATATACAAACTATTCATACAGACAAATCATACATACATACAAACCATACATGTATACATACAAACTAATTATAATAAATAAATAAATGAGTCCTTCAAATTATTTTTTCCCCAAGCTACATACATACATACAAACTGTATATTATGTATATTAAATAACTCATATAGTGTAATTAGTATGATAACACACACACACGCACACACACATACATACACACACTATCCTTCTAACACACATACATACACACACTATCCTTCTAACACACACACACATACACACTAAAAAGAAATTGGAGGAAATTGGGTCCTTCAAATATTGCCACGAAACACACACACCTATATGGAAGGAGGTGTGTGTGTTTCTCTCTCCGTATGTGTGTGTGTGTTTGTTCTGATGCTTGGAAAAATAGACAGAATTAATGTGCGTATTTACAAACATTAGTAAACACCAATGCCTTAATCATTCTCAAACTATTTTTTTTAAATGTTTTTATGCATGGAAAACTAGTTTTGATTCATGTTAAATGTTTTATGGTTTGTGCCAAAATTACTGTAGCTATATGGATGAAATTTGTGGTAGAGAAGCAGCATACATTGAAGTACATTGTGTATGAAAATAATTGAACTAACTCAATTAGTAAAGTTAGGAGGACTGGAAAACCCACACAGGAATAATACACACACACACACACACACAGAGGAATTCACCAGTACGGTATTAAAAGAATATTTGTATTAAATTCCTTCATCTTAATATCAAAGGGTTTACTCTATATAAAAGGTGTTTTACTAAGCAGGTGTTAAAAGAATGTGTGTGTGTGTTTTACTTAGCAGGTGTTAAAAGAATGTGTGTGTGTGTGTGTGTGTTTTACTAAGCAGGTGTTAAGAGGAGTGTGTGTGTGTGTATTACTAAGCAGGTGTTAAGAGGAGTGTGTGTGTGTTTTACTAAGCAGGTGTTAAGAGGAGTGTGTGTGTGTTTTACTAAGCAGGTGTTAAAAGAATGTGTGTGTGTGTGTGTGAGTGTGTTTGTGTGTGTTTTACTAAGCAGGTGTTAAGAGGAGAGTGTGTGTGTGTAGTTTAGAGGCATTTAGGGTTAATTCCAAAGTGGTATTGGTTGAATCAATATCAGTCATCAATGAGATATACTTAGTTCAAAATATGTGTGCTTAGATAATATAGATAGGTAGAGGCCAGTGGAACACAAATTTTGAACAGAGTATAAACAGAATTTCACTTTATATTAATTAATTACTGAGACCTAACCTGGACAAACTACTGAGACCTAACCTGTGTGGTGGTGGCAGCTGTGTGTGTGTAGGTACTGGTACACACACACACACACACACACACACACACACACACACACACTGTGAGTCATGGCTGTACAAGTTGGCTTTCCCCCGGCGGCTGTGGTTCTGTAATAAAAATAAAAAAAATAATAATAATAATAATAATAATAATGACAATAATAATGACAATAATAATAATAATAATGACAATAATTTTGCAGCCTAATCTGCTTAATTAGTTTGACCATATACAAAAGTGATAATCCTACCTACTTACACTTATATTTCCTTCCTATCTACCTACCTACTTACACTTATATTTCCTTCCTATCTACCTACCTACTTACACTTATATTTCCTTCCTATCTACCTACCTACTTACACTTATATTTCCTTCCTATCTACCTACCTACTTACACTTATATTTCCTTCCTATCTACCTACCTACTTACACTTATATTTCCTTCCTATCTACCTACTTACTTACACTTATATTTCCTTCCTATCTACCTACCTACTTACACTTATATTTCCTTCCTATCTACCTACTTACTTACACTTATATACCCTCCTTACCTACCTACCTACCTACCTACATACATACTTACACCTCCCTGACAGACACACACACACACACAACTTCTTCCTCTACTCACCTAAACATTCTCCTTTTACAACGGCACACACACACACTTACAACTTTCACAATGTCATAAGATCAAAGTTATGACTTCATCCTCTCTTTTTAACAATATATATATATATATTATTATTTATATCTGTATAAATTACTAGGGTTAAAGTTTTATCACAATTTGTCGCAATAGTTTTTTTGACAACTGTATATTATATGTTGTAAATATCTAGGTGCCTGCGTGTGAATGTGTGTGTACATAAATGTGCCTGTATGTATTATGTGTAAATATGTAAATGTGCCTGTATGTATGTGTGTATTATGTAACTAGGTACAGTTGGACACACATGAATCTGGTACGCCTCGCTACTTGTGAGATACCTACAACAGAAAGGAAAGTGAGCAAAAGTTATAGTTTGTTGACAAGCAGACAGTATTAATATTTTACTGTCTGCCTGTCAATAAACTATACATCATTTTTCAATTTCCTTTCGTTGTAGCCAAGCACCTCACAAGTGACGAGCCCCACCAGCTTCATGTGTGGCCAACTGTACAGTCGCGGTCAAAATTAATTATCCATATAGGGATAACTCACGTAAGGTGTTTGACAGCTTCCCTCTGTTCCTTAGATAATAAACATTTAAAAAAATAGTTCAAGTACCATCTTTCAATTTACTACAAGCAGCTACACACTACTTAAAACAATAACACACACACACACACACGTTAACTACCATCTTTTAATTTACTACAAGCAGCTACTCACTACTTACAGCAATAACATCATATGTGAACGTGAAAACATTAGACAGTAAATTGTTTGAGATACCCATATGTGGATGATTATTATTGACCACGACTGTATGTATGTGTGTGAGAGAGTGTATAGTTGTGTATACGTAGATATGGACTTTCGTTTGCGTTTGCTTGTGTGTTATAATGAGAGCGTGTATAATTGTGTATGTGTAACTATGTACTTTCGTGTGTGTGTGTGTGTGTGCGAACCTGTGTGTGCGAACCTGTGTGTGTGTGTGTGTGCGAACCTGTGTGTGTGTGTGTGTGTGTGTTTAACTGTGTATGCGTAACTATGTCCTTTTGTGTGTGTGTGTGTGTGCGAACCTGTGTGTTTACGAGTGTGTGTGTGTGTGTGTGTGTTTAACTGTGTATGCGTAACTATGTCCTGTTGTGTGTGTGTGTGTGTGTGCGAACCTGTGTGTTTACGAGTGTGTGTGTGCGTGTGTGTGTGTGTGTGTGCGTGTGTGTGTGTGTGTGCGAACCTGTGTGTTTACGAGTGTGAGAGTGTGTGTGTGTGTGTGCGAACCTGTGTGTTTACGAGAGTGTGTGTGTGTGTGTATTCAGCTTTAAATAATAACCTCCCTTCAGTAATTTTAAATAGTGTTACAAACCCGACAGCATAATTATTGTGTTTCAACATTACTTTTATGTTATACGAGTTAAAGACAGAGATACCAACTTTTTTTTACCCTGAAAGATATAAATTTTGATTACATGTTTGCTTTTTACTCAATAAATATAAATGCAAATAAAAATCCAAAGACATAAAAAGATAGCTAATAAAATGGAGAATAAGATAGACACAAACAGAACAAAAATAGACAAAGGTTTAACCGGTTAAGGGGAGATTTATTTTCTCGTTGGATAATTAGAAAGTTACTATACTCCTTCCACCTAACTCTGCCCGAAAGACCCTGTTATCATATATGAAAACTGGAGGCTTCTATCCATTCATTTACTATTATTTTGAGTCAAGAAAGATAGAGTTGACTGGTCCCATATTTCGCCAAGCCCCCTGGATGCTGTGCTTGTTGTAAGTGGAGGCAACTGTTGTACAGCCACAATCAAATATCCACCAACACTTTCCTTCCATCGTAGTAAATATCTTGTTATTAAACAACAACACGTGTATGATTTTGCAGCACCTCATAAAAATAATAATTGAGGGGGTTGAGTTGACGTAAGGTGTTGTTGTATGATTATATTTTGATATGATACTGATTTATTTGCACGATGGAAGGAAAGTGTCGGTGATTATTTGATTGTGGCTGTACAGTTACCAAAAAAGAAATTGCGACAAATCTTGTTGGAAATTTAACCCTAGTAATATCCACAACTATTTCTAGGGACTATAAGCATGTGTAAGAGAAGGAAATATACATATCCTTCTGTAAAACATACTTATGATCCCTACAAACAACTATGGACATTAATATATTTTTAATGTTATATCAATAGTTGTCGCAATACCTTTCCTGTCCTGATCTGAGACACAATATTCATCTCTATATCAACTGAAATGATTCGTTGGGATTGGAATACGAGGTTGGTATAAAGAATGATGTTTTGTCTCTAAGCTGGAGAGAAGTATTGATCTACAGTGTACAGTCGTGGTCAAATATAATCATCCATAAAGGGGTAACTCACGTAAGAGTTTGACAGCTTCCCTCTGTTCCTTAGATGATAAACTTTCCAATAAATAGGTTACGTACTATGTTTTAATTTAATACAAGCAGCTACACACATCTTAAACAATAACACACACACACACACACGTTAACTACCATCTTTTAATTTAATACAAGCAGCTACACACTATACTTAAAACAATAATATTATAATTATGTGAACGTGAAAACACAGTCCTATATTCTATGTTTGATAAGGGACTCATTTGAAAACTGTCTGTACCAAAAGTATTCTTCTATAACAGAATCTAATAACCCTTTAAAAACAGCATAGAGATTCATACTGACTACAGTGCCATACCTGTTATTTACACAATCTCCACCACCCAGGTAACTAACTAACAATGACAATAACAAGAGTATAGCCTCATTAGTCAGCTTTTCCCCCACGACATAACACTAAGTCCCCACAAGTACTGTACGTATTATATCCTTCACCAGTGCCTCTTCAACCTTGCTTCAACCCAACACAACCCTCGACCCCACAACTAATCCCCTTCACATGGAACTGACCACCACCACTACCACCACCACCACCACCAACACACACACACACACTACATTCAACACCACCACCACCATCACCACTACCACTACCACCACCAACACACACACTACATTCAACACCACCACTACCACCACCAACACACACACACACTACATTCAACACCACCACCACCACCATCACACACACACACACTACATTCAACACCACCACCACCACACACACACACACTACATTCAACACCACCAACACCACCATCACACACACACACTACATTCAACACCACCACCACCACACACACACACACTACATTCAACACCACCACCACCACCAACACACACACACACTACATTCAACACCACCACCACCACCAACACACACACACACACTACATTCAACACCACCACCACCAACACACACACACACACTACATTCAACACCACCACCACCACCACCACCACCAACACACACACACACACTACATTAATAAACTACATTAATAAACTAAAACCAATCAAAACAAGAACGGACAGATACAAAAATAGTCCTATTCCTACCATCACAAATATAATAAACAAGTAATCATCCACTCTATACATGTATCATCTTTGTATATATATTACACATCTTACCCTATTCATCCATTATACCAATTTATTATGTATGTATATTTTCAGCCTCAAGGCTGCACTCTGTCCAATAAACCGTTTATTATTATTATTATTATTATTATTATTACATTCAACACCACCACCACACATCACACATGTGTATATAGATTGGAAATAGGGAAAAAGGAGAATGAGAGAGAGAGAGAGAGAGAGAGAGAGAGAGAGAGAGAGGGGTTTTGTGGACCCCCTATTGATTGTGTGTGTGTGTGTAATGTCCAGCTCCCCAGCACACCTGACACCACCACCACCACTACCACCATGTGAGCTATATACCAGTTCCGACTCTCGCATCCGAAACACCTGCCAGTAAGAGTAAGGGTTGATGGCAGGTGTTTCTGATGTGAGAGTCGGAACTGGTACCGTAGCTCACACGATGCCTGGTGTATACGATGGCAACGCTGAACTGGTGAAAGCGGAAGTGGAGGAGACTGTACAGTACTGTACTTGCTTTTTATTACCATCCTCAATACTGACTTCTGCCCCTGATGTCTGTCTCCTATTTGGCACTAAGGAACACACACACACACACCATCCTCAATACTGACTTCTGCCCCTGGTGTCTCCTATTTGGCACTAAGGAACTTGATATTGGCAGAAATTGACCATCTTTTCACTTGGGCTGTACCACCCATTCATGTGTCCAACAGTACCGTAAAACTTCGGTTATAACGCTAAAACCAACAATGGGATAATCTTTGAAATAGTCTCATTCTCTTTCCCAGCTAATTTTACCTGAGAAATTTAAGCTAACCCGACCAGCCTAGCCTAGCCTAACCTAATCCCAGCTAATTTTACCTGAGAAATATAAGCTAACCCGACCAGCCTAGCCTAGCCTAACCTAATCCCCAGCTAATTTTACCTGAGAAATATAAGCTAACCCGACCAGCCTAGCCTAACCTAATCCCAGCTAATTTTACCTGAGAAATATAAGCTAACCCGACCAGCCTAGCCTAGCCTAACCTAATCCCAGCTAATTTTACCTGAGAAATATAAGCTAACCCGACCAGCCTAGCCTAGCCTAACCTAACCAAATCAAGCGCCGCAAAAGTTATATAGGCTGGATGGACAATAGAGTGACAAAGAGGCAAAGAAAATGAATTGGCCTGTTATTTATGTAGGGACCCTGCATGTGATGTAGTCAGGAAATTGGAGGTTAGCGAGTCCTTCAAATATTGCCACGAAACACCGCTTGTACAGAAGGAGCTTGTTTCCTGGCATGGTTAGGAGGAATCAGAAGTCTCCTATTTTTGTTTTCATACACGGTAGCAGGGTCCTTAATAAAGGGAGATTCCACCTATCTATATACCATGAAGAAAACAGACGACCTCAATGGTAAAGTCATGGTCTAATGTACTGCAACCTGGTGAATAAAAGCGAGCTATTCGAGTTAATTTTATGAACCAAAATTGCACACACCAACAGCTATAGTTTCGGATCATTTTTCGAAGTCATCTCATTGGAAGGTGTTTCAGTACATTAGACCATGACTGTACACTCGTGATACAACATTTCTGACCAGAGTGTGAGGAGCAGAAAGCTTCGAATCGCCTGGTATTGTTCATTTCCCACACCCAGTAAATACACCTATGGAATTTTTACCACCTTTAAGAGAATATGTAGTCGGGGTCAATAATAACAATCCACATATGGGTATCTCAAACCATTTACTGTCTAATGTTTTCACGTTCACGTAATAATGATGTTTTTAGTAGTGTGTAGCTGCTTGTATTCGATTAAAAGATGGTAGTTAACGTGTGTGTGTGTGTGTATGTTATTGTTTTAAGTAGTGTATAGCTCCTTGTAGTAAATTTAAAGATGGTAGTTAGCGTGTGTGTGTGTGTGTTTTAAGTAATAGTGTGTAGCTGCTTGTATTAAATTAAACAATGGTAGTTAAGCTATTTATTTATTAAGGAACAGAGGCAAGCTGTCAAACTCTTACGTGAGTTACCCCTATATGGATGATTCTATTTGACCACGACTGTATGTAAAGTGATGGTCTAATGTACTGCAACCTGGTGAATAAAAGCGAGCTATTTGAGTTAATTTTATGAACCAAAATTGCACACACCAACAGCTATAGTTTCGGATCATTTTTCGAAGCCATCTCATTGGAAGGTGTTGCAGTACATTTGACCAAGACTGTATGTACTGTACTTACCCATGCAGGGGTGAATGTGGTGTGACGTATGTATGTATGAACCTCCAGGCTCGAGTAAATATATTCATTTTACGGTTTTGTAAGTTGCAGTGGGATTTTAAGTCTTCAAAGGTCACCTCTTGTTTACAATGTTCTCTCTCTCTCTCTCTCTCTCTCTCTCTCTCTCTCTCTCTCTCGTAGTATAGGGGTGAATGTCACGTGGGCAGTGCTTTAATTAGGGGTTTTGGCGCCCCTTCAGCCCCAGTCACTAGCTTATAGTTCTTCAACTGTCCCACTTTTCTTTCTATTTCCTTACTGCTTGCTGTCACACCTCTCTATCACCTTTTTCTGGCGCTATATGAGACCTCGCTGTTGCGGCGCCTAATATCAATCAATCAATCAATCAATCAATCAATCAATCAATCAATCAATCAATCAATCATCTCTCTCTCTCTCTCTCTTTCTCTCTCTCTCTCTCTCAAAGCACTTCAGCGACGCACGAACAAAATATATCTCTCTGTCTCATCGATATGAAAACCACTTTAGGTCTCGTTGACTCGCATTTGAGTATTTAAAAAGGAAAATTTACCATATCTATCTTGAGTTCACTACCATAAACTAAAGTATTGTATTATCCAGAATCTTTATAATTAAGGGAGGAAGTTTTGTGTTGGTAAGGGGGTGCAGGAATAGGGGGACAGGCTTGGGGGGGTTTGGGGGGTGCAGGAATAGGGGGACAGGGTTTGGGGGCTTTAGGTTTTTTTGGGGGGTACGGGAATAGGGGGACAGGCTTGGGGGGGGTTTGGGGGATGCAGGAATAGGGGGACAGGCTTGGAGGGGGGTGTTTGGGAGTTGCGGGAATAGGGGACAGGCTTTCTAACCCCTCCCCAAGTCTGTACCCCTATTCCCGCACCCCCCAAGCCTGTCCCCTACTCCCACACCCCCTTAAGGCACTCCAATGTAACCAAAAAGAATTACCATCTTAATTAAGAGAATATTTTCCAATTATTTCTTATCTCAGCACCACCACTAAAAATATCTTAGTTTCACAGATACAGTCGTAGTAAAAAATAATCATCCATATAGGGGTAACTTACGTAAGATTTTGACAGCTTCTCACGTAAGAGTTTGACAGCTTCCCTCTGTTCCTTAGATTATAAACTTTCCAATAAATAGGTTAAGTACCATCTTTTAATTTACTACAAACAGTTATGCACTACTTAAAACAATAATATCATATGTGAACGTGAAATCATTAGATAGCAAATTGTTTGAGATACCCATATGTGGATGATTATTATTGACCACGACTGTACATACATAATTGTATAGCCACAATCAAATAACCAACCACACTTTCCTTAATTAAATTCCTTCCATCATGTAAATCAATCAGTATCATTTCAAAATATAACCATACAACAACAACACCTTATGTCAATTCAACTCCCTCAATTGTTATTATTATTATTATGAGGTGCTGCAAAATCACACACGTGTTGTACTTTAATACCAAGATTATTATTATTATTATTAGGTGTCGGTGGATATTTGATTTCCACTTTTCCACTTTTTATGTTTATTATTTTCTCAAGTTGACGTCCATTTGAGGATTGAAATGATTCGGTATGTCCTTCATTAGTTCTCTCACTACACACACACACACACACCACTACACACACACACCACTACACACACACACACACCACTACACGACCTCTCTCCATTCCACCGATAGGAACACTGGAGAGAGAATTTTCCACAGTTTTCACACCTTGACTCTCACGGTGAAGCACATTTGAGTATAAAAAGAAAGGTTTGTTGTGTCTCGAAGCATGCATGAGCCCCGTTGTATTTGTTGATTCATTTGATTCGTTTATTCACATCATGCAGGATTCACAAAACATCTAAGAGATTGGACTTAATCGTTCGTATGTTTGTATTTCTGACTTTTCCACAGTGTTTCAAGGTTTATTTCGAAGCAGTAAATGGTGTTGCTATTCCATTTGTATGAGAGGCTGCTGTTATGAATTCGAAGCAGTGTCGGGAACTATAGAGACGAACGGCAGGCACCACACACACACACACACATACATACCCTGCATTCGAACTCAGCCTCTATATAGGTGTACTGGGTTGGGGAAATGAGCAATACCAGGCGATTCTAAGCTTTCTGCTTTTGTAAATACGTGCCCATGTGGACTCGTATTTAGTTAGACCTCTCAGACGTCCGACCTCAATTTCTAACCTCACCATCAGTGTGTTTTATTATGCAGTGGACTATTCATATACCCATTCTTGATCCTTACACACACAGACATACATAGACAGACAGAGACAGACGAAGCACACACACATACATACGGAGAAGTGCACGCACACACACACACACACAGGAACGGAGAAGCATACACACATACACAAACGGAGAAACACACACACACACATACACGGAGAAGCACACACACACACACACATACACGGAGAAGCACACACACACACACACACATACACGGAGAAGCACACACACACACACACACATACACGGAGAAGCGCACGTACAGTTGGCTCCACTCCCGCGTTTCTCCCCTGTCATTGCCAATGTTGGGCCAGTCAGAAATTCGAACCCCGATTCACAAGTTAAAATATTCGAAACATTCATATCTTTCACTCTAAAGATATGAATGTTTCGAATTTTGTAACTTGTGGATCGGATTTCTGACTGACCATGCCACGAAACAAGCTCCTTCCATAAATTATATATAGGTGTGTGTGTTTCGTGACAATATTTGAAGGAATCATTTACCTCCAATTTTCTGCCTATATACATCACAGAGTCCCTTCATTAATCTCTGCATGGCTAGACATATTCCTAACTCATCTTGGCTTTATTAAACTGTAGTATACAATTATATTAATGCCTTGTTGTGCACGGTTCTTATGAGTATACAGCCACAATCCAATATCCACCCACACTTACCTTCCATCGTAGTAAAAATCTTGGTAATAAAGAACAACACGTGTATGATTTTGCAGCATCTAATAACAATAATAATAATAATAATAATAATAATAATAATAATAATAATAATAATAATAATAATAATAATAATAATAATAATAATAATAATAATAATAATAATAATAATAATAATAATAATAATAATAATAATAATAATAATAATAATAATAATAATGATAATGATAATGATAATGATAATGATAATGATAATGATAATGATAATGATAATGATAATGATAATGATAATAACAATAACAATAACAATAATAACAATAACAATAACAATAACAATAACAATAATAATAACAATAACAATAACAATAACAATAATAATAATAATATTAATAATATTAATAATAATAATAATATAATAATAATAATAATAATAATAATAATAATAATAATAATAATAATAATAATAATAATAATAATAATAATAATAATAATAATATAATAATAATAATAATAATAATAATAATAATAATAATAAATTTCTTGGTAATAAATAACAACACGTATATGATATTGCAGCACCTCATAATAATAATAATAATAATAATAATAATGATAATAATAATCTTGGTAATAAAGAACAACACGTGTATGACATTGCAGCACCTCATAATAATAATAATAATAATAATAATAATTAAGGGGGTTGAGTTGACGTAAGGTGTTGTTGTATGATTATATTTTGATATGATACTAATTTATTTGCACGATGGAAGGAAAGTGTTGGGGGTTATTTGATTGTGACTGTACTATCTATCAATCCCCTTTAAAAGATATATATAACTGTAACAAAAAATTGAGTTAGTAAAAAGATATATCGTTAATTAAGTCGTTTAGATTTGACGAGCGTATTAAAGATGACATTTCAGTTATGCTATTCAAAGCCGAGGGATAATTCTATTAGCCATTCTTCTGAAGGAAAATAATTGGAGCTTCAAACTAAGGGAGGGGTAACCGAGTGTGAGTGACCCGATGTTCCGATACACCAATGCGACTTTGGCTTGAGCATCGAAACACTATTTATATTTATTTCTATTGGTAAAACTTATTCATCTACTTAAATAATAATAATAATAATATATTCTTTAGAGCTTTCGAAGACTCTGGTTTGAGCATTGAAACACTGTTTATATTTATTTCTATTGGTAAAACCCATTGATCTGTTTTAACTAATAATAATATATTCTTTAGAGCTTTCGAAGACTCTGTGATGAGCAACCAACCACTCTTTCTTTATTTTATTGGCAAAATCTAGTTATACATATGATTAAATAATAATAATAATATAATCTTTAGGTATTCCGAAGACTGGCGTACGATTTTTTTTTTTTTTTCGTGCTTATGTAGGATGTATGTAGCCTACAGTCACGGTCAAAAATATTCATCCATATAGGAGTAACTCACGTAAAATTTTGTCAGCTTCCCTTCGTTCCTTAGCTGATAAACTTTCCAATAAATAGATTAATTAACTACCATCTTTTAATTTAATACAAGCAGCTACACACTACTTAAAACAATAACACACACACACACACACACACGTTAACTACCATCTTTTAATTTACAACAAGCAGCTACACACTACTTATAACAATAACATAATTATATACAACGTGAAAAAATATTAGACAGTAAATTGTTTGAGATACCCATATGTGGATGATGATTATATTTGACCACGACTGTACGTATGTATATATTTTATCATATTTATGTTTTATTTTCTTTAGGGGGTGTGGGAGTAGGGGACAGGCTTGGGGGGGACTGAGGGGGGTGCGGGAATAGGGGAACAGGTTTGGGGTGGGTAGAAAGCCTGTCCCCCTATTCCCGCACCCCCAAAACTCCCCCCAAGCCTGTCCCCCTATAATCCTGAACCCCCCCAAAAAAAACAAGCCTGTCCCCTACTCCCGCACCCCCTAACCCCCCCAAAACTCCCCCCAAGCCTGTCCCCCTATTCCCGCACCCCCTAACCCCCCCAAAACTCCCCCCAAGCCTGTCTCCCTAATCCTGCACCCCCCCAAAACCCCCCCCAAGCCTGTCCCCTACTCCCACACCCCACTTAACCGAAGACGGAGATAGAGGTTGGGATTCGAACACCAAACAGCCAGCCAGCCAGCCAGCCAGACCTCAGGTGCGCGGAAGGGAGGTTTGGGCGCGAATAAGTAGAGTGAAGGCGAGAACATCTGGGGTACCTCCTCCTGCCCCGCCCCCTCTCAACACAACACAACACACACACACACACACACAGACAGCCCGCCATCTTGTCTCACTCGCACACTCTCTCTCTCACACAATCATTCACTCGCACACGCACATAGACCCTCACTCACTCACTCGTACACACACACACTCGCACACACGCACACACTCACCAGACACCAGTTAAAGATCTTCGTATTCTTTCAACACACACACACAGACAGACACAGCCCGTAATCTTGTCTCACTCACTCACATATTCACTCTCACTCTCTCGCACACATACTCACTCACTCACTCGCGCATTCTCTCACTCGCTCCTTCACTCAATTACCAGTTAAACCCCGTAGTAATGTGGGCAATACTTACAGGGTTTTGGCGCCCCTTCGGCCCCAGCCACTAGCTATCAGTTCTTCAACCGTCCCTCTTTTCTTTTAATTTCCTTTCTGCTTGCTGTCACACCTCTCTATCACCTTTTTCTGGCGCTATAGGACCTCGATGTTGCTAAGCCTAATATCCATCAATCAATCAATTACCAGTTAAAGACTTCTTATTCTTTCAACACACACACACACACACACACACACACACACACACACTCACTCGCACACACACACACACACACACACGTATCGCCGTGTGTGTTGAAAGAATGAGAGAATCGACTAAATTCGCTGACAACACTTTAATCTGAAGCAACTGAATCCTCCAAACTATTCCAAGCAACAGAACACCATTATTTTTTGCTCATCTGGTCCTGTTTCCTGGATGGCATACTTTGGAGGAATCAAGGCACTCCAATGTAACAAAAGCGAATTAGAATTACCCCCGTAAGTAGCGATTTTATTGTTGGTATATGGGAAGGTTTTTTTTTCTGATTCCTCCAAAATGGAAAGTGAAAAAAAATGTAGTTTGTTGATAGAGAGACAGTAACATATTATTACTATCTGCTTGTCAACAAACTATATTATAACTTTTGCTCACTTTCTTTCCTGTTGTAGGTATCTCACAAGTAGCGAGGCGTACCAGATTCATGTGTGGCCAACTGTACACTCGTGATACGTAATTCCTGACCACACACACACACACACACACACACACACACACACCCTGCATTCGAACTCAGCCTCTATAGGTGTACTGGGTGGATGGGGAAATGAACAATACCAGGCGATTCGAAGCTTTCTGCTCCTCACACTCTGGTCAGAAATTATGTATCACGAGTGTACAGTCATGGTCTAATGTATTGCAACACCTTCCAATGAGGTGGCTTCGAAAAATGATCCGAAACTATAGCTGTTGGTGTGTGCAATTTTGGTTCATAAAATTAACTCAAATAGCTCGCTTTTATTCACCAGGTTGCAGTACATTAGACCATGACTTTACAATTCAAGGCGTCTGTCTGTCTTTGGGTATATATGGTTAGGTATAGAATTAGTAGCTTTCCAATTCACCAATAAGAGAATTTCCACTTAACACTTACTATTAATAATATCACAAAAATTGAATGATTGATTGATTGATTGATTGATATTAGATGCCGTAACAGCGTGGTCATATAGCGCCAGTAAACGGTGATAGAGATGTGAGACAGCAAGCAGGAAGGAAACAAAAGGAAAATAGGAACAGTTGAAGAACTAAAAGCCAATGGCTGGGTCCGAAGGGGCGCCAGAACCCTTAAGTATTGCTCACATTACTACTGCAGGCAATACCCCGCTACGGGGTTATAAACTTGACGAAAAATGAAAAATCTTGAAAAATGACTGAAAATAAGGATAGTCTCGCTGTATAACCCAGTAAAGATAAACAGGTTTTAATCCATTCTTTGTGGAGATGTAGGAGGAGAGCAAAGTAGTAATAGATACAACTACAGGTTGCTTCCCTGATAAGTAAGTGACCCACGATGGAAGGAAAGTGTCGGTAGTTATTGGATTATGGCTGTACAAGTTCCAACTCTTGGGGAACTGAGATATTATTACACTGATAAGTGAGATGCATAGAGAACTGTCGCCCGTAGTTTAAAAAAAAATGAGGGCCCTTCATGGAGCTCTATGTATGAATTCTCCAAACTACTCCAGGCAACAGATTCCCTATTAGAAACACTGAAGCGTTTTGTGGCCTGGATTATTTTGGAGGGTTCATAGAGCTCCAGTAAGGGCCCTCAATTTTTTTTTAAACTACTGTCTTTCCCTCCCCTCCTTCCTTACACACAAACACACACACACAAACACCCACAAACACCCACACCCACAAA
>JAWZYT010000676.1:987500-995000 GCA_034508575.1 Petrolisthes manimaculis | reverse complement strand
CTTTCTATCTTAATTAACACTATATATAAAAAAAATATAATAAAAAAAAAAAAAAAAAAAAAAAGCTATTCTATGCCCTATACTTTTCTCCTTTAACCTGCTAACTCAACCCTTTCTTTTCACGTTCAACTCAACCTCCTCCTCACCCTAACCTAACCCTAACCCCCTCTTTCCTTCACTTACCCTTCCAACACGACCTCCTCCTCTCCCTAACCCCCTCCCAACTCAACCCCTTCCCCTCCTTTAACCGCCTTTGTTCAACCCTTATATACCCTACATTAAAATTTTAAATACCCTCTCTTTTCCCTTCCCCCAACTCCTCCCTCCCCTCTGTTATTCTCCCCTACACACTTTTATACCTCACCCCCTTCCTCTCCTTCACTCACACCCACTCAGCACCCAATCATTTACTCACACAATGTGGTCATAAATTAACAGAACCAATCTACCAGACCTTCCCTTATAAATTATATCCTTCACACTCACCCTCCCTTCAGTCACGTTGAACTTCCCTAAAGAGACTGTATGTAAAGTCATGGTCTAATGTACTGCAACCTGGTGAATAAAAGCGAGCTATTTGAGTTAATTTTATGAACCAAAATTGCACACACCAATAACAGCTATAGTTTCGGATCATTTTTCGAAGCCATCTCATTGGAAGGTGTTGCAGTACATTAGACCATGACTTTACTATATATACATGTAGTGCTTGGTATACAAAGAAAGGACTGAGGTGGGCACAGTTACCTCTTAAAAGATCCTGATCCATAAGTTAAAATATTCCAAACATTCATATATTTTAATCTAAGGATAATTATTATGAATGTTTCGAATGTTTTAACTTGTGGATTGCGATTCGAATTTCTGACTGGCCCAACATTGGCAACGCGAGGGGAAGAACGCGGGAGTGGAGCCAACTGTACTTCCTTTGTATAACACCTTTGCTTATAACCAACAAGGTCTTCAAAAGTCTACTCCATTACAGCCACAAGCACCGACAATTTCCTTCCATCGTCTAAAAAAAATCAGTATCAAATCAAATTATAATCATACAACAACAACACCTTACGTCAACTCAACCCCCTCAATTCTTACGACGAGGTGCGGTAAAATCATACACATGTTGTTCTTTATTACCAAGATATTTACTACGATGGCAGGAAAGTGTCTGTGGATATTTGATCGTGGCTGTAGGTTTGTACTGAAATACGGTCCATGGAATTTCAATCCTGATGGGGCCATATTCCTAGACATAAAGGATTGATTAATTAATTGATATTAGGCGCCACAACAGCGAGGTCATATAGCGCCAGAAGAAGGTGATCGAGAGGCGAGACAGAAAGCAGGAAGAAAATAGAAGGAAAGGTGAGACAGTTGAAGAACTGAAGGGGGTGGCTGGGGCCGAAGGGGCGCCAAAACCCTTTGAGTATTGCCCACATCACTACAGGAAATACACACATACAGTCGTGGTCAATAATAATCATCCACATATGGGTACCTCAAACCATTTACTGTCTAGTGTTTTCACGTTCGCATAATTATGATGCTAATTATTTTAGGTAGTGTGTAGCTTCTTGTAGTAAATTAAAAGATGCTTGTAGTAAATTAAAAGATGTCAGTTAACCTATTTATTGGAAAGTTTATCATCTAAGGAACAGAGGGAAGCTGTCAAACTCTTACCTGAGTTACCCGTATATGGATGATTATAGGATATTTGACCGCGACCGTATATATATATACATATTTATAAAGTTCCTTGACAAAATGAATTAAGGACTTACGCATCACATAATTATCATATCCCCTATATACACCTTTGCTGCTTCTTCCCAATGTACAGGGACGAGCACTAATAGTTATCCATGCAGGTGTGGTTCGAATACCTACAGACACTATATATATAAATACACACTCATAAGATCACCATTGGAATAATTACTTTGTTGGTGATAAGATGAGAGGACTGAAAACTGACGATAAAAATGACAAGATTCACATTCAAGTTCCCTGACTTTAGTTTCTATTCTTCACTCTGCACCTCCCCCATGTGATCTTGTATGAAAATTGGAGGCTTCCGATTGCCTTTGACCATGCCACGAAACAAGCTCCTTCTATATATATAGGTAGTGTTTCGTGGCAAGTTTTGAAGGACTCGTTTACCTCCAATTTTCTGACAACAATACTGCATGGGTCCCTTAATTAAACCTGGGTGGAGCCAATCATTTCAACAAGTTAGTTCCTAATAATCGAACTAACTCGAGGTGTTCCCAAGGGTATTCACAGCTATACGTAACTCCAAAGAGAGGGAGATTTTGGGACATTATATTTTAGAAACAAGGGGGTGCAAATGGTGTAATGATTAGCAACTGTGGACATTAATATAATATATAATGTTGTATCAATAGTTGTCGCAAATACCTAGGTTTTTTGGCAACTGTACATGCATGGTTGTCAGTAAGTAATGATCATTTAATCATGGGAGTGCTGATGGGAATAATCTGACCTAGCAGTGAACTCGTGTGTGTGTGTGTGTGTGTGTGTAATGGTTATCGTGCTGGCCTAGTAAGTAAGAGATCCCGGGTTCGATACCAGAGTCGGTGGAATGGTTGGACAATTTTCCCATCCCTCTATGTATGTCCCTGTTCACCTGGCAGTAAGTAGGGAAGATAGGTTGATGTAACAACACTGACTGCCTTAATTAATGACTAACACCATGAATGAACGCCTATACCAACAAAAAGTTACCTTAGGCTTGAACTCTAAGACCGGAGTGGAATAAGGAAGGGATAAACCAACCAAGCAAGTCTTTCAAGTTGATGACCAGTTTAACCAAAGTGTGCAAGGAAGGAGTCTAACACCCGTAGTTTTAAAACATTTGAGGGCCCTTACTGGAGCTCTATGAACCCTCCAAACTACTCCAGGCAACAGATTCCCTATTCGAAACACTGAAGCGTTTTGTGGCCTGGATTATGTTGGAGGATTCACAGAGCTCCTGTAAGGGCCCTCAAATGTTTTAAAACTACGGGTGTAAGCTTTAATACAAATGAGGCACAGAGATACACGGAAGGCACACTCACCTTTACCCAGCATCCACCAATAAGGGCTCAGGATTGATTGATTGACTGATATTAGGCGCCGCAACAGCGAGGTCATATAGCGCCAGAAAACGGTGATAGAGAGGTGAAACAGCAAGCAGGAAGGAAATAGATAGAAAAGAGGGACAGTTTAAGAACTAAATGATAATGGCTGTGGCCAAAGGGGCGCCAAAAGTAGGGAGGGAAGGGGGAGGAGAAGTAGGGAGGGAAGAATAGATAGAAAGAAAGAAAGGAGGGAAAGGAAAGAGAGAGGAAGAGAAGGAAATGAAAGAGAAGGAAAGAGAGAAAGATAAAGAGAAGAAAAAAAGCGAAACAAAGGAGTGAGAGAGAAAGGGAAGGAAAGGAAAGAGAGAAAGAGAAAGAAAGGAAAGAGAGAAAGATAAGGAAAGAGAAAATAGATAGGAAAGAAGGGAAGGAGAAAATGAGGAAAGAGATAAATGAAACAAAAGAAAAGAGGAAGGAAGGAAGAAAGGAAGGAAGGAAGGAAGGGAGAAAGAAAGGAAGGAAGGGAGAAAGAAAGGAAGGAAGGGAGAAAGAAAGGAAGGAAGGGAAAAGGGAAGGAAGTAAGGAAGGAAGGGAGAAAGGAAGGAAGGAAGGAAAGAAGGGAAAAGGGAAGGGAGAAAAGGAAGGAAGGATGGAAGGAAGTAAGGAAGGAAGGAAGGAAGAAAGTAAGAAAGGATGGAAGGAAGAAAAGAAAGAAGAGAGGAAGGAAGGAAGGAAGGGAAGAATGGGAGAAAGAGATGTAAATAGAGAGGGTAAAATAAACAGAGAGAGAGAGAGAGAGAGAGAGAGAGAGAGAGAGAGAGAGAGAGAGTTGGGAGGGGGAGCGAGAGAAGTGAGGGAGAGTGAGAGAGAGAAAGAGAGGCGAGGAAAAGGGGTCAGAGAGAGAGAGAGAGAGAGAGAGAGAGAGAGAGAGAGAGTGGGAAGCTATAGTCGTCGGTAATCAATACACCAGGGACGTATTCTACCACACACACACACACACATACACACACAGACACACAGACACATACACACCCACACATACACATACACATACACACACACACACACACACACACACACACACACACACTTTCATATAGGTGTGTGTGTGTCCCTATGCCCGCACCACCCCAGTCCCCCCCTCCCCCCCAAGCCTGTCCCCTACTCCCACACCCCCATAATTAAGGGACCCTGCATATGTTGTATGTACTTAAAACAATTACAATATATGCGAACGTGAAAACATTAGACAGTAAATTGTTTGAGATACCCATATGTGCATGACTATTATTGACCACGACTGTACAGCCACAATCAAATAACCACCGACACTTTCCTTCCATAGTGCAAATAAATCAGTATCATATCAAAATATAATTATACAACAACACCTTATGTCAACTTCACTCCCTCAACTATTATTATGAGGTGGTGCAAAATTATACACGTGTTGTTCTTTATTACCAAGATATTTACTACGATGGAGTGAAAGTGTGGGTGGATATTGGATTGTGGCTGTACAGGAAATCGAAAGTAAAATTTTGCACGTAGTTGAGACAGATGATAAGAAGTGCGTGTGTATGTGTAAGTGGTAGAGAGGTTGTTTTTTTCATTAATTAATTGCGCCGTGTATAGCGTCAATCAATAGGCAGGCAACAATACATACAGGTAAGAGGAATCCATGAGAATCTGAATGACTACAACCACACACTCACACACACACACACACACACATCACGAAACCATAACAGAATGAATGAAGCACAAGGCAACAGACAAATATTTAAATTATGACCTACTTAATTAAATCCACCACAGCGGGGGTGGCGTACACTCGTGATAATTAATTCCTGACCAGAGACGAATGGCATGCACCACACACACACACACACACACACACACACACACACACACACACACTGCTGCTGCATTCGAACTGTCTATAGGTGTATGTACTGGGTGGGGAAATGATCAATACCAGGCGATTCGAAGCTTTCTGCTCCTCACACTCTGGTCAGAAATTATGTATCACGAGTGTAGCAGAAGTTCCTCCAAAACCCGAGTGATAGAAAGGTGTGACAGCAAATACAACAGGACACCATAAAATTAATTTTGAACAAGGAAATCGGCATCACAAAAAAGATTACCTGACGTCGCCAACCGTATAGGTGTATAACTCCCTTTTATTATTTACGACAATATTAGGAGAACACACAATAATATAATCTTCAAACACCTATACAGTACACACAACAACAACAGTGCAACATGAAGTATTATAGAATTATTATAGAAAACATCCCCCTAACGGGAACCGCCTTGACATGGTGGGGGGCTTATGTGTCTCTGAGACCTGGCGAGCTAGACTAGAGGGGGCTCCGGCCCCTGCTCTGCCCCGATTTCGATGAGAGAGGATTTCCCATGCTAGGAAGGTCGCTAGTGAGAGACCAGACTAAATGGTTCCCATCTTTCAGTTCTTCAACTGTCCCTCTTTTCTTTTTATTTCCTTCCTGCTTGCTGTCACACCTCTCTATCACCTTTTTTCTGGCGCTATAGGACCTCGATGTTGCCAAGCCTAATATCCATCAATCAATCAATCAATTATAGAAAACATGCAGCTCCTTCCCAACCCAGTCAGATTATTGTCCCGAATCAAATAAATTCTCAGTTACGTCCAGTGATACTTATGCTCTCCCCTGATAGTGACGTGTATAAATAAGGTGTGGGGCAGAAGAGAAGCTACCGTACTATAACATCACAACGAAGCTCCACTATCTCATTTTGTGTGTGAGTGAGTGAGTGTGTGTGTGTGTGTGTCCTCTTGTCCCCTGCATATAGTGAGGTGTTTAAATAAGGTGTGGACATCTAGTGGGACAGAAGAGAAGCTATACGGTACCAACATCACCTCCACGAAGCTCCACTGTCTCATCTGGTGCGACACCCAATAATCTCGGGGTCTCGCAAGAAGAGGTAAAAAAAAATAATAATAATAATAAAAAAATAAGTCGGTCAACCAAGTCCCCATGACAATGCCGCCACACAATCCTCAAAAACCTTCCCCAGGTCTACATCACAACGTAACCTTAAGGTGGTAAGTAATTCTTTTTAGTTACATTGTAGTGCTTTGATTTCTACAAAGTATGCCAGGAAACAGAACCAGATGAACAAAAATAGTGGTGTTCTGTTGCTTGAAATAGTTTGGAGGATTCGGTTGCTCCAGATTTACCAGCACAAAACTTCCCACTTAACCCACGTCCTATTCAACTCCTATAAGGCCCGTAGTTTTAAAATAATTGAGGGCCCTTACTGGAGCTCTATGAATCCTCCAAACTTATTCAGGCCACAGAACCCTTCAGTATTTCTAATAGGGAATCTGTTGCCCGGAGTAGTTGGGGGGATTCATAGAGCTCCAGTAAGGGCCCTCAATTTTTGTTTAAACTACGGGCGTTATCCCAATTAAGCCGTCTGGTCAATCTCTCCCCGTCCCATACAGCTGTGGAGTTCCTTCCCACCTTCCCCCCTCACTATATTCTGAGTTCCTCACACCCCTACAGGATTTAAGTATAGGTCATAATGTAAATATTTGTCTGTATGCTTGTGCTTCATTCTGTTATGTTTTAACGATGTATACGTGTGTGTGTGTGTGTGTATACACCAGGTCAATACACCAGGCTATAAATTCCTCTCACACACACAACAACATTACCAACACACTGATCCTCTGAGCAAAATTACATCTTATGTTAGAGAAAAACAAGATGCAAAAATTATCTGTACATAAAATTTACTCCAGTAAAGAATTCATCCCAGACTATAAACGTCAATCATTTACAAAAATACGAGTCATGTCTCATAGTCTCCGAGTCGAAACAGGTATAGATGGAGTAGGATGCCACACGACTTAAGGGACCCTAGCTGTGATGTAGTCAGAAAAGTGGAGGTATATAGACGAGTCCTTCAAATATTGCCACGAAACACCACATGTATTGAAGAAGCCTGTTTCGTGGCATAGTCAGGTGGAATCAAAAGCCTTCAATTCTCGTACACAATCACAGGGTCCTTAAGGCTTGTCTTGTCAGCATGCCCCTTTTCACACACCTTAAGACAAAGAAAGATATGACAACTTAAATTTCACAAATGGGGAGCAAATATAATGAAAAAGAATTATGCAACTTTATTTATGATTTTTTGGATATGTATGATTAAAAAATGGTGGATTGCAAAGGAAAAGAAGAAAGAAATGTGAGCTTTTTATTCATGTATTCTAAATATGTATTGCTGGTGTCATAATGTACTATACGATAATGGACAAAAATTGTGTAACTTTATTTACGATGTTTTGGGTATATATGATTTGAAAAAAATTGTTAATTGTGTTTATTCTAATAATGCTGTAAATTACATGTTTGTCAATAAACTA
>JAWZYT010000676.1:967500-982500 GCA_034508575.1 Petrolisthes manimaculis | reverse complement strand
GGCAGACATCCCCCCCCCCCCCCCCACCCCCAGTCCATGGTGACAATGGTTGGTGAATTGATAGGTGGGCTGTCAGTTGTTCTCCTCCTCCTCTTTCCATACTCCATGTTAGTTTTTCCATACTACATGGTATCTTTTCATTTCCTGCCAAAATTGACTGGAGGGAGTGGTGAGTGGGGAAGAGCCTTCTTCTTTGCTATAATTTCCCTCACTATTGTAGGTTAGATAGAATAGCAAAATCAAGCAGCCTCGAAAGGACCAGTAGGTCTGTTGTTGTTTGAGTGTCCTTTGTATTCCTTTGTATTCTTATCGTCTGTCCTTCCCCTTCATCTTCCAGGGTTATGTTGTTGGTGGACAGTCCTTAGCAGTGGTGGTGGTGGTGGTGCATCAGGAACTGGTGTTGGTGTCCTCCTCCTATTGCCTATAGTAATGTGGGCAATACTTATAGGGTTTTGGCGCCCCTTCGGCCCCAGCCACTAGCTTTCAGTTTTTCAACTGTCCCTCTTTTCTTTTTATTTAATTCCTGTTTGCTGTCACACCTCTCTATCACCTTTTTCTGGTGCTATAGGACCTCGATGTTGCGGCGCCTAATATCCATCAATCAATCAGCATCCTCCATCAATGGGTCTCCTGGGGGAAGGTTTATAGGTGATGGTGGTGATGCCTTCACACACTTCCCCATGTTGAGTTCAGGGGCGAGGCAGCAATAACTCCAATTCACACAACGTGTTTTTGTTCCGACAGGCAGGCAGCTTGCTTGACGCCATCAACAATTCTTAAATGTATTTTAATGTCACTGTTGACACGACCCATTGTCAGGAGGCTATGTAAACAAATACAGTAGTACCACATTTCGTCAAACCTTCCAACCAACTGGCACTGTGCTCGTTACAAGTGGAGGCAACTGTATTGTGACGTGTGTGGTAATAATTATACTATCTTCATTTACAGCAGTCTATAGATTAGGTAATAATGAGAAAAAGAATCATTATAACTTTGAAATTAAAATGATTGATTGATTGATAGGTTGGAATTATTAGGTGCCGCTACAGCGAGGTCATATAGCGCCAGAAGAAGGTGATTTGAAGTACAATGAACTAATATACATAATAAAGAAGAAAAAAATAGCTGTATAATAAAGACAATTAGAAAATTTTGAAGTAAAGACAGCGAGTATATAAAAAAAAATGAAGTAAGGAATGGTGATGATTAACGGATGCATTATGATTGTGAAATAATACGAATTAAGAAACTAATTAAGAAAAAGGACATATGATGGTAACTTGAAAATAATGAGAATAATAGATATCATATGAAGTTTAATTGCAATGATTGATTGATTGGTTGATTGATTGATTGATATTAGGCGCCACAACAGCGAGGTCATCTAACGCCAGAGAAAGGTAATAAGAGAAGCAGGAAGGAAATATATAATTAACGAATACACTTCACAGAGAAGGAAATATATATCTTGAAAATAATTATGAAGAAATTATCCATTTTGTGAAGGAAGTAAAACGTACGAATATACATACATAAAAATGAAAAAAAAAATAACCTAATGAGAAAAATAAATACCATTTGAAGTTGAAAGAATAAACATTTTAAAATAAGGAAGGCAAAATAAGATGATAATTAGTGAGAAAAATAAATATTAAATGAATTAGAACGAACGAATAGAAACTTGTGGACATTTTTGTAAATATAAAATACTGTGATTTTATAGTACAGGTATATATAAGGCAGAAAGATATTCGCAACCACGAGGGAATACGAGATGAAAATCCAAAAATGTAATAAGAAAATGACTAATTTGCACACATAATAAAAGAAAATACAAAATTATGTAACTTAAAGTGAGAATAAGGAACCCAGTTGACAAAAGTGATGAAACATATTTAAATATCTGAATAATACGAGGGAGATTTTATGCTCGAAACTAAAGGAAATTACAAATATGCACACATAATAATAAAAAAGATAATATAATTTTACGTAATACCAGAAAAGACCAAAATATTATGTACAGTAACTTACAGTGAGAATAAGGAACACAGTTAACAAAAGTGATGAAACATATTTAAATATCTGTATAAACAAGGAAAATTTTATACTCGAAACTAAAGGAACTTACTAATATGAACACATAATAAAAAAAAAAGATAATATAATTTTACGTAATACCAGAAAAGACCAAAATATTATGTTGATACGAAATAAAAAACCTAAATTTATCAGAGCAACAACATGATAGAAAAAAAATAGAAAATAGAAGATCCATGCAAATAGAACAAAGAATTGATTGAAAAACTGAGTGACATAAACTAAAATACAAATAAATAATAACTTAAATGATAAATAATAATATAGCAAACTAAACACACGAGGAAAAAGATATAAATAGAAAATTGAAATTGAAGTCAAATTTATTATTGAAAAGTATAAACAGAAAAAAATTGTGAAAGAGTGAGGTTGTAGAGTGAGGTTGGACTGTGAAAGGGTGAGGTTGGACTGTGAGGTTGGACTGTGAAAGGGTGAGGTTGGACTGTGAAAGGGTGAGGTTGGACTGTGAAAGGGTGAGGTTGGACTGTGAGGTTGGACTGTGAAAGGGTGAGGTTGGACTGTGAGGTTGGACTGTGAAAGGGTGAGGTTGGACTGTGAGGTTGGACTGTGAAAGGGTGAGGTTGGACTGTGAAAGGGTGAGGTTGGACTGTGAGAGGGTGAGGTGGTAGAGTGAGGTTGGACTGTGAAAGGGTGAGGTTGGACTGTGAGGTTGGACTGTGAGGTATTGGAGCTGAGGAATATGAAGGTGAAGGACCCCTTGCCTTGAACATCTATGCATCAGGTAAGCAGCTCCTATTCATAAGTGTATTACTACAGTTGCCCAAGGAAAGAAAGACCCACACCTTATTTTTACAAGTAGTCAATATCAGGATGAGGAGAGAGCAGCTATATCGTTACAGAAAGTGGTAGAAAAACTTCAAATGTACAGCTTTCCTCTCTGTTCCTAAGATGATAAACTTTTCAATAAATCGGTTAACTACCCTCTTTTAATTTACTACAAGCAGCTACACACTACTTTAAACAATAACACACACACACACACACACGTTAACTACCATCTTTTAATTTAATACAAGCAGCTACTCACTACTTAAAACAGTAACACACACACACACACACACACACACACACACACGTTAACTACCATCTTTTAATTTAATACAAGCAGCTACTCACTACTTAAAACAATAACACACACACACACACACACGTTAACTACCATCTTTTAATTTACTACAAGCAGCTACACACTACTTAAAACAATAACATCATAATTATGTGAACGTGAAAACACTACACAGTAAATTGTTTGAGATACCCATATGTGGATGATTATTATTGACCACGACTTTATATACAGTCTCCTCCACTCCCGCTTTCACCAGTTCAGCGTTGTCATCGTATACACCAGGCATCGTGTGAGCTACGGTACCAGTTCCGACTCTCGCATCCGAAACACCTGCCATCAACCCTTACTTTTACTGGCAGGTGTTTCGGATGGTTTAGGAATCAAGGCACTCCAATTTGACACAACATTCTGCCTGTCTACCTATATAGCCAGTTGAGCAGTAACAATTATAAACTTTATTACACTTCTATAAACATGTGTTATATATATAATATGATTTATATAATATGTACACTACACACTTCAATAAACATGTGTTATATATATATAATATGATTTATATATGTACACTAAACACTTCAATAAACATGTGTTATATATATATAATATGATTTATATATGCACACTAAACACTTCAATAAACATGTGTTATATATATATAATATTGATTTATATATGTACACTAAACACTTCAATAAACATGTGTTATATATATATAATATGATTTATATATGTACACTAAACACTTCAATAAACATGTGTTATATATATATAATATTGATTTATATATGTACACTAAACACTTCAATAAACATGTGTTATATATATATAATATGATTTATATATGTACACTAAACACTTCAATAAACATGTGTTATATATATATAATATTGATTTATATATGTACAATAAACACTTCAATTTGACCCAACATTGTGGCTGCCTCAGATTGGACATGGACTTTCCCTTGGTGGGTCATTACACGGCGTGCAGTTACATGACCTCGCCTGACCTGGTGACACGTGCTGACCCCCGCCTCCTGGGCCCGCCTGACCTCCGTGTGGCCTCCGCTGCTGCTGCCCTCCACGCCGCACCACGACCTGACCTCGCCGTCAAACACGAATTGACCAGGTGAGATGATGCTGTATATTTTCCCAAATCCCACCCCGACAAAAAAAAAAAAAATAATAAATCAGGTACTTGCATTTAATTACCATCCTCGATACTGACTTCTGCCCCTGATGTCTCCTATTTGGCACTAAGGAACACACACACACACACACACATACCATCCTCAATACTGACTTCTGCCCCTGATGTCTCCTATTTGGCACTAAGGAACACACACACACACACACATACCATCCTCAATACTGACTTCTGCCCCTGATGTCTCCTATTTGGCACTAAGGAACACACACACACACACATACCATCCTCAATACTGACTTCTGCCCCTGGTGTCTCCTATTTGGCACTAAGGAACTTGATATTGGGAGAAATTGACCATCTTTCACTTGGGTTGTACCACCCATTCATGTGTCCAACTGTACACTTGGCTCCACTCCCGCGTTTCTCCCCTAGCTCTGCCAATGTTGGGCCAGTCAGAAATTCTAATCCCGATTCACAAGTTAAAAGATTCGAAACATTCATATCTTTCACTCAGAGATAAGAATGTTTCGAATTTTTTAACTTGTGGATCGGAATTAGAATTCCTGACTGGCCCAACATTGGCAACGTGAGGGGAGAAACGCGGGAGTGGAGCCAACTGTACCTTAGATGGCCTTGACTCCTTCAAAATAAGCCAGGAAACAAAATTAGATTAAGGACCCTATATGGAAGGAGCTTGTTTCGTGGCATAGGTAGAAGGAATCAGAAGCCACTAATTCCTTCATTCCTTCCATTTCATTTTGTTCCCTCCATTCAGTCTTCCTTTATTCATATTCCTTCCCTCCCTCCATCCTTACGTTACTCAACCCTTCTCTCTTTCTCTCTCATTATTCAGTCAACCACTCACTTTCCCTCCCTACGTTCCTCTCTCTCTCTCTCTCTCTCTCTCATTTTTCAAGTCCACCACTCACTTTGCCTCCTTCCTTCCCTCCCTAGTTTATTCAATCCTTCTCTTTCTATCTCTCTCTCTCACTCTCTCTCTCTCTCTCTCATTTTTCAGTCCGCCACTCACTTTCCCTCCCTACTTTACTCAATCCTTCTCTCTCTCTCTCTCAGTCAACTACTCACTTTCCCTACTTCCCTCTCTCCCTACTTCACTCCTTCCTTCACCCCGGTCCCGCCTCAATCACAAAACAATGGCAACGTCTCATATATGTGGTGAGGAAATAAACGCCACATGATTTATATAAACACATTTTTTTCTGGTAGAATTAATGAATTCTGTAGAGCGCATAATTATGTTAACATATGAAGTATATAATGTGTATCTGATGTAAAACAAAAGTCTGAATAGTGTTAAAATGTGATCCTTTGTTGTATATGGTTTTGATGTTTGGTATATCAGAATTATTCACCCGTCACGCCTTAGAGCTCTTCCAGGTTTGGGACGACTATAGATAGGTATTGGAGAAGTCAGCCACAGCAATTTGCCATCAATCTGGTGCAACTTTTCGTTTTCTCTGCAAGTTGGTAATTTTCCTTATCTAGACGTAGGACTAAAAAAGAGTAAAGCAACTATAGAACTGGGAGGTGGTGAGGTGGGGTGCATGGGACTTATTTGTGAATTTATCATCTTAATTAACTTGGAAATCTTCAGAAACAAACTGCTTAAGTCAATTTTTTTTTCTACTTGTAATATTTTGATTCTGTCATAAGATGTGGTTTAGACAGAAATCCAGAAATCGACGAATAAAATTAAAATGTCTTCGGGCATTTTGTTTATGAAGGTAATGAACTAAAACTTTCAGATCAGAGCTGACTCGGCGTCTTGAGGACCGAGCACCTCACCAGGACTTCACACCTCGATCAGACAACGCCAGACCAGACACCACCAGGGCAGACTTCCTTCCTGTGGAGTTGCGCGCAGCGGAACTGGTACGGCGGGAACTGCGCACCCACGAAGCCTCACCGGGTCACCACCACCACCACCACCACCACCGGGACGATATTATAAGGCCAACCACGGGGCTCATCAAACTTGGTGGTGTGGGAAGTACCCGACCCTCAGACATAGAGAACGACCCCACATTCGTTGTTCTGGCGGACTCAAACGCTGGCAGTTCCAGCAGAAGGACCAGGTCGGTATGGACTACTATTTATTTATTTTATGGATGGATATTAGGCGCCGAAACATCCGAGGTCCTATAGCGCCAAAAAACGTGATAGAGAGGTGTGACAGCTATATAGTCGGTATGGACTACAAACCACATATCAAAACATTCGTAAACAATTATTTGCCAATGTTATTTTTCAGCTTATGTTATCATGATTCAATTATAAGGTGTGATTTAGGCAAACATTCAGAAATCTAAAACAAATGATAAGGATGGTTATTTTGACAACTGCAATAAGCCAGTGTTTTCACATTTCAAGTCTTCATGTTAGCCATTTAGCTTAGATTGAACAGCCAGGGAGAATTGATAGTTTATGTATAGCTTAAATACTGAAACTTAAATAATGTTTTGAATATAATAGGGAAGTATGAAGGTGGGGGTTGGAAGGAAGAAAGGATAGAAGGGTAAGATGAAAGAACCAGGAAGGGCAAGATGAATAAATTATATATATATATATATATATATATATATATATATATATATATATATATATATATATATATATATATATATATATATATATATATATATATATATATATATATATATATATGTTAAGCCCCCATCACACAATCACAATATCCATCTCTTATCTATTAGTAGTAGTATTATATCTTATCTATTATTACTAGTATTACGAACTCTATTATACTTTATAATATTACGAACACTTTTAGCAACGCTGTCGGGATGGAACTCGTGAATGATTGGCTGGGGCGCATAGAAACACTTTCCAACCTGGTACATGCACGCGCTCAGCTAGGTTAGGTTAGGTTAGGTCCTGGTTTGGTTAGGATAGGTTAGGTTAGGCTGGGTAATGTTAAGGTAGAAATATTCATAGTTAAATTAGCTGGAAAAGGGAATGAGACTATTTCTAAATTTATCCCATGGTTGGTTCTATCGTTTTAATTAACCCAAGCGTTATTCTCCTTCCAAACGCTAGATTTTGGCCCAGCAGTAAGTGGCGCGTGCATGTACCGGGTTGGAGAGTGTTTTTATGTGACCGGGGCTTAGGGGAGAAAAGAAGACAACACACAGTTCCCCAACTTTGAAATTGCCTTGCAGGGATCGAGAGAGCACCGTGGCCATGACTAAGGAGGAGCGACGGCGCAGGAGACGAGCAACCATGAAATACCGCACAGCTCATGCCTCCAGGGAGCGCATGCGTGTTGAGGCCTTTAACGTGTCCTTCGCTCAGCTGCGTAAGTTGCTGCCCACGCTGCCCCCAGACAAGAAGCTCTCCAAGATTGAGATCCTACGACTTGCCATCTGTTATATTGCTTATCTCAACCACGTCCTCGATGTATAGGATCAAGATTATAATATAGGATCCTTCACTTGGAGGTCTAATGCCCGCAGTTTAAAAAAAAAATTGAGGGTCTTTACTGGTGCTCTGTGAATTCTCCAAACTACTCCAGGCAACAGATTCCCTATTAGAAATACTTAAGGGTTCTTTCTGTGGCCTGGAGAATTCATAGAGCTCCAGTAAGGGCCCTAAATTTGCATTAAACTACGGGCCCGAGACTAACGTTATTCTTTTATTTATTTATGAATCTATTTATATATTTTATCATACCTCAACCTCTGATGACATGATAGCATTCCTTCTTACTAGTCAAACCTAATAGAATGTATAAGTAAGAATTCGTCTGATGTATTCGATGGAGGGTAATTCTTTCATTATTGTTCTATAGGACTGAGGCATGGAATCCGTATACACTCTAAATGAAGTAGAAGCATTCCTTTTCTTGGCACTAATAACATGATAACTTTCTTGCCTTGTTAGGAGGAATCAGTAGCCTTTCAATTATAGAAACAATTATTTAACCCTAGAATCTCCCCTACAGGAACATGTATGGGAATTTTAGGCTTCCGTTTCCACCTGACTATGTCCCGAAACACATTCCTTCCTTACGTGTTCAAGGATTCTACGTGGGTCAGTTTAGGTTGGGTTGTATAGGTAGATACAAGTAGATGTCCCATATTACCCCACACAAGGATAAACAAGTGTCTAGGGTCCATGGCCAAGTCATACTAAGCACATTAGGGAACGTATGCAAGATCATTTATGGTGTTGGCGATAGCGTAGTACCGGTACGATGACTCCATAGAGCATATACACACTATCGAGCCGTCGTACCGATACCACGCCATCATCAACACCACCGATATATATATATATATATCCTGCCTAAGACGGCCCTTGGTGTCATACTAGTCATTGTATATTAATTATTATTTCCTACACTGTCTACTTGCTGTCACACCTCTCTATCACCTTTTTTCTGGCGCTATAGGACCTCGATGTTGCGGCGCCTAATATCCATCAATCAAATCAATCCTACACTGTCTCTCCAGCCTCCTCATGTGTCGTTGATCAATGGTAATAAATAAAAGCTTCAGTACTCAGCTGGGTCATTGTCTATACTGTATAGGTAGGTAGGGATGTGGGAGTTAATAATACCAGGGAGCTCCGCTATTTTACAAACCTCTCAATATTTACACTTGTTGGTTTGTTGGCATTACTGAACACTCCAAATTAGCCTATTTCATGATCATTATCGAGGGAGTGGACCTTTTTTTATTTTTCCTCCTACAGTCTGGGGTAAATGTCTTGTCGCCTCACAAACCCATTTCTTTAAGGATGACAAACATCTGGTTCATGGCTTCGAAGCAGTGTCGGGTTCGATTCGAGTTTTTTATTGTTTTTCAGCCATAGGTTGTTTGGATACCACCCTCTGCCAGACAGATTTCAAAATTTACTAGTTATGTCTGCCTGGGTGGAATCAGTGCACTGACTTTTTTTGTGCCCAAATTGTTTTCAAACTGAATCTTTACCCCGTGATTCTGGTGGCCCTTAGATTTAACCTAGTGCATTACCATGGGTGCTACAACAACTAGCAAGGAGGAAAGGGTCCATATTTTGGCACTAAGGGAAAGAAAAGTGCCAATTAAAGAAATATACATGCGAACTGTCAGGCATACCACAACCATAACGCATATCCTTCTTGCTTTACTGGAGAGATCCTATTTTGAAAAATTAGCTAGGTCTATGCCTAGACGTCTGCAAGAAGTTATTAATATGAAAGGAGGAATGACAAAGTACTAATTGGTGGGTACCAGAACAATACATATATATTTTTTTTTATGAAATCTCCCATAATTTTATGTCACGATGTCGTAGGTAGCGTCGATGTCGGTAGGAGGTAGCGTCTTTTTTTGCCGATACTGTACTAAAGGTGAATAAGGAACTTTAACAAAAATTAATATTTTGAAATTTTCATATGATATTATTGTTTTGAATAGTGTGTAGCTACTTGTAGTAAATTAGAAGATGGTACTTAACCTATTTGTTTAAATATATCCCAGCTAACCAACACAGGGAAGCTGTCAAACGTTATTATTTTGATTTGTACACTCGTGGTACATAATTTCTGACCAGAGTGTGAGGAGCAGAAAGCTTGGAATCGCCTGGTATTGTTCATTTCCCCACCCAGTACACCTATAGAGGCTGAGTTCGAATGCAGGGTATGTGTATGTGTGTGTGTGTGTGTGTGTGCCGTTCGTCTCTGGTCAGGGATTACATATCACGAGTGTACAAATCTGACTTTTGCTTCACGTCTATAGGCGTTAAAGCGAATATTTCTGTGCAATAATAAGATTGAAAGATGTTTACACTCGGTTATTGAGGTGTTCAATTTATTTATGTTAGGTACAGTCAAGGCCTATACAGTCTAACTAGGCCTTGGGTACAGTTGGCTCCACTGATAACAAACACAGTGCCGTCTGGTGGGTTTGGCTTGATGTGACACCGCTGTGTTTGATTATATTATTCGTATCAATAGTAAATATATAGACAGAACTCATTCCTGCTACAGTATCCATCATCATAAGGAAGCTATGTAAACAAACACAGTGTTGCCATACTACAAACACAGTATTGCCACACTACAAACACAGTGTTGCCACACTACAAACACAGTATTGCCACACTTCGCCAAACTCACCAGACGTTGTGCTCGTTACTAGTGGAGCCAACTGCACAGAAAGTTATGATGGCTCTGTTCTGGGTTTCTGTCAAATTTGTTGGACATTAATATCGCTGTGAAAATGACATTGGCAGAGAGATTTTTATTACCCTTGTTAGAAATTTGAATATGTTGATTGTAGCTGTGATTTTTATCTCTTTATGTTATTTATATATTTATCTAATATTTGATTCAACTCATGCAACCCGCTCCAACACACACACACACACAGAAAGTTCCCTGATGCAAAATTAAAAAACACACAAACACACACACTACTACTACTACACACATACAGACACACAAACATACACTACTACTACTACACACATACAGACACACACTATTACTACTACTACTACTACTACTGCTACTATGACTACTACTACTACACACACAGACAGACAGACATACATACATATACATATACACATACACTAGTACTACTACAACTACACACACACACACATATACACACACACACACATACACTACTACTACTACACACATACGGACACATACTACTACAACTACTACTACACACACACACATACTACTACAACTACTACTACACACACACACACACATATACTACTACAACTACTGCTACACACACACACACATATACTACTACTACACACATACAGACACTACTACTACTACTACTACTACAACTACTACTACTTCAAAAACAATATGTCTATATGTGTTTATATGTGTTAAAGGATTAATAGATGAAAGGGGAATAGAGGGACAGGCTTGGGGGGGGGGGAGTAGGGGGACAGGCTTGGGGGGGGGAGTAGGGGGACAGGCTTGGGTTGGGTAGAAAGCCTGTCCCCTATTCCCGCATCCCCCCAAAAAAAAAAAAAAATCAAGCCTGACCCCCTACTCCTGCTCTTGGTAATACAAAAAAAACACGTGTATGATTTTGCAGCACCTCATATTAATAATAATTGAGGGGGTTGAGTTGACGTAAGGTGTTGTTTGTTGTATGATTATATTCTGATATTATGATACTGATTTATTTACACGATGGAAGGAAAGTGTCGGTGGTTGAGTTGACGTAAGGTGTTGTTGTATGATTATATTCTGATATTATGATACTGATTTATTTACACGATGGAAGGAAAGTGTCGATGGTTATTTGATTGTGGCTGTACAGTTGCCAAAAAGAAATTGCGACAAATCTTCTTGGAAATTTAACCATAGTAATATCCACAACTATTTCTAGGGACTATAAGCATGTGTAAGAGAAGGAAATATACATATCCTTCTGTAATACATACTTATAATCCCTACAAACAACTATGGACATTAATATATTTAATGTTGTATCAATAGTTGTCGCAATACCTGATCTGTCGGTGGTGGTTATTTGATTGTGGCTGTACTTCATGACTAACTTTTGACTCTCCCTTCACTCTTCCTTTTAATTTGTCCATTTTTTGGTTTCCCCTTCCCTGAGACATTAGGTAGAGTAATAATTAAAAAAACAAAACAATGACCATATATCAGCTTTATACAACACACACACACACACACAAACATGACACACACACACACACACACACACACACACACACACACACACACACTCGTGAACACACAAATACACACTCGTGACAACACACACACAAACACAAACACAAACACACACACACACACAAACATGACAACACACACACACACACACAAACATGACACACACACACACACACACACACACACACACACACACACACACACACACACACAAACAGGTTACTACTGTATTCCTTCAACAAACGCCATTAATTAATTGATTTGGCAACATAAGCTTTCGTGATTTGCATAGTGTAAGCCAAAACACACACACACACACATAGCAGGTGGGAGGGGAGGGAGGGAGAGAGAGAGAGAGAGAGAGAGAGAGAGAGAGAGAGAGAGAGAGAGAGAGAGAGAGAGAGAAATAAGGGTGAGAAGGTGTGTTGGCGAGAAAGAGAGAGAGAGGGAGAGAAAGAGGGAGAGAAAGAGGGAGAGAAAGAGAGAGAGAGAATGAAAACAGAAAGAGAGAGATAGATAAAATAAAAAGAGAGAGAGAGAGAGAGAGAGAGAGTAATCGTTGGGTAAGGGTCCAACTTATGTTTCTCGGTGAGGGATGAGATGGTGTTATGACCCCCTTCTCTCTCTCTCTCTCTCTCTCTCTCTTATTCTTTTTTTTCGATTTTTTTCTCTCTTTCTTATTTTTTTTTTTATCTCTCCCTCTCTGTTCTCCTTCTCATTCTTTTTATTCATACTTCTCTCTCTCTCTCTCTCTCTCTCCAACACACCTAATCTCTCTCTCTCTCTCTCTCTCTCTCTCTCTCTCTCTCTCTCTCTCTCTCTCTCTCTTACTCTGTTTTTAATAGTAAATAAATGTAAAGAACTCATTCCTTGCTATATAATCTATCATTAGGAAGCTATGTAAACAAACACAGGGTTGCCACATCTCACCCAACCCATCGGGCTCTGTGCTCGTTATTATTGAAGGCAACTGTCCGCAGTAAACGTGGCACCACTGTGTTTATTTACACGTTGTAGCTAGTAGTAAATAAATGTAAAGAACTCATTCCCTGCTATAGAATCTATCATTAGGAAGCTAGCTATATGTAAACAAACACAGGGTTGCCACATCTCACCCAACCCTACCCACTGGTCGCTGTGTTCATTTCTAGTGGCATCAACTGTACAACATTGAAGCTCCATGGGGTTTAAGTGGATTGAATGATTGATATTAGGCGCCGCAACAGCGAGGTCATATAGCGCCAGAATACGGTGATAGAGAGGTGAGACAGCAAGCAGGAAGGAAACGGAAAGAAAGGAGGGACAGCATAAGTTTTAAAAAAATTGAGGGCCCTTACTAGAGCTCTATGAATTCTCCAAACTACTCCAGGCAACAGATTCCCTATTCGAAACACTGAAGCGTTTTGTGGCCTGGATAATTTGGAGGGTTCATAGAGCACCAGTAAGGGCCCTCAATTTTTTTAAAACTACGGGTGTGAGGCCGAAGGGACGCCAAAACCCTCCCAGGTGTTGTTGAGTCTATTCAGTTAGTATTCAGGTGTTAAGTGTATGTTTATTAGCACAGCAGAGCACACACATGTGAAGCGAACGTCCTTCCTTTGAAGTTATGACAACATGTTTTTGCTATACACTCTCTTTATCACCTATTGTTATATCTCATTGTCCCTGTCTACTCACTCTCTCTCTCTCTCTCTCATTGATCCTGCCTCCTCTGTCACCCTTACCCCATCTCTCTCTCTCTCTCTCTCTCTCTCTCTCTCTCTCTCTCTCTATTAAATAAGTGAGCAGGTAAGTTTTCTACATGCTTTAATAATTCAAATAACAAATTCCAATTGTATAAAAATGAGGGGAGCAATAGATTTTTGTATTAGTTATTGTGTATTGTATCATACTTTTCGTACACTTGTGATACGTAATCCCTGACCTCTAGAGATGAACGATAGGCACCACACACACACACACACACACACACACACACACACACACACACACACACACACCCATCAATAAAAAGTGTTCATTTTCAAAATTTCAATATAACCATATGAATACGAAAATCCAAATAAAACATAATTAATATTTTTGAGACCTTTACATATATATATTTTATTATTTCACTTGAATCATTAATTAAGTGTTTTCCTTCATGTTCTTGTTCTACAGGAAACGAGACTGATGTTGTGTTGCTGCTTGTCTTTAATTAATATCCTGTGATCGTGTATAAAAAATTGTGAAGGCTTCTGATTCCTCCTGACCATACTATTATACGAAACATTTCATCACATAAAACAAAACCTTCTGAGCTTCTGAGGGCTAATAGACGTACAAACGCACACACATTTATCATTTCCAAGGCTACCAACATGTAAACTTTTCATTCCCTCCCAAGGAATTCTTTAAGCATAATGAAGAGAGGGAAAAATCCTTAGAAGGGAAAGATATATGTAAGGAAAGATTTATTTTTAAGAATACCACCGTAAGCATAATGAAGAGAGGGAAAAATCCTTAGAAGGGAAAGATATATGTAAGGAAAGATTTATTTTTAAGAATAGCACCGAGTCTCTCTCTCTCTTCTGTCACCTGCCTCCCCACTGTGCGTCCCCTCCTTCCCCAATTACTGCTAAATTAGCGGATTACTCTGATCCCTCCCAGCTGGCTGCCTGTTACACCCTCCTCTCTCCCCTCCCTGACCTGTCCCTCCACTCCCTGTTACATCCATCCCTCTCCCTTCCACTCCCTGTTACACCCATCCCTCTCCCTTCCACTCCCTGTCCCTCCACTCCCTGTTACACCCTTCTCTCTCCCCTCCACTCCCTGTCCCTCCACTCCCTGTTACACCCATCCCTCTCCCCTCCACTCCCTGTCCCTCCACTCCCTGTTACACCCTTCTCTCTCCCCTCCACTCCCTGTCCCTCCACTCCCTGTTACACCCATCCCTCTCCCCTCCACTCCC
>JAWZYT010000676.1:942500-962500 GCA_034508575.1 Petrolisthes manimaculis | reverse complement strand
TTACCCTCCCTTCCTCCCCCCTCTCTCCTCTCCCCCTACCCCCTCTCTCTCTCTTTCCCTTCCTTCCTCCTCTCTCTCTTCCTCCCTCCTCTCTCTCTTTTTCTCTTTTTCCCTCCCTCCTTTCCTCTCCCTCCTTCCTTCCTCCTTCTCCCTCTCTCTCTCTCTCTCTCCTTTCCTCTTCCCTTCTTCCTTCTTTTCCCTCTCTCTTTCTCTCTCTCCTTTTCTATTACCCTCCATCTTCTCTCTTTCTCTCTCTCCTTTTCTATTACCCTCCCTCCTCTCTCTCTTTCTCTCTCTCCTTTTCTATTACCCTCACTCTTCTCTCTTTCTCCCTCTCCTCCTTCTCCCTCCCTGTTCCCAACTCTCCCATCCTATTACCTCCCTCTCCCTTTCTCCTCCCTCATAACCCCCCTCTCCCTTTCTCCTCCCTCCCTCCCCATCCTATAACCCCCACCCTCCCCTCCCTCCCCCCTACTCTCCCCTTACATTGTTTCCCCATTCTATTCTATTTCCCCTCAGAAGCGATTTAAACCGAATTTGACACCAATCCCAACCTGACACTCGTGACAAATGTGGCCTGAACGAGGAGTATTGCTACACTAATACGATTTAATTGGACATGTGTGTGTGGAGAGAGAGAGAGAGAGAGAGAGAGAGAGGGAGAGAGAGAGCGTAGGGGGGGGGGGAGAGTTGGATGGTTTGGAGAGTGTGTGTGGTTGGTTGGTTGGTTGGTTGGTTTGGAGAAAGAGAGAGAGAGAGAGACACATGTGTGTTGTTGGTTGGTTGGTTTGCGGTGTGTGTGTGTAGAGAGAGAGAGAGAGAGAGAGTCTATGGGTGTGTGCATGTGTACGTACAGTTCATGCTATATATTATTTGAGTGAAAAAAAAATGCACTTTTACAAATTTCTAGGACGGACGTGACAAAACTTTTTAAGGGAAACTTCTTAACTTCTTAATAATCATTTACTTCCAATTTTAAAGTACCATCATTTAATTTACTACACACACACACACACACACACACACACACACGTATACTGTTCACTATTCACACACACACACGTATCTTTTAATTATTTACAAACAGCTACACACACAAACACACACACACACGTATTTTGTAATTTACTGCAAATAGCTACACACACACACACAACACACACGTATCTTTTAATTTACTATTCAAACACACACACACACACACACACACACACGTATTTTGTAATTTACTGCAAATAGCTACACACACACAACACACACGTATCTTTTAATTTACTATTCAAACACACACAAACACACACACACACACACACACACACACACGTATTTTCTAATTTACTACAAACAGCTACACACTGTTCCAAACAATATCATCACAAGAGAAAATGTATTTCCATTTTGTCTACAAAAAGCTCTATAAAATAGTTTGGTAATTAAAAACTTAATGCTAATAATACACAAAAACTTGATAAACTTTCCAATAAATAGGTATACCATCTTTTACCATCTTTTAATTTAATACAAGTAGCTACACACTATTTAAAACAATAATATTATATGTGAACATGAAAACATTAGACAGTAAATTGTTTGAGATACCCATATGTGGTTGATTATTATTGACCGCGACTGTATGTAGGTGAGAGTCGGAACATAGCGTTGGTGTTACTGCGTGATGTTCAGTTTATCTACGTGTGGTCTTGTATCATTGTAACTTGCGTATTGCTGATATTTCTCAAATGTGGTTTTTTCTCTATATTTGTAAATATCTTGTTGTTTTCATCTACTCTATGTAAAGTATCATTATCGTTCATTACTACATTCGAATTTTCACTTCCTACACAGACACAGTGGCTATTCGCGCGCAAACATAGTCTACTTAAACTCGCCCTATCTCCACAACTATTCATCGTACAGCCCTCCCGATGGTACCATTGGAAAGAGGAAGAGTTGAAGGTAAGGATGGAATAACTTTGAAGTCAGTACACTATATAGGTTAAGAGTGTGAGCGTTGTGAATATAGGACAAATCGAGGAATTTTGACGCAAGCTGCTGAGTAAAACTGGGAGGCAAGGTGGGTAGGTTCCAGGAGCGTATGGGTTAAGGACAGTTGAAGAGCAGTTGTGAAACTTAATACTAACAAAACCGAAAAAGACTAGTAGGGGGATGCTAGGAGATACACCAAAAAGGGGGAAATGTGAAGAGTTGACAACTCCCATTAGTCAGGATCCTAATAACGCTACCTTTCTGGCATGGGTAACCCTACTGGACTATATTATTATGTCCCTCAGCATAGCTAGCAGAATTCAAACAGATCACACAAGCTCACTCACCGACGGCAAGGTGGTTATCGAGAAGACAAGAGAGAGAGAGAGACTGGAGGAAGGAAGTTGGAAGCGGTAGGAAGAAAGAGAGAAAGAGAAAGAGAGAGAGAGAGAGAGAGAGAGAGAGAGAGAGAGAGAGAGAGAGAGAGAAACTGGAAGGAAGGAAGTTGGAAGGGGTAGGAATAAACTCAAAACAGAGAGAGAGAGGTAATTTCTGTCAACATCTACTACACAAATAATTCCGACACCCAAAGAGAAAGAAAGTGGTGAGTGGTTAGTTGGTTTCCAGAGGCGCCGGCCGGTCGAAGGTAATGGTATAAGTAAATAAACCTTTTCTCCCCTTGACCACTCACCACCACCACCACCACCAACACCTTCACTGTCTTATTATTGTTACCCTCTACTGTACTTGGATCTTCCTCTCCTCTTCTCCTTCCCGTTGCTTTCCTCTCTCTCTCTTTCTCCTTCCAGCTTTTCTCTCCTCTCCTTCCAGCTTTCCTCTCTCTCCTTCCAGCTTTCCTCTCTCTCTCTCTCTCTATTCTCCTTCCAACTTTCCTCTCCTCTCCTTCCAGCTTTCCTCTCTCTCTATCTTCTCCTAGTTGCTTTCCTCCCTCTCTCTCCCTCTCGTTCTTTCCAGCTTTCCTCTCCTCTCCTTCCAGCTTTCCTCTCTCTCTATCTTCTCCTTCCAGTTGCTTTCCTCTCTCTCTCTCTCTCTTTCTCCTTCCAGCTTTTCTCTCCTTCACCTCTCTCTCCTTCCAGCTTTCCTCTCTCTCTCTCTCTCTTCTCCTTCCACCTTTCCTCTCCTCTTCTCATTCACCTCTCTTTCTTCCTACCCCTTCCAACTTCCTTCCTCCAGTCTCTCTCTCTCTCTCTCACACACACACACACTTATCCCTTCTCTCTCTCAGTCTCTCTCTCTTCCTTTCCTCCTGCCTCTCCCACTCCTACCTACCATCTCCCCTCTCTCTCCCTCCCTCTCTCTCACTCACACTATAACTCTTTCTCTCTCTCTCTTCCTTTCCTCCTGCCTCTCCCACTCCTACCTACCATCCTCCCTCTCTCTCTCTCCCTCCCTCTCTCTCACTCACACTAACTCTCTCTCTCCCTCCCTCCTTCCTTTCCCTAGAGACTAACACACAGAGCTCTTCAGAATGTGAATCCTTCTGGCAGCTGGACCACATCACCTTACGGGATTACATTCCTTTCCAGAGGCGATTATATTGGTCCATTGAGGTGGGGGTACGGATACGAATAGGATTGGATAGGTTAGGGTAGGATTGAATAGGTTAGAATAGGATTAGATGGATTAGGTTAGGTTAGGAATAGGATTAGATTGAATAGGATTATATTGGTCCATTGAGGTGGGGGTACGGATAGCAATAGGATTGGATAGGTTAAAATAGGATTAGATTGAATAGGATAGGGTAGGGTAGAATAGGATTGGAATAGGATTAGATTGGGTAGGTTAGGTTAGGGTAGGAATAGGACTGAACAGGAATAGGATTAGATAGGTTAGGGTAGGAATAGGATTGGATAGGTTAGAATAGGATTAGATAGGTTAGGATAGGAATAGGATTAGATTGAATAGAATAGGATTATATTGGTCCATTGAGGTGGGGGTACGGATAGCAATAGGATTGGATAGGTTAAAATAGGATTGGATAGGTTAAAATAGGATTAGATAGGATTGGAATAGGATTAGATTGAATATGATAGGGTAGGGTAGAATAGGATTGAAATAGGATTGGATAGGTTAGGAATAGGATTGGGGAGGGTAGGATTAGATAGGTTAGGTTAGGGTAGGATTGGATAGGTTAGAATCGGATTAGATAGGTTAGGATAGGAATAGGATTAGATTGAATAGAATAGGATTACATTGGTATGTCAGCCATAAATACAAAGATTCATTTAGGAGATATTTACGAAAAAACAGCGTCTGTCCGGCGCTGAAACGTATATATAATACGGCCAACTGAATATGAGAAATAATTTACTTATCCTGTTTTAAAAGATATAATGATTATATTATGTGACAAATTTTCTTTAACATACCTTTCCTTCCTTTATTCCAGCACGTGTTATCATCATCATCATCATCATCTTTGGTTGTATGTTGTCCATGCAGTAGGCTCGTATTTCATTCATAAGGAGGTAATACACTTTAGGTAAAGTGATGGTCTAATGTACTGCAACACCTTCCAATGAGATGGCTTCGAAAAATGATCCGAAACTATAGCTGTTGGTGTGTGCAATTTTGGTTCATAAAATTAACTCAAATAGCTCGCTTTTATTCACCAGGTTGCAGTACATTAGACCATGACTTTACACTCGTCATACATAATTTCTGACCAGAGTGGGAAGAGCAGAAAGCTTCGAATCGCCTGGTATTGCTCATTTCCCCCCACCCACCCACTTAGTACACCTATAGAGGCTGAGTTCGAATGTAGGGTGTGTGTGTGTGTGTGTGTTAGGGGTGCCTGGTATTGCTCATTTCCCCACCCACCCACTTAGTACACCTATAGAGGCTGAGTTCGAATGTAGGGTGTGTGTGTGTGTGTGCGTGTGTGTTAGGGGTGCCTGGTATTGCTCATTTCCCCCAGCCACTCAGTACACCTATAGAGGCTGAGTTCGAATGCAGGGTATGTGTGTGTGTGTGTGGGTGTTAGGGGTGCCTGGTATTGCCCATTTCCCCACCCACCCAGTACACCTATAGAGGCTGAGTTCGAATGCAGGGTGTGTGTGTGTGTGTGTGGGTGTGTGTGTGTGGGTGGGTGTGTGTGTGTGTGTGTGTGTGTGTGTGTGTGTGTGGTGCCTGCCTGACACCATTATTTTCATTTTAAACCTCCGTCTGTGTTTAACATTTTCATTTATTTCATTATTTCTTTACACTATAAAGTCACTAATAAATTTGTTCACACTTCATTACACCACTTCGATAGTAATACACGTTTTCAAACCACTATTACACTATTTCACACTTCTACTACGACACTTTTTCAAATAACTAATAATACTATTCATTTACACATCTCAAATTACGTCACTATTACAAATCACTAACACACTAACTACACTATTACCTTTTTTCACATTTTTATTACATTATTTCAAACCACTAATACACTATTACGTCACAATTACACTTTTTTACACTTTTTCAAACCACTATTACAATATTTCGTAATTAATACACTTTTTTAAACCACTATTATACTATTGCGTCACTATTACACTTTACTATTACGTCACTATTTCAAATTACTAACGCATTACACTATTACACTTTTTCGCACTTTTATTACACTACTTCGATAGTAATACACTTTTTTAAACCACTATTACGTCACTTTTCCACTTTTCTATTACACTACCTCGTAATCAATACATTTTTTCACACCACTATTATATACGTCACTATTATACGTTTCTATTACACTACTTCGATAGTAATACACTTTTTCAAATCACTATTACACTTTTTCACACTTGTATTATGTCACACACCACCAGGGCAATATTTATAAAATGTTAAATTCAAGTAGAAGTTAAAATTTTAGTTGGCAAGTTCTCATTCGCCATACTCGACAATGCTCTGAAATGAGTGTGTGTGTGTGTGTGTGTGTGTGTGTGTGTTATTGAGTGTGGCCTCGAGGTGTGTGTGTGTGTGTGTGTGTGTAAGATTTAACCGGCTACTGCATACTCTATGTCTCTTTTTTATATACTAGTTGCTTGTAGCCTTCTACTTTACAATACTTTCCCTCACCCCTGTAACAGCCATGATCAAATAACCACCAGCAATTTCTTTCCATCGTGCAAATAAATCAGTATCATATCAAAATACAATCATACAACAACAGCTTACGTCAACTCAACCCCCTCAATAATTATTTGTATGAGGTGCTGTAAAATCATACACATGTTATTTTCCAAGATATTTACTACGATATTAATTTTCCTAGATCGCTTATTAAAAACCACAAAGAGCCTCACGTGAACACACAGACACACACACACACCTCTTCTCAACCTCTCTCGTCCACTTACTAACCATATGATCAAACGAGTGGCTGATACTGGCTGTACACACACATACACACACACACACACTGTGACACACATTCAACACCTCGAAGCTTCACTCAATAATACACACATACACACCTCGAAGCTTCACACACACACACACACACACAAAATTAACACCTCGTAGCTTCACTCAAAAAAAAAAAAAAAAACACGTTCACAAAATCAACACCTTGAAGTTTCACACACGCATCACCAAAACGTTCGAATATGAATGCCAACGTAACCTTATATTGTAATGGTTCGATCATGCTTCAAAACACTTGCGTTTCTGAGAACCCTGCATGTAAAGTCCTGGTCTAATGTACTGCAACCTGGTGAATAAAAGCGAGCTATTTGAGTTAATTTTATGAACCAAAATAGCACACACCATAGCTATAGTTTCGGATAATTTTTCGAAGCCATCTCATTGGAAGGTGTTGCAGTACATTAGACCATCACTTTAACAGTGCTCATATGAGAAATTGGAGGCTTCTGATTCCTCCTGACTATCCCCCGAAACAAGTTCCTTCTATATACTGGGAAGGGAAGATAGGAGAGAAGGAAGGAAAGGACGAAATTAAGGTAAGAAAGGATTGATTTTTTTTTTTTTATTGATTGATATTAGGCGCTGCGACATCGAGGTCCTATAGCGTCAGAAAAAAGGTGATAGAGAGGTGTGACAGCAAGCAAAAAGGAAATAAAAATAAAAGAGGGACAGTTGAAGAACTGAAAGCTAGTGGCTGGCGCCGAAGGGGCACCCAAATCCTTAAAGTATTGCCCACATTACTACAGGCAATACCTCCCTATGGAAAGAAATGAAGGAAAGAAAGGAAGGGTGGAGAGGAGATAATACTGTACATCTATAATATAATTGGAGAAGTGAAATACCCTTTTAGTTGCATTTTACGACAAGCAGGGATACTGGGGAGGTATTGTATTCGTAGCGTTAAATGAAAAGGTAGATACACTCGTGATACAACATTTCTGACCAGAGTGTGAGGAGCATAAAGCTTCGAATCGCCTGGTATTGTTCATTTCCCCACCCAGTACACCTATAGAGGCTGAGTTCGAATGCAGTGTAGCCTATGTGTGGTAAAGTCATGGTCTAATGTACAGTCGGCGGCATAAGTCGTGTCGTCTTATCTGCTTCACCGAGACGCACAGTATTCATGGACTCGAGAAATACACACGTTTTATACACTTAATAATCTCGAGTCTATGAAATCGTATGCCTCGGTGAAGCAAGTGAGGCGACAGGACTTTTGCCGCCGACTGTACTGCAACCTGGTGAATAAAAGCGAGCTATTTGAGTTAATTTTATGAACCAAAATTGCACCCACCAACAGCTATAGTTTCGGATCATTTTTCGAAGCCATCTCATTGGAAGGTGTTGCAGTACATTAGACCATCACTTTACCTGCCGTTCGTCTCTATAAGTCAGGGATTACGTATCACGACTGTACACGTGTTTATTTAATGCATACCCAGAGTTTACAGTAAGCGATGTTTATACTTCAGTAATCTTCACTCAACCAGCAGTAAAATATTTTTGCTATGAATATAATCTGTTACGCAGGAAATTCGGTGTTTGTAAATTTGGAGCAACAGAATCCTCCAAACTATTTCAAGTAACAGTTGCTTGGAATAGCTTGGAGGACGACCCAAACTTTTTTTTTATTTCTATTATTATTATTATTATTATTATTATTATTATTATTATTATTATTATTATTATTATTATTATTATTATTTATTTAACAGAATACAATAACAAACCTATTACTACCTTACTTATCTACCTACTACCTACTACCTATTACCTACCTAATAAGTAACTACATGTACAGTCGTGGTCAAATATAATCATCCATATAGGGGTAACTCACGTAGGAGTTTGACAGCTTCCCTCTGTTCCTTAGATGATAAACTTTACAATAAATAGGTTAAGTATCATCGTTTCATTTACTACAAGCAGCTACGCACTACTTAAAACAATAACACACACACACACACACACACACATACACACACACACATACATATACTCTTAATGTTACTCCTATACAGAGAGAGAGAGAGAGAGAGAGAGAGAGAGAGAGAGAGAGAGAGAGAGAGGGGGGTAATGAGTGTGTGCGTGTGTATGTGAAAAAAGAAAGAGAGAGGGTGTGTGTATGTGTGTGTGAGAGAGAGAGGGGGGGGGGATAATGAGTGTGTGTGTGTGTGTGTGTGTGTGTGTTTAATAAAAGTGCTGATAGTGATAGTTGTTAGTGGGTAGTGATAGTGGCAGTGGTAGTAATAGAATTAGTAGTTAGTAGTAGTGGTAGTAATAGTGTTAGTGGTTAGTAGTAGTGGTAGTTATGATGGTAGTGGTAGTAATAGTAGTAGTGGTAGTAATAATCATATTAGTGGTAGGGGTAGTAGTGATGGTAATAGTGGTAGTTTTAATGGTAGTGGTAGTGGTAGTGGTGGTGGTAATGGTAGTGGTAGGGGTAGTTGTAATAGTGGTGGTGGTAGTAATAGTGGTAGTGGTAGTGGTAGGGATAGTAGTGGTGGTAGTGGTAGTGGTAGTTGAAATGGTAGTGGTAGGGGTAGGAGTAGTGGTGGTGGTAGTAATAGTGGTAGTTGTAATGGTAGTGGTAGGCCTAGTGGTAGTGTGTAGTGGTTAGTGATAGTGATATTAGCAATTGATTTAATGGTAGTGGTAGTGGTAGTGGTAGTGGTAGTGTTGGCAATCTGTTTAAATAAGTGTCATCAGTCTGTGAGAGAGAGAGAGAGAGAGAGAGAGAGAGAGAGAGAGTAATGAAAGTGTGTGTGTGTGTGTGTGATAGGGAATTATACGTTTAAACACATACACACACACACACACACACACACACACTCTCTCTCTCTCTCTCTCTCCCTCTACGGACACTGTGATCGTGTATTTTTTCTATGTAGGTGTGTGTGTGTGTGTGTGTGTGTGTGTGTGTGTGTGTTTGTTTAGAAGCCAGAGAGAGAGAGAGAGAGAGAGAGAGAGAGAGAGGGAGTGTTTAAAGGTCAGAGAGAGAGAGTGTGTGTGTGTGTTTGTTTGTGTTTAAAAGTCAGTGTATGTGTGTGTGTTTAAAAGCCAGAGTATGTGTGTGTGTGTGTGTGAGTGTGTGTGTGTGTGTGTGAGAGAGAGAGAGGGAGTGTTTAAAGGTCAGAGAGAGAGAGTGTGTGTGTGTGTGTGTGTGTTTGTTTGTGTTTAAAAGTCAGTGTATGTGTGTGTGTGTTTAAAAGCCAGAGTATGTGTGTGTGTGTGTGTGTTTAAAGGACAGAGAGATAGAGAGAGTGTTTGTGTGTGTGTTTAAAAAGAGTGTGGATGTGTGTTTAGAGAGAGAGAGAGAGAGAGAGAGAGAGAGAGAGAGAGAGAGAGTTTGTATGTGTGTTTAAAGGCTAGAGTGTGACTGTGTGTGTGTGTGTGTGTGTCGTGGCTAGATTTGAAGGACTCATTTACCTCCAATTTCCGACCCCTTAATTATAAAAAGGGATAGAGGGATAGAGATGGAGGGGTGGAGGAGGAGAGATGGAGGGGTGGAGGAGGAGAGAGGGAGGGGTGGAGGAGGAGAGAGGGAGGGGTGGAGGAGGAGAGAGGGAGGGGTGGAGGAGGAGAGAGGGAGGGGTGGAGGAGGAGAGAGGGAGGGGTGGAGGAGGAGAGATGGAGGGGTGGAGGAGGAGAGAGGGAGGGGTGGAGGAGGAGAGATGGAGGGGTGGAGGAGGAGAGATGGAGGGGTGGAGGAGGAGAGAGGGAGGGGTGGAGGAGGAGAGAGGGAGGGGTGGAGGAGGAGAGATGGAGGGGTGGAGGAGGAGAGAGGGAGGGGTGGAGGAGGAGAGAGGGAGGTAGTGATGGGTGGGGGTGGGGAGTTGTGGTAGTAACGGTAGTGATAGTGATGGTAGTGATGGTAGTGATGATAATGGTAGTAGTGATAGTGATGGTGTATGGTACTCAGTGTAATAGTAGTGATGGTAGTAATGGTAGTGATGGTAGTGGTGGTAATGGTAATAATAATAATGGACTCCTCACCACACAATTGTCCCCTCTCATCTCACAACACATTTATAGTTATATAATTGTATTACTCGTATTTGTAATGCGTTGAGGGGGGAGAGGGAAGGATTATTAATGAAACTAAGTCTTGTTCTTGTACGAAAAGATACGTACAGTACGAAAAGATAAGTACAGTGAAAAAAAAAGATGTAGTTTGTTGACAGACAGACAGTAAAATGTTATTACTGTCTGCTTGTCAACAAACTATACCTTTTGCTCACTTTCCTTTCTGTTGTAGGTATCTCACAAGTAGCTAGGCGTCACTGCAGACTAATAGGAACTGATCGAGTGAGGAATATATATATATAATCCGAACAGATTTGAGGGGTGATTAAAAGTTAAACTTATTCTTGGAGGAAAAGATACATACAGTCGTGGTCAATATAAAAAAAATATAAATCATCCATATAGGGGTAACTCACGTAAGAGTTTGACAGCTTCCCTCTGCTGATCTTTAGCTGATAAACTTTCCAAGAGATAGGTTAAGTACCATCTTTTAATTAATGTACAACAAGCAGCTACGCCCTACTTAAAACAAAAACATCATAAAATTATATGAACTTGAAAATATTAGATAGCAAAATGTTTGAGATCATTAACCCCGACTGTATGTACAGTTGCCAAAAAAGGTATTGCGACAAATCTTGATAGAACTTTAACCATAGTAATATCAACAACTATTTGTAGGGACTATAAACATGTATAACAGAAGGAAATATACATATCCTTCTGTAATACATACTTATAATCCCTACAAACAACTATGGACATTGATATATTTAATGTTGTATCAATAGTTGTCGTAGTACCTTTTTTGGCAACTGTACACTCGTGATACGTAATTCCTGACCAGAGACGAACGGCAGGCACCACACATAGGCAACCCAGCATTCGAACTCAGCCTCTATAGGTGTATGTACAGTCGGCGGCAGAAGTCGTGTCGCCTCACCTGCTTCACCGAGACAGGCAGTGTTCATGGACTCGAGAAATACACACGTTTTCTACACCTAATAATCTCGAGTCTATGAACATCGCGTGCCTCGGTGAAACAAGTGAGGCGACAGGACTTTTGACGCCGACTGTACTGGGTGGGGAAATGAGCAATACCAGGCGATTCGAAGCTTTCTGTTCCTCACACTCTGGTCAGAAATTATGTATCACGAGTGTACTATGAATCTGTTTTCTTCTTTCCTTGCATGTTGATAATCTCATCTAATAATATCAGTGCTTCGCCTACGCCAAATTCTTTATTTTTTCTTCGTCTTTGCCCGTGATATTTCAGCATTAATTAAACCACGGTGCATGATCTTTCACAATCATTTCCTTTTTAATTTTAATCACAGGACACACTACCTCGTATTGCTCATTAGAAATAGGATTATATATGTTTCGGGTTCAAAATTATTCTAAACTATAATAAAACGTATACATTTTCTTTGCGCCCCCTCTTTCTCAAAGGAATTTCAAATCGTACCAACTTGTGAATTGGAGAAATGCTACATACTTCATCCACACAAACAAAACCTGATCCAGCATTATATGTCCCGTACTGGACGTGGCCTTAGTCACTTTATTTTTTACCAAGTCAAAACCATGTATCATCTCTGTGAATGGTTATCAGTATCATCCACTCGCAGGTTAAAGTCACCCAATGTAAAACACATTAATTTTCTACTTACTGAATCCACCTTCTCAAGATACAGTCTAAACACAGTAAGAAATTTAACACTTGGTGGCCTATACTGTACACCACTATATAGGAAAACTAATTTGCGCCCACCCATCTCGCAGCCTGCATATGCTCAAAGCTATTCCACGACTCCACCTTATCCATTTTTACTTTTTAAATTAAATATTAGAAACAAATAGACCCACTCCACCACTTCCCCTGCCTTGCCTCAGCCACTAGCTTTCAGTTCTTCAACTGTCCCTCTTTTCTTTTTCTTTCCTTCCTGCTTGCTGGCACACCTCTCTATTACCTTTTTCTGCGGCGCCTAATATCCATCAATCAATCCTGACTTGCCATGGTAAAGTCATGGTCTAATGTACTGCAACACCTTCCAATGAGATGGCTTCGAAAAATGATCCGAAACTATAGGTGTTGGTGTGTGCAATTTTGGTTCATAAAATTAACTCAAATAGCTCGCTTTTATTCACCAGGTTGCAGTACATTAGACCAGCAGGACTTTACAATAAGAAAGTATATACGTCACATACACCTGTATTTCTCGATTCTTAACATTGTTATAACTACTCAGTCATGTCTCTACCAATGCCAGTATATCAGAATGATCATTATTAATTAAATAATTAATATCCCATGTCGTATTTCCCACAGATTGTGCATTGAAAAACAAACAAAAAACACTTCTTAGAATGTTTAAGTCTGTGCTATTCAGTATTCGTTTTCTGTGCTACTTTTGTGATTTTCTGAAGCTCTTCTTGCATAAACTATACAAAACTTCACATCAAATCAGTTATCTTAAACCTCATACAGTTTATACACTTCTTCTCAGTAAACATACAATTTCTTTATGTTACGGTTACCAACACACATATATGAAAAGAGAGGTTATTATTACGAAAATACAGAAATGAATGGTCTACTGATTGATTCAATTCAGTGACTACAAAACATCAAACCTAAAAATAATGTTGTATTGTAGTTACATTGTCTTTCCTCTTTTCTTTTATGCGTTTTAAACCCTCGAAAACAACAGCGTGTGTACAAATTTTTGTGGCCAATAGTACAATCCTCCATGTTATGGTTACCAACACACTTAGACTGGACTTAATTAGCTTTATTGGCAGGGGCGGATGTACAGTTGGACACAGGAATTCGAGGTACAGCCCAAGTGAAAGATGGTTAATTTCTCCCAATATCAAGTTCCTTAGTGCCAAATAGGAGACATCAGGGGTAGAAGTCAGTATTGAGGATGGTAATAAAAAGCAACTACCTGATAATAGACACTGGTTACTCAAATGGGACAAGTATATTTCACCTGGACTGTAGCACAATTCCTGTGTCCAACTGTACCAAAGACCTTAGCGGAGTGACCGTTAAGATATAACCTTAGGCAGTTTTGCTAAGGAGACGGTAAGGTTGCTAGCTGCTGTGGGGAATTTTCTCGGAGTTTCCCGGTGACAGTAAACAAAAAAAATTCTGCTCTTATAGCAAAGTATATTCACAATGTATTTACAGTTTTACAGCAGATTGTGGGTAAAGAAGTAAGTACCATTGATTTATTAAAGAGAGAGAGAGGGGAGGGGGAGAGAGGAACTATGTATGTATGTGTGAGATAGAGAGAGAGAGACAGAGATATAATAAAAGTAATATTATAGTTAGAATAATTCATGTTCTATACTGCATTTATAATAATAATAATAATAATAATAAAAGTAGTAGAAATAGTAGTAATAATAATACAGACTTATCCAAAAGCAAAGGTTGAAGTACTGTACAGTCAGCAAAAAATGTATTGGAACACATTAATTATATTTTATCCATAGAGGGAAAGGAAGGAGGGGGGGGAGGTTCCAATAATTATTTTGCCGAGTGCATATTCCAATAGGTATATATGCGTTATAATATATATAATTATTTAGCGACTGTCTGTGTGTGTGTGTGTGTTATGAATTATATATATACACACACACATATAGCAACTGTGTGTGTGTGTGTTATGAATTATATATATACACACACACATATAGCGATCGACTGTGTGTGTGTGTGTGTGTAATGGATTATATCTACACACACACACATATATAGCGACTGTGTGTGTGTAATGGATTATATACTGTATATACACACACACACATATATATCGACTGTGTGTGTGTGTGTAATGGATTATATACTGTATATACACACACACACATATATAGAAGTCTGGGAGAACATGCATATAAATTTCTTGCTAATATTTCCGACCCACTCAATAAAACTTAAATTAGAATTATATCACATATTAAACTGTATCAAAAACACAAAAATACAAACAAAAATTATTAGTTGCCAGAAAAACACACATAATTAATTACCAACAATTTAACCAATATGTGTATGTATGTGTGTGTGTGTGTGCGTGTATAAGTGTGCGTGTATGTGTGTGTGTGTGCGTGTATGTGTGTGCGTGTATGTATAAGTGTGTGTGTGTGTGTGCGTGTGTGTGTGTGCGTGTATGTGTGTGCGTGTATGTGTGTATGTATAAGTGTGTGTGTGCGTGTATAAGTGTGCGTGTATGTGTGTGCGTGTACGTGTGTGCGTGTATGTGTGTGCGTGTATGTGTGTGCGTGTATGTGTGTGCGTGTATAAGTGTGTGTGTATATATGTGTGTGTGCATGTATAAAATTTTGTGTATATATATATACATGTGTATGTATGTATGTATGTGTATAAAAAAACAAAACAAACAAACAAACGTTGCCTCAACCGCTAACATTCTCAATCAACTCCAAGCCAGAATCCACAGAAACTTTAAAACATTCGGACAAACTACTATTATTATTATTGTTGTTGTTGTTGTTGTTGTTGTTTGCAGGACTGGGCGTCTCCATTGCAATGTGTATGTCTTCCATCTTGTTGTTGTTGATGTTGTTGTTGCAATATTCTTCCAGTAAGCTGACAGAGAGAAAAAATGGTTGTTGTTTGTTGTTGTAAATAAATAAATAAATGATACCTAAAAATTTTGTTTGTTGTAAATAAATAAATGATACCTTTTTGTTTGTTGTAAATAATTAATGAGGCTAAAAATTTGTTTGTTGTTGTGAATAATTAATGATATAAATTTGTTTGTTGTTGTAAATAATTAATATTTTTTTTTTTGTAAATAATTAATGATAAAATTTTTGTTGTTGTTAATAATTAGTATAATAAATAAATTAATTAATATATATATATATATATATATATATATATATATATATATATATATATATATATATATATATATATAATAAAAATAAATAAATGATATATTGATAAACAAAACTACTGTAGCAAAAATAATTAAACTAATAAATTTATATTATTCTTAACATTGTATTATAAAAACACACACACACACACACACACCTATATGGAAGGAGCTACACACACACACACCTATATGGAAGGATCTACACACACACACACACACACACTTATATGGAAGGAGTTACACACACACACATATAAACGGAGCTACACACACAAACAAACACATACACACACAAACAAACACACACACACACACCTATATGAATGGAGCTACACACACACACATATAAACGGAGCTACACACACAAACAAACACATACACACACACCTATATGAAAGTAGCTACATACACACACACACACAAACAAAAAAACACACACACACACAAACAAAAAAACACATACACACACAAACAAACACATACACACACACCTATATGAAAGTAGCTACACACACACACATATAAACGGAGCTACACACACCTACACAAACAAACACACACACACACACTAACCATTGCATAAGGGAGTGTTTAGGAATGTCATTGAGTTTGGTAAGGTGTTGTTGGTTGGTATCCTCACTACCCAACGACACACACACACCATATTGCTGGTTATTCTCTATAGTACAACCCACAACACTGATCTGAGGGAAAAGATTATTATTATTATTATTATTATGTTTATTATTATTATTGTTGTGTTTATTATGTTTATTATTATTATTTTTATTATTATTATGTTTATTATCATTATTATTATTAGTAGTAGTAGATGTTTATTATTATTAATTTTATGTTTATTATTATTATTTATTTATTTTATTTATGTTTATTATTATTGTTATTATTTTGTTTATTATGTTTATTATTATTATTATTATTATTATTATTATGTTTATCATTATTATTATTAGTAGTAGTAGTTTATTATTATTAATTTTATGTTTATTATTATTATTTATTTATTTTATTTGTTTATTATTATTGTTATTATTTTGTTTATTATTATTATTATGTTTATTATCATTAGTAGTAGTAGTTTTATTTTTGTTTATTTTTATTATTATTTTTATTTTTTATGTTTATTATTATCATTATTATTATTAGTTTGTTTGTTTTACATTATACATTTAAGTCTTTCTTTATTTTATTATTTTTCTATGTTTATTATCATTATTATAGAGAGAGAAAGAGAGTGTGTGTATGTGAGAGAGAGAGAGAGAGAGAGAGAGAGAGAGAGAGAGAGAGAGAGAGAGAGAGAGAGAGAGAGAGAGAGAGAGAGAGAGAGAGAGAGAGAGAGAGAGAGAGAGAGTGAGAGAGAGAGAGTATGAGAGAGTATGAGAGAGAGAGTATGAGAGAGAGAGAGAGTATGAGAGAGAGAGAGTATGAGAGAGAGAGAGTATGAGAGAGAGAGAGTATGAGAGAGAGAGAGAGTATGAGAGAGAGAGAGAGTATGAGAGAGAGAGAGAGTATGAGAGAGAGAGAGAGTATGAGAGAGAGAGAGAGTATGAGAGAGAGAGAGAGAGTATGAGAGAGAGAGAGAGAGTATGAGAGAGAGAGAGAGTATGAGAGAGAGAGAGAGAGAGTATGAGAGATAGATAAAGTGTGTGTGTGTGTGTTTGTGTGTGTATGGGAGAGAAAGAGTGTGTGTGTATGTAAGAGATAGATAGATAAATAGATAGATAGATAGATAGAGAGAGAGTGTGTGTGTGAGTGTATGTAAGAGATAGAGAGAGAGTGTGTGTGTATGTAAGAGATAGAGAGAGAGTGTGTGTGTATGTAAGAGATAGATAGAGAGTGTGTGTGTGTATGTAAGAGATAGATAGATAGATAGAGAGAGAGATAGAGAGAGAGTTTGTGTGTGTGTGTGTGTGTATGTAAGAGATAGATAGAGAAGAGAGTGTGTGTATGTAAGAGATAGATAGATAGAGAGAGATAGAGAGAGAGTGTGTGTGTGTGTGTATGTAAGAGATAGATAGAGAGAGAGTGTGTGTATGTAAGAGATAGATAGAGAGAGAGTGTGTGTATGTAAGAGATAGATAGATAGATAGATAGAGAGAGAGAGAGAGAGAGTGCGTGTGTGTGTGTATGTAAGAGATAGATAGATAGAGAGAGAGTGTGTGTGTGTGTGTGTATATACAGTACTCCTCACCTTGGTTCCATCTTCAATTTTCATACCAACATTACATTGGTGTATGTGTGTATTATGTATGATAGCTTTGGTACCTTCCCTCCAGTCCAACCCAATACCACTACAATTTTTTATGGTAACACCTTCTAGGTTAGACTCAGTGTTGCCAAGTCCTATCACACCACCGCTACCCTCTGCAAATATATATGTAACACAAATATTATTAGTTCATATATATATATATGGATTTTATGCTAATATAATCTAACCTGACCTAATCTAATTTAATTTAATCTAACCTAATCTAATTTAATCTAACCTAACCTAATCTAATTTAATCTAACCTAATCTAATTTAATCTAACCTAATCTAATTTAATTTAATCTAACCTAACCTAATCTAATTTAATCTAACCTAATCTAATCTAATGCCTTCTATGTTAGACTCAGTGTTGCCAAGTCCTATGACACCGCCGCTACCCTCTGCAAATATATACATAAATATTTATTAGTTGGGATATATAAAATTTATCTATCTATCTATTCTAATTTAATTTAATTTAACCTAATCTAACCTAACTTAACTTATTTAATCTAACCTATCCTAACTTAATTTAATCTAACCTATCCTAACTTAATCTAACCTAACCTAATCTAACTTAATCTAACCCAATTTAACCTATCCTAACCTAATATAATTTAATCTAATCCAACCTAACCTAATTTAATCTTATAAATAGTGACAAAAAACATACATACATACACACATACATACCTTTAATAGTGACGTTTGAGAGTGAGTTATAAATAGTGACAAAAAAAAACACCATACATACACACACATACATACACACCTACACACACACACACACATACATACATACACATATACATACATACATATATACATACATACACATATACATACATACACACATACATACACACCTACCTTTAATAGTAACGTTTGAGAGTGATAGTTTCCCCTGGTGGTGAAGAATGGCAACTTGTGTGTGTGTAGGTGTGAGTGTAATGTTGTTTATAGTGAAAGTATCCGTTATATCCAACATTACATCACCCATTCCACACCTGTTGTACACCTCCACACCTTCACCTACACCTGTGGATAAAAGGGGGGGGGGTTATTACACACATTCCACACCTACTGTATATCTCCACACCTTCACCTACACCTGTGAAAAGGATATGGGATGTTATTACACACTTACACACACATACACACATTCCACACCTGCTATAGATCTCCACACCTTCACCTACACCTGTAGATATGATAAGGACAGGTTATTACACATCTACACACACAGTGTGGACAAACTCCAAGCTGACCGTGAAAACAAAGATGTATGTGTAAAACGCCTGTGTCACATACTTGGCATGTACTGTGTTGGCCTCCCTACCATGTACACCCTGCTGAGACAACAACGACTGTGTTGACTAGGCCATGTCCGCCACATGGAGGATGGTCGAATCCCTAAAGATGTGCTCTACAGAGAGCTTACCACAGGGCAGAGAAGCATGGGTCGCCCAAAGCTGAGGTACAAAGACGTGTGCAAGAGGGATATGAAGACACTTGACATGGACATAAACTCCTGGGAGGACCTGGCAGTGGACCACACCAGCTGGAGAAACACACTTCACAAACAGTTGCAGACAGACTGGCCAAGAGAAGCTATCAGTGGCAGCAGCAGAAAAGCCGATCCGACAAAAGGGAATGTCAGCTGACAGACCAGAATCAACACACAGATGCCATCTATGTAGTGGAGACTGTCACTCTCACATCAGCCTCTACAGACACAAAAGGCAATGCTCAAGTCAACCAGACAAGTGTCCACAATAAACAGATGGATGTGACATTCATGGTTAGTCATGACCAAAGGAGGCCTACTACACACACTTACACCCACACCTGCCATATACCTCCACACACACCTGTATGAATGATAGATGAAGCTATTACACACCTGTATACACATTATTTGATATTAATACACACACACACACACACACACCTTACCTATAATAGCACCACCAGTACTAATTAGTCCCAGGTGTTGTAACAAGTGTTGGCCAGGTAAGATAACAATAATGTCATTTTTTTTGGCTTCATTGAGGGCTGATTGAAGGTTGGGAAACGTCTCACAGGTCGACTCATTAGTTATCTGTAAATAATAAATAATAATAATAATAATAAAAATAGATAATATCTATTATTATTATTACTTATATATTATATAAGTAATAATAACTATAATAATAATAGTAGATATATAAGTAATAATAATAATAGATATATAAATAATAATAATAATAGTAGATATACAAGTAATAATAATAGTAATAGATACATAAGTAATAATAATAATAATAATAATAATGGATAATAATAATAATTACATAAAAAAAAAA
>JAWZYT010000676.1:937500-940000 GCA_034508575.1 Petrolisthes manimaculis | reverse complement strand
AGTCCTCCAAAAACTTCAAAAACTCCTTACCTGATAATTTCCACCACTTCCGTTGTTGTCGTCATGTCCAATAGTTTATTTTCCTGTTCAGCCAACGGGTATAACTCCAATAACGGCACACACACCTTGACAGGAGGGTGAAAACAATACCATTTGTGTGTATATATATATATATTTAATGTTGTATAAAGAAATAAGATAAATAAATATATAAATAAATAAATGTAGTATAGAATGTTTTATTTTAACTAAAATTAATTTTTATAATATATATATATATATATATATATATATATATATATATATATATATATATATATATATACAGGGTGTACGGAATTTTTTGCCCGAAAATTTGACAAATGCATGCTTTATTAATTCTGAAAAGAAAATACTCTATTGATGTGATCTATTTTTTTTTTACTTTAGCAGTAATTGAGATATTTAATTAAGGGTGGATGGGAGTAGGGGACAGGCTTTGGGGGGTTGCAGGAATAGGGGGACAGGCTTTTGGGTAGGTAGAAAGCCTGTCCCCCCCTAACCCCCCAAGCCTGTCCCCCTATTCCTGCACCCCCCAAGCCTGTCCCCCTACTCCTGCAACCCCCCAAAGCCTGTCCCCCTATTCCCACACCCCCTTAATTAAATGTCTCAATTACTGTTAAACTAAAAAAAAACAAAGATAACATCAATAGAGTATTTTCTTTTCAGAATTAATAAATCATGCATTTGCCAAATTTTCGGGCAAAAAATTCCGGATACCCTATACACTTTCCTCTTTATTTATGGTAGGTTAGGTTCCAGAAGTGGTCGCATAAAATGAATTTCGCATAAAGTAAATTGTTCATTTCCATAAGAAATAATGGTACTTTAACTTGAAAATGGAGCCTCCTTGTTCGTGTTATTTTAAGAGTTCGTGTAAATTGCATTTATTTAATTTTTTTCATGATACGTATTATTTCAAATTCGCATAACTTAAACTCGCATTAAAAGAAAGGAGAGTGTATATATATATATCTCACGTAGCTAGCTAGTTCCTCTCTCTCTTTCTCTCTCTCTAATAAATAAATGCAGTATAGAACATGTTTTATTCTAACTAATATTACTTTTATTATATCTCTGTCTCTCTCTCTATCTCACACACACACATAGCTCGTTCCTCTCTCCCCCTCCCCTCTCTCTCTCTCCCTCTAATAAATAAATGGTACTTACTTCTTTACCCACAATCTGATCCCATTCTCTTGTTGTTTGTTGTTGTTGTTGTTGTTGAAGTGGGCCTACAATTTTTACATCTGCTTGTAGTTCCTCTCTGCTTACATGTACAACCTATAATAATAATTTGTTTTATATATATACACACACACACATATACATATATACTCATGAATACACACACGCATATATATATACACACACACACATACTGTATATACACACACGCACACACACATACACATATACAGTATAAAGGAGTGTCTGTATGTCCCTATATGTGTGTGTGTATGTCCCTATATGTGTGTGTGTATGTCCCTATATGTGTGTCTGCATGTCCCTATATGTGTCCTATATGTGTGTGTGTGTATGTCCCTATATGTGTGTCTGTATGTCCCTATATGTGTGTGTGTATGTCCCTATATGTGTGTGTGTATGTCCCTATATGTCTGTATATTATCTGTATGCTAATCTCTAGGCTATAATCAACTGTTTATTGTCATCTCGTATGAAGAGAAAGGGACAATATATATTTACTCATATTATTCTTATATAATCTTGTATCTAAATTATTCTAACATGTCTGTATTTCATGTATAAGCTAAGTATTATCGATACAATCGTTACAATCTGGAGTCCTGCCCTAAGCGAGAACATTCACCTTCTACATAATCTTAGAGAGACATAAGATATCTGGTATATCCTGTAATCTGTAACCTGATATCTACATCAGTAAATAGAGACAAGTCCATGAGTTTTTTTAGTTTTTTTTTATATGATCCGACACTGGACATAGGCTAATCTAAACCTTTGAGTAATTATAATAATTCCCCAACCTAACCCAACCTGACCTGACCCAACCTGACCTGACCCAACCTAACCTGACCCAACCTAACCCAACCCAACCTAAACCTAACCTAACCTGACCCAACCCACCCTAACCTGACCCAATCTAACCCAACCTGACCCAACCTAAACCTACCCTAACCTAACCACATCCTACAACAATATTTATTTTATTCTAGCCCTGTGGAGGATAACTAATATTTACAGAGATAAAGTAGTAGTTCTCTTGATTCACATGTACAAACTATAATAATAATAATAATAATAATAATAATAATAATAATAATAATAATATTTGTTTACATATACATGTATATATATATACCATGCATTTATTTCCTGCTGACAGTACCACCAAATAATAATAATAATAATACAGCTATAATAATAATAATACTGCTATAATAATAATAATAATAATACTGCTATAACAGTAATAATAATA
>JAWZYT010000676.1:702500-932500 GCA_034508575.1 Petrolisthes manimaculis | reverse complement strand
TGATTGAGAAAAAATGTATGTGGCACATTTAGTTTTTATATACATTATATTACATTTTTTCTTTTTGTTATGCTGATATTATTTAAAACTTTGTTGTTTCAGATTGGGATTTCTGTTGCTTTTGTAAATCAATCAAGTTCAGAGAGAAAAAGAGATCCAGTGTGTGTGTGTGTGTGTGTGAGAGAGAGAGAGAGACAGTGTGTGTGTGTGTGTGTGTGTGTGTGTGTGAGAGAGAGAGAGAGAGACAGTGTGTGTGTGTGTGTGTGAGAGAGAGAGAGAGAGAGAGAGAGAGAGAGAGAGAGAGAGAGAGAGAGAGAGGGAGAGTGTGTGTGTGTGTGTGTGTGAGAGAGAGAGAGAGACAGTGTGTGTGTGTGTGTGTGTGAGAGAGAGAGAGAGAGAGAGAGAGAGAGAGAGAGAGAGAGAGAGAGAGAGAGAGAGTGTGTGTGTGTGAGAGAGAGAGAGAGAGAGAGAGAGAGAGAGAGAGAGACAGTGTGTGTGTGTGTGTGTAGCCACCTGCATACGGTCCCTGGGGTAATGGTCAGTTCTATTCAAGCCAAGAGAGAGGTACAGTCGAGGTCAATTTGCTGTCTAATGTTTTCACGTTCACAAATGATGTTATTGTTTTAAGTATATAGTGTGTAGCTGCTTGTATATAGTGTATTAATAAAAAGATAGTATGAAAAAAATAGTTATAATTATAATTCCTATCACATTTAATGCATCCAGTGTGTGTGTGTATGTGTATATGGGTTCTACCAAGGTCTAATAAGTATATAAGTATATATTAAGGTCTTATAAGTACTTAATAATACTTATATTTTTAGACCTTGGGTTCTACTGTAAATAAAACCCCAGTCCATATTACTATGCTCTTTATACAGTGATATAAAGCAGGTGATAATTTATTGTCTATATATTGTCTATTTATTATTCATTTCTAATATTTATACATGTATCCATTCATTCATCCTCATTTTATTATCATTTTAAATGTATTATGTATATTTTCAGCCTATCAGCTGCCATTTACCAATAAACCGTATATTATTATTTTGTATTATTATTATATAGTGACTCTCAAAGCTCTTTATTTTTTTCTTCATTCTTATTCAAGAATTTTTGTGTTCACTGTTGATAATACTGCTGTTTTTTTTTATAACACCTGGAAACATGAATTGAGGCTGAGAGAGAGTGAGTAAAGAGAATTGGAGTCGAGGTGTTGTAAAGGTGGTATCTCATCCTTCCTTGCCCGTGATCCCATTTAGTAAGTCCTAGTGGGCGGGGTGGAACTGTGCTTAAGAGGGAGAGGGAGTAGGGGACAGGCTTGGGGTGGGGGGGGGGGAGTCATGGTGTGAAAAAGGCTTAATTAAGAGAGTGAGGGAGTAGGGGACAGGCTTAGGAGGAGTGGGGACTGGTGGGAGCTGCGGGAATAGGGGGATAGGCTTGGGGTGCGTAGAAAGTCTGTTCCCCCCTAACCCCCCTCCCCCAAGCCTGTCCCCCTACTCCTGCACCCCCAAATCCTGTCCCCCTATTCACACACCCCCTTAAGGCAACGCACAAAAAGTCGACATTTCCCCGTCTCCGTTAATTTAGGTTAGTAAATCTGGAGCAACTGAATCCTTCAATCTATACTCCAAGCAACAGCATACTTTTATTTTTGCTGTTCTATCTAACCTACAAGAGTGAGGGAAAGTATAGCAAAGAAGAAGGAGGAGAAGTGAAACAGCGTGGCAATGTAACAAAAGCGAATTACCCCATTAATCTTCTTATTAGCTTCTTAGGGCTCTCAGCAAACTATATACTGCTTACATTTGTGTACGTGTATGTGTTTTTTTTTATGTATTTTAGCTTTAGCCTTTGACTGTGTGCTGCTGCTGGTTAGTAAATAAATATAAGAGAGTTTCTTATGAGTCTCCATTAGTGTATGTTATCTATCTGTATGTGTTGCTGTATATGTTTAGGAGTTATTACGTGTGTTATAGTTTGGGTATAGGCCATGGTATAGGATATGTCTGTTTCTCTGTGTGCTTATATGAATATAATATGTGTATATTAATATTGTTCCTGTGTGTCGGCACGTTGATGTAAAAATATGTACTGTATGTATGCATGTGTATGTGTACAGTATAATTGTATGCTGTGTATATATATATGTGTGTGTGTCACGGCGTTGGTATAGAGATATATATGTTTATGTATATATGTATGTGTCATAGCACTGATGTATAGAAATGTGTATGTGTAAATGATTTTATATGTATGTGTGAAAAGTGTGTAGGTACAGTACAGATATGTTTGTGTGTATCTTGGTGATAAAAATACAAATATTTCTCTTCATGGAAAAGTTATATACAATAAATACAAACTCACCAAATAGGTTTATCCACTGGAAACAATGCATGGCTGAGTGAAAAAAATTGTGCATAATCATACTGAAAAGGAATTATATATAGCTAGTTACCTTCTTTGTACAGTTGGCCATAGGAATTCTTATACAGGCTTTATGGAACGAGATGTTATTACTTAGGATGTACAGCAAAAATTTGCGTCCATTCCATGTTATTAATAATGCTAATATGACCAGATAAAAAGTAACATTTTGAACCAGCTTCTATTCTCTCTCTCTCTCTCTCTCTCTCTCTCTCTCTCTCTCTCTCTCTCTCTATATATATATATATATATATATATATATATATATATATATATATATATATATATATATATATATATATACATATATTACTATGTTAGAAGTATGTCTGTCATATCTGCATTTAATTACTATTACAACATCACTTGGCTCATACTTTTGCAGGTGAAAATGCAGCAAACTTATGCTGCCGACTGTACAGTTGGACACAGGAATTGTGCTACAGCCCAGGTGAAATATACTTGTCCCATTTGAGTAATCAGTGTCTATTATCAGGTAGTTGCTTTTAATTACCATCCTCAATACTGACTTCTGCCCCTGGTGTCTCCTATTTGGCACTAAGGAACTTAATATTGGGAGAAATTGACCATCTTTCACTTGGGCTGTACCACGAATTCCTGTGTCCAACTGTACATGTAGAGTTTGTCATTGTATAATGAGTCATATTCCTACTGACTTATATATAGTTTTGGTACCACAACAATCTATGTTCGCCCTCCGTGGGACTACATCGACCACCACATGCCATGACCAAGGAATAACATGTAGGCCTATATGACAACACGTTCATCACTGAACCACGAAGAACACTATTATTAAATGATTTAAAACTAAGGAAATTATACCTAAAGTATTGCCCACTCATCTAGTCCTGATGTATATAGTCATATGCACCTCTTTTATGCATTTTCACAGGACTAAATCACTCTTATTTATCTATACGGTTGCCACGATATCTTTATACACACAAGTCAAAATTAAAGAAACCTTCAACTTAATCTGTCTGTTATGTCACTTCAAAACTGTTATGTCACTTCAAAACTGTTTTGTCACTTCAAAACTGCTCTAATCTTCCATCCGTCTTCACAGAAATAGGAGTCTAACAGATGTATATGTCTCTTGGTGCAAAGTTAACAATACTATACTATAAACATCTGAGGAAGAAGCGCGAACTAAAAAGCTGAATAACTATTTGCTCAAAAAAACAGTTGTTATTTACATATTGAAATATACACCTAATTGCATAAATTATTATGTACAATATACATTGATTATATACTGCAAAATATGTCAATATGATTGTGTATTATATTGGGTATTATAATATTTTAATAGTTGGTCTATTTGATGCTTACGTTCCATAGACAATGTTCTCTTACCCTTTCTTTACCAAGGTTACTCAAGATGTGGACAATTGGTTCGTATATACACTTTTGACTTACCTATATTTTTTACCTCGTTCGTCAAAATGGACTAGACCCGTCTAACGTTTATATAGTAAAGTATCAATTGGACTAATGTTTGTTAAGATTACAGTGTAGAGAAATGTCGTTTATACACGAAATAGAATACACTATACACTTTTTTATAGTGGAACAAACTTCCAAGAGAAATAGTAAATGTAAAAACACTAAATGGCCTTATATATATATATATATATATATATATATATATATATATATATATATATATATATATATATATATATATATATATATATATATATATATATATATATATATATATATATATATATATATATATATATATATATAGAGAGAGAGAGAGAGAGAGAGAGAGAGAGAGAGATACATGGACCCTGTGATGTAGTCAGAAAATTGGAGATAAATGAGTCCTTCAATTCCCGCCACGAAACACCACCTAAATGGAAGGATCTTGTTTCGTGGCATAGTCAGGAGGAATCAGAAGCCTCCAATTTTCATACACGATCACAGGGTCCTTAATGATTGTGGGACGAAGGTGAGGAGACTGACCATTTCTTTCCTCAGGGATTACATGCAGGTGTGATGTCTCCTCCTTCTAATCCTATGACTCCCTTGGCCACCACTCTCTCTCTCTCTCTCTCTCTCTCTCTCTCTCTCTCTCTCTCTCTGACGGTTAATGGCTCTCTCTCTCTCTCTCACAATCTATCTATCTACCTATCTCACACACACAGTCTCTCTCTCTTTAATCTAATGCTGCTTACAAAGGTAATATTAAACATCGTCATCACAAATACAAAAATATTTTCATGGAAATATTCGCCTTAACTCTTCATCATTTAATATTCTAACTAACTAATTAATCACGTCCATTCCGATTCTTGTTCACTTCACAACACTTTGGCCTGAGTATAATTGTCGACGCTATAATATATGCTTATAATATATTATGATACGTGGTGGTTTACGATGAAATGTATTTTTGCCATTTCTCGTCCCTACAATCATAGCTGCCTGGGTGTATGTTTAATTTCCTCCGTACCCCTCCCTCCTCTCACCTGCCAGTGGGCCATAAAAGCCGAGGAGATCTCTCAAGTGTCAAACAGTCTGAGCTGACCATCATACTAGTAGGTGGTTACTAGTCACTACCAGTCTACCACTCTCATTTCCAACACACTCGCTACCCTGCAAACTTATAATAATAAACACGAAACTAAGTAGCCCTGATTTAGGAAGAATATACTGTAAAGTAAAGTAGTGGAGATAGTACAGAAATAAGGTACAAAACACTGAAGAATAGAGACGCAACAACGACAATAAACGATGGCTGGCATGAAGATGTTGGTTGTTTGCCTGTGTTTGTTGTTGTTGGTGTTGTATAGAAGTGTGATGGTATCCGGGCATCCTGTAGGTACTCGAGAGGATATCTCTAGTTACGTACTGCACCTCCTCCAATTCAGAGATCAGACATACCTCTCCCCCGAACAAATCAAGCCGTTTCTCCAGCCTATGCAGCAGGACGTGTACACAAAGGTAATATCAGTTTTATATCAGTTTTTATTATAATATTATCACCTATATTACGAATAATAACAATATATATAAACCCAATTTGTTGTCAATAGAGAATGCTGGTACTGAAGCTAGCAAGCAAGACATTTATATTTTTCTAAAGATGGAATATATAAAATGATAACAGTGTTTACAATCAGGGTCATAATAATTATACTGTCGCTATGGATTATAAAAAGAAAATGATGTGAAATAAGGAGAATACAGAAAGTCAGTCAGTCAGTCAGTCCAGGTAATCGTAGCTCCTAAATTATAATAAACTCATTCATTTGAAGCTATACAGTATAAACCTATATATAATTTTATTTAGCATATACTGTATATATTTTGTTACTATCCAACGTTTTTGTTCTTTCTATTTTTTCTCCTTTCGAGCTTATATTAAAAAAAATTACAATTACTTTGCCGGCATCCGTTTCAACGTGTTCTATCTGGGCTGCTTACTCATACCATCTTTTTTAATATCTTGTGTATTTTCTCTTTAGTGTTCAGCTTTTTTGTTTAGTATTTCAACTTGTAGGAGGTTTCTGAGGCTGTGAATAATTATAGGCCTTCATTTTCTTTTTAATTTCTTATGCATTTGTTATCCATCCAATGTTTCCTAGATTTTACATAAATTATTCCAGTACTAACGATATTCCAACATCCTTTACACATGTAGAATAACCTTTATCTGTTTTATCTAGTTCACACGTTGTCACGTTCTCTAGTCTATGTATTACCCATCTATATCCTATAAAACATGTCCATACAAAAGCCTATTGAAAGTATATATGTCGTAAGTTTGAGGAAATAAACAGAGGATGATAAGATCACCAATCTATATCCAAATAATGTCGATACTAAATCCTGTTGAAGATAGAAATGTCGTATAAGTTTGGGGAAATTCAGAGGATAGTCAGTATTTTGCATTTTGTTCGTGTCGTGTTTGCATTTTACACTTATTAATTACACTGAAGTATATTATTATTACTGTCTGTGTATGGTACAAGAATGGGGAAGAACTAAAAGAATCAGCTTGTAATTGCAAATGAGAGGAAATATCATACAGGACATTGATCAACCCAAAACATTTAATAATAACGTGGCTTATTTTTTTATTTTTTATTTTTTATGCAGACTGAGCCCTGGGAGAAGGACAACGACGACGACGAGGAGGAGGATGTGGTGGTGGAAGGAGAAATCATCCCTGACAAAATAACTGGGTTTGCCCAGGATACTGCAGCTGTTGTTGTACCTCCAGACTTCCTGTTAACCTTCCAGACCATAAGAAGAGTAAATTCTGATGAGGTCTCTGATATAACCAGACAGCTGGAGCGAATGGAGGAGTTTCAAGATCCCCAGGAGTAAACTGTACAAGTATAGCTATAGCCTTATACCTTGTGTGTGTGTGTGTGTGTGTGTGTGTGTGTTAGAGAAACAACTACATGGCTATATCCTTACCTTGTGTGTGTGTGTGTGTGTGTGTGTGTTTTACCTTGTGTGTGTGTGTGTGTTAGAGAAACAACTACATGGCTATATCCTTACCTTGTGTGTGTGTGTGTGTGACGCATCATTAAGGGGGTGAGGGAACAGGGGGAGATACTTAAGGGGTGTGTGGGAATAGGGGACAGGCTTTCTACCCACCCCAAGCCTGTCCCCCTACTATTCCTGCACCCCCCAAATCCCCCCCCCCCCCCCTAAGCCTGTCCCCTACTCCCGCACCCTCTTAAATTACTTAGAGATTTATTCATTATATTATAATATATATTATTGTGTAATAAAAATATTATGACAATATAATATTTCCTTATCATTCTTGTTGCTATTATTATTATTATTATTATTATTATTATTATTATTGTTGTTGTTGTTGTTGTTATTTTATTATTATTATTATTGTTGTTGTTATTTTTTTTTTATTATTATTATTATTATTATTATTATTATTGTTAATGTTATTGCTATTATTGTTGTTGTTATTTTATTATTTTTATTATTATTATTAGTTTTTTGCTGTAAATTGGTGGTGAAATCCTGCATCTGATTTATTATTATTATTATTATTATTATTATTATTATTATTATTATTATTATTATTACTATATTTTGAGACTAGTTATTATTCATGACTGGCCGGTTTAATGATAATTCAAAATACACAAATTTATAATACACAAATTTATAATACACAAATTTATAATACACAAATTTATAGTTTCTCATTTTCTCACATATACAGTCGCGGTCAATTATAATCATCCATATAGGGGTAACTCACGTAGGAGTTTGACAGCTTCCCTCTGTTCCTTAGATGACAAACTTTCCAGTAAATAGGTTAACTACCATCTTTTAATTTAATATAAGCAGCTACATATTACTTAAAACAATAACAGACACGCACACACAAACACACACACACGCTAACTACCATCTCTTAATTTAATACAAGCAACTACGCACTACTTAAAATAATAACACAGACAAACACACACACACACGTTAACTACCATCTTTTAATTTAATACAAGCAACTACGCACTACTTAAAATAATAACATCATATGTGAACGTGAAAACAAACATTAGACAGTAAATTGTTTGAGATACCCATATGTGGATGATTATTATTGACTACGACTGTGGTTACGTTACATTTCACACTGAGCTTATTTAATCTCTCTCTCTCTCTCTCTCTCTCTATGTGTGTGTGTGTGTGTGTTTCCCTCCCTTCATCCCCATCCTCTCTGTTTTTCCCTCTCTCACAGTTTCCTCCTACTCCCATCTCTCTCTCTCTCATAATTATATACTATATAATAATAATGAATAAATAATACTCTCTATGGTGAAAATTTCTCCTGACGAGCTGTTCAGTTCAGATTGTCCACTCATACATACAGTCGTGGTCAATAATAATCATCCACATATGGGTATCTCAAACAATTTACTGTCTAATGATTTCACGTTCACATAATTATGATGTTATTGTTTTAAGTAGTGTGTAGCTGTTTGTAGTAAATTTAAAGATGGTAGTTAACCTATTTAATGGAAAGTTTATCAACTAAGGAACAGAGGGAAGCTGTCAAACTCTTACGTGAGTTACCCCTATATGGATGATTATATTTGACCACGACTGTACATTGAGACATACACTTCCCTGTATACATTCCCACCTTCTCTTTGTTATCAATCATATAAAGTTCTACTTATACAAGAGTCAAACTATGTTACACATATCTTTATACGATATTTCAATAAAAAATACTGGTATACCGCATACCTTATAATTATACTATATATAAATTTATATATATATATATATATATATATATATATATATATATATATATGTGTGTGTGTGTGTGTGTCTGTTATACAGTTTATTCTCTCTCCCTGGAGGGATTAATCTTTCTATACTCTGTCCAACATAAAGTGGTGAATGAGGTACACCAAAGTCTTGGCCGAACGCAGGTGATCGAACAGTACATAGGGATTATTGTGACCTGACCCGATCTTTTTCCAGCCCCTCCCATGAGAGAGAGAGATAAAACAAAAACAAAAACAAATTGGTGTTGTTACGAGTTTTAAAGAGGATTTGCAAACTCCAAAAAAAAATCAACTTCATTGCAAACTAGCCATATGACGCTATATAGATATGTCGCTAAAATTACTTCTATCGAGGTAGAATCTTATATAGAAATTGTGATAAACCCAAGGTTCACACAGACCATATGGATAGACGAGTCTGTCTTCTGACTCCTCTTGTATGTGTGTGTGTGTGTGTCCTCTTCATGCACCTCTCTCTCTCTCTTTTCCTCTCTTTATATATATATACTTGTCACGGATCGGCCGTGAGCATAACGTAACGTACGTAAGTAGTAGAATGCTATTAAATATATATATATTAACAAAGGGATACCACGTGGAGTTCCTTAGGAAGCAAGGAGTGGTGAACCCAATGTGAATATAGATGCAGGCTATTAATCCCCAGGTAGACAGGGAAGGTCACGTCAGGTCAGGTGAGGTCGAGTACCCACTCACTCCATCCCGTGTCTGGAGGTACTGTTACAATTTTGCATTAATAATTATGCTATGGGGGCATCTATTACTTATTAAAATTGATTTTGAAGTGGAAGGGAATCATTTGCAAGCAGTTGCATGTTATGGGAAAAGTGATTTGCATGTATAACTAAAGTGTGAGTGACATATGTAAACGTAGTCAAGGAATAGGCCATACGAACACGTAGATACGGGACAGTCTATCATGAGTCACTTGCCAGGTAGAAAAAGGGTAATTATCCTTACCACCCATGTCTCGATTTTTGAGAAGAATATTCAGTTGGTAGATAGACACTCGACGAAGAACACACCTCGTATTCAGCTCTCCTCCTTGCCTAGGGGGCCTATAGTTTTAACGTAACGTCGAAATTGTTTAATTACTTTTTCACAAGACTTATTGTTAATTAACTCACTATTCATTCGCTAGACGAGAATCAGTAAGGTGTCATTTTACAGGTGAGGAGAGGGCTGGCAGGAATTTACGAGTGTGTGTGTGTGTACAAGGGACGAGTGTGATTGACATTGAAATATACCAACTGGGTTGCTTGATTTCCATTACTATTACGATAACGTAATTACCGTCTCCTGTGTGTACGAGGGGAAGTGCTATCTCGTGATAAGTATATTAAAGTAAAGTAATATTACTGTTCCACGTGTACGCGTATGAGCGATAGTGGCCTAGCAGCACGTGTGGAGAGGAGCGACGGAAGAGTAAGTAATAGATAGTACTGTGAACGGAAGTGTGTGTGTGTGATTTTGATTGAATTTAATTATTCATTTGTTGGCTTGGAATTTATTAATAAATAGAGAAAATTGGCATTTTGTGTGGTAATTGACCCTATTGCATGCTCTATAATCATACATATATAGCAGGACGAACCCAGAAATAAATTTATTGTGTTGGAGGGAAGGATACAGGGATTATAACTCTGGGTAACTCGCTGCAGCCAACCAACGAGATTACATATTAACCAGTAAGGTAAGCTTTGGTAATTATTATAAAGCTACATCCATTGATATCTTCAGTCCACCCCCACATAATTGGCGCCCAACGTGGGGCCTGCTCTTTGTATTAATTCCAGTCACACACGCGCACACCTTCACGAGTAGATAGATTACGGTTGTCCAGGAATTAAGGCAAAGGAAACAATAGAAAATATTTTAATATGTATACCGTAGCCGAATTAATGGAGGAAGCCCGAAGCTTGGGATATACAGATACGGTCGAGATTCGACAGTACGTAGAGCGTCGTCAAGAGGAAGACAGGCTCGAAAGGGTGAGTGTAAGGGAGGCAGAAAAGGAACAGAGAGAGGCTGAAAAGGAACAGAGAGAGGCAGAAAGGGAAGAGAGAGAGCATGAAAGGGAAAGATGGGCACACGAACAGAAAATGGTGGAACTGCAAGCACAGGCGAATAGTAGTCAAAGCAGTATTGCAAGCCCGACTACAGTAACTCCGAGACTACAACTGGCGAAGTATGTAGAGGGAGACGAAATTGAACCGTTTATTGAGCGATTCGAGATGCTTGCAGACACATACGTCTTTGGTGACGATGTAAAGAAAATAGAGTTCCTTAATCTGTTTGATGGTAAAGCACTCAGTATCCTCTACCGACTCGATCCTGACACCAGGAATTATGCGAGCATGAAAAAAGCTCTGTTACAAGCATATGGGGTGACGGTCGATGATGCACGGAAGCAGTTTTTGAGTGCTTCCTTGCAAGATAAAGAGACCGTTGCACAGTTTAGTGCACGTCTCGCTAGCCACCTGGATCAGTGGTTTGATAAGGCCGAAACACCCAAGACGTTGGAGGGGATAAAGGATTTGTTGCTTCGCACGCAACTGGAGAAGTCGTGTCCTCCAGAATTGTCGGCCCAGATTAAAACCCATAAGATTAATTGCCTCAAGGAAATGGTGGAAATGTCGGATGCACATTTTACCGCATACGGTTACCACACGCGGGTTCAGTCGTGTGAGAAAATTGCTCAGTTAAATAAGCCTTCCCAAGACTCTGCTGGTTCATATTATAATCAGTCGAGTAATAATGATAATTCACAGCAGCAGAGTCAGGTTGTACGTCAACAACCTAATCCTCTCTTTAATCACGCCAAGAAACAAGGCAATAATTATTATTCTCAGCAGTCAAGTCAGTACCGTTATCAGGGAAGAAGTAACGGGAAGGGTTATAATAACCATGGTGGTAATAAGGGTTATTATCAGCGATCGGCTGCTGCTACGTATAGTGAACCACAGTACCCAGCTGTAGGTATGGCTAGCGCTGCTGGGGAAACTCCCGAGGGTGGAGAAGGATATACCCAGCAGACGACAGAAGCTCGTCAGGGTGAGAAGGATGAAGGGTTACGTGTTCACGGGGACCATCGGTGGTTTAAAGGGAAGTGCTAGCGTTGGGGCAGACCTTATGTCACGGTTGCCTGAGGAAAATTGAGCGAGTAATTAATTATGGGTTATGATTAGGATTCGAATTACTCGTTTTATTATTTATCTTCGAGTGCAACGAGCACAAAACCTTTATCCAAACTCAGATTTGGGGTTCACCTCGGTCTGATGTTTGGATATTGCATTGGGTCTTCCAAGACTTGGGTTCCAGAGGTTATCCCTGACTCTAGTCTTGGATGATTAAATAATATGTATATTGCAACCTGTGCAACCTTATCCAAGCCAGAGATTTGGAGGGGCTCCCCTTTCCGAGGCTTGGATATTCATCTAATATATATATTGCCTTACAGGAATTGATGGCAGTTGGATGGTCTCCAGAATAATTTTTTGCATTTTTATTATTACATATTATGTAACAATGACACAATGTATTACATACACCACACTTATATATTGTTTAAATGTGTACTATTGGTACTAGACATTACCAGGTATAATTATTCTTGCCACGGAGTTTCTCCTTAGATTTTTAAAGTTAAAGTAACTGTTAGGAGTTTTTCACTCATTGGCAAAAATAAACACTTAACTGGTATTAAGTCATGACACATACAAGAATGAGTGAAGTTTGAGTGAGTTATTATTGTAATAGTTATACATGCAAAGACGTCATTACCACTTCATTATTTTATTAAACATTGCATAGAGCAATGTCTCTTCTGTGTGTGCGAATGTCACGGATCGGCCGTGAGCATAACGTAACGTACGTAAGTAGTAGAATGCTATTAAATATATATATATTAACAAAGGGATACCACGTGGAGTTCCTTAGGAAGCAAGGAGTGGTGAACCCAATGTGAATATAGATGCAGGCTATTAATCCCCAGGTAGACAGGGAAGGTCACGTCAGGTCAGGTGAGGTCGAGTACCCACTCACTCCATCCCGTGTCTGGAGGTACTGTTACAATTTTGCATTAATAATTATGCTATGGGGGCATCTATTACTTATTAAAATTGATTTTGAAGTGGAAGGGAATCATTTGCAAGCAGTTGCATGTTATGGGAAAAGTGATTTGCATGTATAACTAAAGTGTGAGTGACATATGTAAACGTAGTCAAGGAATAGGCCATACGAACACGTAGATACGGGACAGTCTATCATGAGTCACTTGCCAGGTAGAAAAAGGGTAATTATCCTTACCACCCATGTCTCGATTTTTGAGAAGAATATTCAGTTGGTAGATAGACACTCGACGAAGAACACACCTCGTATTCAGCTCTCCTCCTTGCCTAGGGGGCCTATAGTTTTAACGTAACGTCGAAATTGTTTAATTACTTTTTCACAAGACTTATTGTTAATTAACTCACTATTCATTCGCTAGACGAGAATCAGTAAGGTGTCATTTTACAGGTGAGGAGAGGGCTGGCAGGAATTTACGAGTGTGTGTGTGTGTACAAGGGACGAGTGTGATTGACATTGAAATATACCAACTGGGTTGCTTGATTTCCATTACTATTACGATAACGTAATTACCGTCTCCTGTGTGTACGAGGGGAAGTGCTATCTCGTGATAAGTATATTAAAGTAAAGTAATATTACTGTTCCACGTGTACGCGTATGAGCGATAGTGGCCTAGCAGCACGTGTGGAGAGGAGCGACGGAAGAGTAAGTAATAGATAGTACTGTGAACGGAAGTGTGTGTGTGTGATTTTGATTGAATTTAATTATTCATTTGTTGGCTTGGAATTTATTAATAAATAGAGAAAATTGGCATTTTGTGTGGTAATTGACCCTATTGCATGCTCTATAATCATACATATATAGCAGGACGAACCCAGAAATAAATTTATTGTGTTGGAGGGAAGGATACAGGGATTATAACTCTGGGTAACTCGCTGCAGCCAACCAACGAGATTACATATTAACCAGTAAGGTAAGCTTTGGTAATTATTATAAAGCTACATTCATTGATATCCATCAGTCCACCCCCACAATACTATATATATATATATATTTGTTACAGTAAAATCTTCAAAACAGTAAATTTGTAAATTTCCTTGGTTTTCCTGAAAATTTACAAAGTGACTGTTTCAATCAGTAAATTTACAAAATTACTAAAATTTGTAGGAAATTTACAAATATACTAATTTCAGGAGCCAGTAATTTTACAAAATTACTGATTCATCGATTATGATTTTTTATTATGATTTTTTACACAAACGAGCAGAAGCACACATCATTTAAAGTCAAATGATCCAATTTATTCACAAAACAGTATTAAAAAGAACATAATGATCTAATTTATTCATAAATCAAACTGATTTCGGGAAAAGACCCCTTTTAGCACACCAGCTTTCACCCCAATAGTGTATGTGTCTGTGGAAATGTTTCTATTCCAAATAACACCTAAAATGTTCCTGGCATCACCTCTGCCACGGTCTACCAAGGACACAGGAACTGACACATTGTCTCCCACTTCACCACTTTTGAAATTGACTTTACTTCTTTTCACCATTCTCTCTGCTTCAGATAGCTGGCCTGCAGATGCCGCTTTCCGAGCTCTTTTTATCCTCTCAATACGTACAGTCAGATCGTTGTCAGTTTCTGTCGCAGAAGGAGGAAGAGCTGATTCAGATGAATTAGAGGTAGTGTCAGTTGAAGAGGGACCAGTTTCAGCCGAAGAGGTAGCAGTAGGGGCGGGATCAGCCGAAGAGGAGGCAGTAGGGGCTGGTTCATCCGAAGAGGAGGCAGTAGAAGCGGGTTCATCCGAAGAGGAGGCAGTAGGGGCTGGTTTATCCAAAGAAGAGGCAAGAGGGGTGGGTTCAACTGAGGTGAGGCCAGTGCCAAATCAAGTCTGGCCAAATCGTGTTCAGATTCCAAGTTGTCCAGGATTTCTCGAGGTAGTGAAGATGTTGTAAGTCCCACTCGAGCCTCTTTCCCAAAAAGGGCTGAGTATGGTGACCGTTTTATTCCAGCATGGTGGGATGAGTTTTTCTGGAACTGAACAAACTTGATTCCAACCACATGTCCTTGATGTCCCCATTTGCTCGCTCGACGGACCCTTGACTTTGGGGGTATCTTGGCTTGCCATGGACCATCTTTAGTGCAGGCCAAAACTCCTTCAGTTCATTAATTACATTAGCTGTGAATTATGTTCCATTATCGCTTTGCAAAATGGCATGAGCTCCAAACAAAAGAAAAATGTCCAAAAGCTGACTAGCTATTTCTACTGGGCGTTTGCTTTTGACGGCACGCAGCACACAACATTTGGAAAGGTGATCCTGGTAGACCATAATCCACCTGTACCCATTGTAACTCATCGACTGCATGTCGACTAAATCGACCTGACCACGACAGGCAAAGTCTTTGGTCAGAATGGGGCGAACGACGACGCCTGTCGTTTTGGGCCTGATTCTCTTTTTCTGGCACTGAGTGCAAAGTGACTTGAACAGTTCAATGGTTTGGACACTGATGTTTGCATATTTCTTCTTTACCTCCTTCAACATCCGGTCCCGACCTCCATGCCCGGTAGCGATGTGTGAACTTCTGACGATGTCAAACCTTTCTTCGATTGGCACGTAGTACAGTGGGGGTTCTTCCACGTGGTCTCTTTTCTTGATAAGCTTTTCGACTTGCCCACACCTCAGAACTTCATACCTGGAACAACATTACACAAGAGTACACCATTATTTTATTGCACCATAAACACCACGCCACACACACATACATTAGCCAGCGACTACGCCACGCCTCACATTCTGTACTGTCTGACCTGCCTGGATACTGGCTAAGCTGCCACTCTATACGTGTCTTACTTATATATTAATAAACTTGTGACTTGTACTGAGTCTACTAAACTACACCTCCAGATGTAAGGGATTCGAGAGATACCCTACAGATACATACAATGGTGAAGGAGGGAGGTCAGGTCAATCTAATAATGATTCATCGATAACTATCTTGAATATTGCTTGGGTTTGTGAAGCAGTATTTTTTTTTGCAGTTGGTCAAATCTGCGAAGCAGTTTAATGATTCATCGATAACGATCAGTAAATTTGTAAATTTCCTACAAATCTTAGTAATTTTGTAAATTTACTGATTGAAACAGTCACTTTGTAAATTTACTGAAAATTCTAGGATATTTACTGTTTTGAAGATTTTACTGTAACATATAAATATTATATTATTATAGAATATTCAAAAGTTAACGGTGTCAAGTACGTCGAAGATGATAATTGAGGGAGGCATAGTTCTAGCAATTAATGTGATATATTTAGCATAAAAGACATAGGCACGATTTAAATATTCATAAACAGGTAAAGTCATGGTCTAATGTACTGCAACACCTTCCAATGAGATGGCTTCGAAAAATGATCCGAAACTATAGCTGTTGGTGTGTGCAATTTTGGTTCATAAAATTAACTCAAATAGCTCGCTTTTATTCACCAGGTTGCAGTACATTAGACCATGACTTTACACACATATCATATTAAGCGGTGTGTTAATTGTGAAATTTGAGCGAGTTACCTATTCAAATCTCTCGTCCACCCATGCTCAAGGCTGGTAAAGGAATGGACAATGGAGTCTATTTGGTTAATTTGCGTCTATTTGGTTTATTTGCGTCTATTTGGTTTATTTGCGACCGGACACCATAAACCTTTTGAGAAGAAAAAGGGTGTTATCGTGTTTCGAGCTTCTACCAAAGACACCCTCATCCATTTTTCATCGTTGAATTACAAATCCAAAGGACAGTGAGGTGGTGTCTTAAGGAAGGAGGGAGAGAAATGTCAAATGTGGTGGGAAGCTCAGCACCTTTTAACTTCACCATGACTCACCAGCGTATTAGGTGTTCGTACTGATCCCTGAAACTAATATGCACACAAACACAAGCTTAGAAAATCCTCCTTTATTCTGTACACTCTCAATCTCTAACACCCGTAGTTTTAAAAAAATTGAGGGCCCTTACTGGAGCTCTATGAACCCTCCAAACTACTCCAGGCAACAGATTCCCTATTCGAAACACTGAAGCGTTTTGTGGCCTGGATTATTTGGAGGGTTCATAGAGCTCCAGTAAGGGCCCTCAAATGTTTTAAAACTACGGACCTTAAAGCCCTAAATCATCTTCTTTTCCCTAAAGTTCCTACTCAACCCCATGTTTTCAGTTGAAGTAGATGTTGGAGGCAAGTTAATGAGACCAATCTTCCTACTGAATCATCAATTGTGATCCGAACGTGTGATATCAGTGTTGCCACATTTGCTCCACAGCCACTGCAGAGGGTAAAGAAGGACGTTTAGGCAACTTTACATGTTCATAGTAAATGTACTGTAAAGTCATGGTCTAATGTACTGCAACACCTTCCAATGAGATGGCTTCGAAAAATGATCCGAAACTATAGCTGTTGGTGTGTGCAATTTTGGTTCATAAAATTAACTCAAATAGCTCGCTTTTATTCACCAGGTTGCAGTACATTAGACCAGGACTTTACATGTTCATAGTAAATGTACTGTACATAACCTTCTATTAATGGCCTATTCCGATGTTATGATAATTTGCCTGATTCCGCCTATAATACTAGTAATATTTAAAAAATAGACTAAGCACCAGGTAGTGAGTTTGAGACCCGATTCAGCCAACAGTTTTTCATTGAATGAAGTTTTAACAATGTGTTTGATATTTTTTCTTAAGTTTAGTAATTGTCAGTGACATATTGCATACTTTCCTCTGTTAATTTTGATATTAATATATATAATCAAAGCAATGTGGTCACAAGCAATGTAATAAATATGTAGTGAAAAAAAGCTAAAAATATCATGTGTGGTAAAGTCATGGTCTAATGTACTGCAACCTGGTGAATAAAAGCGAGCTATTTGAGTTAATTTTATGAACCAAAATTGCACACACCAACAGCTATAGTTTCGGATCATTTTTCGAAGCCACCTCATTGGAAGGTGTTGCAGTACATTAGACCATGACTTTACGAAGAAGGCAGGGATGTGAGGGAAATAATATGAAATAATATTAAAGCTTATGTTGTGGTTAATATATATATATATATATATTATTACGTATAAAAAGTAGGCTATCTATCAGCGTGAAGTCTTTTGGTGAACAGTCAAGACAACCCAATAACTGAGATAACAAAATAATTTCTTGCATACTGTATATCATTATTGGTTATATACCAAGATAAATTATATTGAAAACATTTAAAAAAATGCTGTTAGGTAATATAGTTGTGACTGTTTTCAATTAAATATACTGACATGTATATGTTGATAAATTATAAATAAAAATAAAAATAATAAGCAGGCAGGCAAACAAGAACAAAATTAAGTCTTGGAAGGCAGGCTGTTGGGCAGGTACGTACAGTTCCGAGCAAATGAAACGGAGACTTGCCAGCCACCAACGAGGTGTTGTAGTGCTTCTCTCATCTGGTAACACTGATAGGGTCGGGGCTTCAACAGCAACGCTAGCACGATTCGAACATGGTGTTTCTTTCTACCTGTTGTTGATGTATAATACATGAACACTATCCATTCAATACCAAAAACGATAATAGACAAACTGAAATTTGCTCTGTACAGTATACATATTCTGTGTAATAAATCCTGTAGAATATTGTGTTTATTATAACGAATTAGGATGTATCTTTTGATAAACTTTTGTATGTTCTTTATATAAGAGTAACAGCATACTAAAATTAGTTAATGTTATCATTAGTAGAAGAAGAATTTTAGGGCTTTATGCCTATCGACTCGTAATGGTCATTCAGGCAGTCAGTCTTATTACATCAACATATCTTCCCCCAGCTTACAAGGTTGCTATCCTTGTTTTTACAGCCTGGTACCTTCTTACTGCTGGGTGAACAGGGACATACATAGGGGCTTGGGAAAATTGTCCAACAATTCCACTGACTCGGGAATCGAACCCGGGATCTCTCGCGTGCTAACCATTACACCATCAGCACCCCCCTATAATTAGTAGTGCTGTAGTTGTAGTAGTATTAATAGTAGAAGTAACAGCAGTAGTATTTAAAATTAGTATTATTACTGTTATTTTTAACTATAATTATCATATATTAAATTGTTATTATTATTCATTATATTATAGTATTATCATTATTATTATTATTATATATTATCATTAATAATTAAGGACGAAGGTCCGCTTAAAATAGGTAAAACATTTTTTTTTATTTTTTTTTGCTAACTTGGCTAAAATCTAGCTAGTACTGTCCTCAACACCCTATCACAGTTTGAGTATCATTTGACAACTTTTACTATGGTTTATTTGGCTATAAATCAAGGTTTCTGGAGCGATGAGCGATCATTTACGTCGCAATGGGAGCTACTATGTGCAACATAACATGGTAATATTTTCATTCTTGTGCAATGTTTCTTGTTGTTATGGTTATTTCATGAACAAATGACAGCTGCACTGTCGAACGTGGCAACTTTGTGTGTGTGAGGCAGTGTAGCCACAGTCAGCAGAGGGAATGACAGTCAGACACGCACTGCAAAGGAGTAGCTAGACTCGCTAACTCTATAACACGTGTCCGCTCACATTGCCCTTATTTCCTGCATCTACACTTCATGTTACGTGTTTTTTTGTGGTGCCAAGGAAGTCAAGATGCTAAGGAAGTCCATGAAAGCTTGCATTTGCTCAGAGAAGGGGAGGAAAGCAGTAACAAGAGGGAGAGGGGGTAGGTGAAATAGCAGCATTGGCAACCTCCACCATCAGCTGACTGAACCACAACAAACCCACACCACAATATCAACAACAACCCCACCACTCCATATTTGTACTCATGCATATACGTCCATATCAAGTGTAAAGAAGAGGAAGAGACTCTTTATAAGTGAAAATGGTGATCAGAGTAAGGTAGAAATTGATAAGATAACTTGAGGACAGTGTAGCCAAAGTAACGAAGTACTGTACAATGTAGATGAGCTACTTCGATTCCCAGGAGATGGTGGATTACTGGATATAGATGTCACATATGATGGTAAGCTTTATTGTTATGTTATGCAAGAAATACTATATGCAATTTTGCAGAAAGACATGAATTTCATAATATTGTACTTCCGTGTACTGTTCATCCACAATACTGTACAGCAAATACTCAGGGGCGGATTTAGGTTGTGCGGGGCCCTATGCCCGGTGACCTTGCGGGGCCCTCAAATCAATGGACGAGCGAAGCGTTAAAATAAATTAACTTTTTAAGCAATATTCAATTTATTGATAATTAGCCCAATTACCATTTCACAGTAAAACAATACACATTTGCTTTTTCGAAGCGAACAATAAACATAACTATAATAATACACCATTAACTAAAGAGAATACCACTTGACTGATATGCAAATCATGCAATGAGTGGGTTTTGTTTATTGCACGCAATTTATACGGTACACTCAACTATTTCTCGGTCAAAAAAGGATTATATTATTCAGAGGATTATAATAACAGGTTTCAGCTTCATGTTAGACACACTCGATCTACACATTTCGGTAATTATTCGTTTCTTGACAGCTATGGGAAAACTGATATACTGTGTGGAAGGTTTATATGATCAGAGTTTCATAAATCTGTTATATCACACAATATATTCAGCTATTTATAATACAGGTAATCTTTTAGCTCATTAAGTATGCGAAATATGTTTTTGAAAAAAAAAATCACAACACTGATAGTTTCGCTTTTGCTTTAAGGCACCCTGTGATGTAGTCAGAAAATTGGATATAAACGAGTCCTTCAAATATTGCCACGAAACACACACTCACACACACCTATATGGAAGGAGCTTGTTTCGTGGCATGGTCAGGTGGAATCAGAAGCCTCCGATTACCATACACGAACACAGGGTCCTTAAATGGATAATACTTATCAACAACGGGTAGAAAGGATCACAATGTTCGAATCATGCTTGCGAATCTCTGAAGCTCCAAACCTATGTGTTACCAGATGAAGAGAGCACTACACCACCTCGTTGGTGACTGGCATGTTTCCGTTTCATTTGCTCGGAACTGTACCTGACCACAAAGTTTCTGAGGGAAATGTAAAATAGTCTGCGTTCAAATATAAATATTTATTTCACTATTATGATATTACTTCTTGTGCATAGTGGCATACGACAAAGTATTTAATACTCTTAAACTTTGGCAAATTTGGCAATATATTTCGGATGAATATCATGCATTTCTTTACAAGAGATTAGTGCACATTGTTTCTTCGAGTTTTGAAATCAATTCCGTTTCCATCTGTGTTTTTTCGTTATAATAAATTCGTTTGAATGCTTGTTCAGAAATACCAGAGTTAACTAAATGCGGACATACTAGATTTCTAATTTTAGTAAAATTTGACTGTATACATCAAAACACTCTCTAAAAATGGCTACTTTTACATATGTTACTCAAAATACTGTATAATTATAAGGGGTTGCATAGCACTGGTATCGCTCTCATCTGGTGATAGAGGCAAGCTTTGTGGTCCTAACCTTAGTAGGACAGAATTGCTTCAATCATTTACAAATTTGCCAAGTTGGTAGAGAATCAATTGTAATATTTACATTAACATTTAAGCTATGGAAGATTGATTAATCAACTGATATTAGGTGCAGCAACAGCGAGGTCATATAGAGCCCAAACAAGGTGATTGAACGGTGAAACTTTCAGAAAGCAGGAAGAAAATATAAGGAAAAGGGAACAGTTGAAGAACAGAAAGAGGGTGACTAGGGCCGATGGGGCGCCAAAACCCTTAAAATATTGCCCACAGGTATGGAGGATATAATCTCGTATTGACAAAGTCATAATATTTATAATTCTTATTTAACGACAGCTTGACAACAATGGATATATTACCCACCCATTGACCATCAGATCATATTAATCAATCAATCAATTACCCACCCATTGAATCAAGGGTATTCAATGTTTCAAACCTCTCATACTCTGAGACCCGTAGTTTTAACACATTTGAGGGCCCTTACTGGAGCTCTATGAACCCTCCAAATAATCCAGGCCACAAAACGCTTCAGTGTTTCGAATAGGGAATCTGTTGCCTGGAGTAGTTTGGAGAATTCATAGAGCTCCAGTAAGGGCCCTCAAATGTTTTAAAACTACGGGTGTGAGTGCTTTATGCTCTTTGCCTCACTTGACACATAATCTAGCCCATATATTGGCTACTCTCTGATACTGAGGTGGGTTAAAGATTAGGGACTGACACCCGTAGTTTTAAAACATTTGAGGGCCCTTACTGGAGCTCTATGAACTTTCCAAACTACTCCAGGCAACAGATTCCCTATTTGAAACACTAAAGCGTTTTGTGGCCTGGATTATTTGGAGGGTTCATAGAGCTCCAGTAAGGGCCCTCAAATGTTTTAAAACTACGGGTGTAAGAGTGTATGTACAGTTGCGAACAGATGACTCTAGGCCACCTCATCCACCAATAGGCTGGTGTTGTATCTGGTAACAGTGGCAGATATGAATTGAACCGAAATTCAGTCGTCTGCTCGCGTGACTTCATTTAATTAACAGATTTAACATCTTTTCTTCGTAATTAATTTTATCCAGTATCACCACTGTTTTTAGCTTTAGTTATGAAAATGGAGGTGTTTTTCCTTAACGTCTCCAAAGCCAAACGAAGCTTTCTATGAATGGAATCATAGGAGCTAAAATTATCCAAAAAGTCATTGATTATGAAACCCGTTGCAACACATAGGAAGACAAGTTCAACACTCAGCACATAACACATAAATACTAATGTTTTCATTAATGGATCTAGTTTGAACATACCTTGATTTAAGTTAAAGTTGTTAATAGTGCTGTATACATACCGATTCTAATATTCTACGTTTCTTGAAATTTAGAGGTAAAAAACAACAAAATTTGGATTATATTCCGTAACTTGAAATATCCTGATTGGTTTATCAGAAAAGCTTATTCTAAGACTAGGAAAACCTTCTATATGTTCCTAAGTGTCAGTCTAATAAAAAAAAAACTTACTTAACGTATGTCTTCCTTATGTAATAAGTCTTGAAAAAAATGAGTCCGTTAGCAAAGAACTTGATGTATATATAGCCATCTAATAATCTTCTAAATATCAAAACTATTCTTGTTTGAAATAATGCCACAGTTCAACCCCTAACAGAAGTATACAAAATTCCTTGTAAAGACAGTGACTTACTTAATATAAATGAAACCCATGGGAGATCTTTAGATGTTACAATGAAAGAACATAAACGTGATATATCGAATGACAACACGTGTTACAAATGCTGACCACGGAGTGACCAATGACAAACAACCCGTTGGATCTATTCACCTGATCCCCTGATATAGACAAAGTTGTGTGAGGTCTATCTTTTTGTTTACTCATCGCCAGCCGTGTCACGGATTCTCATCGACGACACCTTAAGGACCCTGTGATCGTGTATAGAAATTGGAGGCTTCTGATTCCTCCTAACCAAGCCACGAAACAAACTCCTTCCATATGGGTGGTGTTTTCTAGCAATGTTTGAAGGACTCCCCAAACCTCCTCTTTTCTGACTAAATCACAGGGTCCTTAAGCAAGCCTTCACCCGTCTACGCGACAACATAATTATGATAGTAGCCTATACTCTTAAAATTATGATGACAATGCTGAAATTCAATACATATATAGGTTTGTTAATGCGAACTCCACCTCCATTAGTCCCTTCACCCAAAGTCAACCATAAGTCCTCAAGATACAGAAAAACTTCTCTACAGCCACGGTTATTGACGTTTTTCTTGTTCTTTCTTCCTCCACCAGCCCCTCCATACCCTCCTTTCTTCCTCTCACTTCTCTATAACTCGTCAGGTAGAAGCGACCCCATGATGAGTGTGCTCGTGTCTCCATCCCATCAGCTCGCCTTTTGCTTCCATACTATGATCATTTTCATATGATAATTTAAAACTAACACCCGTAGTTTTAAAACATTTACTGGAGCTCTATGAACCCTCCAAATAATCCAGGCCACAAAACGCTTCAGTGTTTCGAATAGGGAATCTGTTGCCTGGAGTAGTTTGGAGGGTTCATAGAGCTCCAAAAACGGCCCTCAAATGTTTTAAAACTACGGGTGTTACTCTGCCTCCTCCCACCCACTGCTTTCCTCTTTCCCTCACACTGAAGCAGTGGCTACGGGTAAAGGAGAAGGGCGTCGCTATTGTCGGTGACTGTACAACTGTGTGTGTGTGTGTTCTTATTCTGGTTAATTAATATTCATGGCTTCATTTCTTCTCGCATGAATTATTTAGTGAACGGATACACACTCGTGGTGAAGGAGGGAGGGAGACTCAGACAAAGGAATAACATTTTATTTACACACACACACACACACACACACACAGTGAGAGAGGGAATTTATTACAAGGAAGGCAAATAGCATACCAGAGCAAGTAAAATGAACAAGAACATGAAGGAAAACCCTTCAAAAGCTCCGGCTCTTAATGATTCAAGTGAAATAATAAAATATCCATATGTAAAGGTCTCAAAAATATTAATTATGTTTTATTTGGATTTTCGTATTCATTTGGTTATATTGAAATTTTGATAATGAACCCTTTTTATTGAGGGTGAACCCCTCGGTTGAACCCCCTCTCGGTTGAAAAAATGATTCAATGTCGGTAAAAGAAAATGGATGGGAGTGAGTGAGCGAGTGAGTGAGTGAGTCAGTTGAACCATTTTAGAAGTTGTCGACCCAAGAACAACAACAACAACAATAATTACTATAAGAGAAGAGGTGCTGCAAAGAAATTGATTACACCTTTCCCACTAATCTTACTCTCTTTTCCTTCATGTAGTCTCTTAGTAGAAACAATTCCATAAACTAATTCTACTACGCTTACTCTATGATCCTGAAATCAGTCTCTAACACCCGTAGTTTTAAAACATTTGAGGGCCCTTACTGGAGCTCTATGAACCCTCCAAATAATCCAGGCCACAAAACGCTTCAGTGTTTCGAATAGGGAATTTGTTGCCTGGAGTAGTTTGGAGGGTTCATAGAGCTCCAGTAAGGGCCCTCAATTTTTTTAAAACTACGGGTGTCAGTAGAAAAAAACAAAAAACATGTATTATTCTCAATCACTACTTGTACTCTCGAGTACAGAACAACAATGTATGAGGAAGAGCCTCATTACTGACGACGTTTTGTTAATCTTTCTTCAGGTCAAAGACACACACCAATTTTGCTTAGTCTTACTCTCTGTTCCTTCAATCAATCACACAGTAGTAATCATCCCATACATCTTTCCTGGCACAAGAACAACGCTTTTCTTCCCATTACGTCCACAATGACGTACAGTTGGACACATGAATGGTTGGTACAGCCCTGGTGAATGATACTTGTCCCATTTGAGTAACCAGTGTCTATTATCAGGCACTTGTTTTTTATTATCATCCCCAATACTGACTTCTGCCCCTGATGTCTCCTATTTGGCACAAAGAAACTTGATATTGGCAGAAATTGACCATCTTTCACTTGGGCTGTACCACCCATTCATGTGTCCAACTGAACTATAATGCACAAATGTCTTTCGAAGTCAAGGTTATTCAGCTATATAGTATTTTCGCTAGTGGAGAGAATAAACATTCTAGCACCATAATAAAATTCCTACAACTCCTTCCACCACTAATTTAGGCTACGACGAGTAAAAAGCACAGAGTTGAATATCCATTTTAAATCTACATCATCTGATTTTTTTTCCCACCTGTAATATATTTGCAATTATATTACATTTAAGTATGAAAGAAAACCATTCTAGTCCTGGAAGACCTTGTAGGTGAGTAAGAAGGTTATTATAGCGAGGTGGGACAGTAAGTACGACGAAAATAGAAGGAAAGAAGTGACAGTGGCTCCAAAACCCCTCATCAAAGCATTGCCCACATAACGTCAGACTATACCAGACCACGGAAATATCTCAGTACTGTTAAATACGAGGAGGAAAATAATTTAGGAGTAGGTATGGTCGGCACTAGGAATTCTTACACGACTTTATGTAGCATGTGACTGTGACTGAGACTGTAACCTGCATGTGACTGTGACTGTAGATGTAACTGTGACTGACTGACTTTACATAACACATCTCACCACATGTTTGACATTCATGTGAATACACACACAAGTACAATTTCAGTTGAGCACACAAATCCCAAATGATGCTCAGAGGTACTCATGCTTAGGCCTCATTCACAGATGAGCCATCCTTTTTTATATGTGTCATTTCATATTAACTGCATAGACCATACTAATAAACTTTTAAGAACAAAGATAGTTGTGTAGAACAGAACATTCCGTTATCTTTTCTCAACCAGTTACATGAAATTAGAGTCCTCTATGTACAGTTGACTCAACCTCTGCGTTTACCACCTAAGGCTGCAGTCTCGCCTCAACAATACATAAGGGTAGGCGGGACCCATGAAAATCTAATGACTACAACCACACACACACACACACACACACACACACACACATCACGAAAACATAACAGACTGAAGGACAAGAATACAGACAAATATTTACATTATGACCTACTTAAATCCACCAAAACGTGGATGGCGTACCAGAAGTTCCTCCAAAACCTGATGGTTCAGCAGGTGTCGACAAACCACCTCAAGTGTCAAGCCCAGGGGCAGCAAGTGTCGAACAGTGGGGCAGGCCAGGCAATAGTGCTCTATAGTGCTATATAGCACGAGGCGCTCGGCACAAGCGACACTCAGTGAAGGGAGGCTCACCCTGCATCCCAGCAACCTGCTATCTGTGTCATTCCTTTCCTCTCTGTAGATCACTAAAGATGGTGGCAGTGTCCACCGAAACTGTCTGGTTAAATATATTCTTTCCATAGACAAGAGTGGGTTTTATTCACCGTATTCACATGTATCATAATGTAAGCATAATGTCAGACATAACACTTATTAAGCACAGTTCTGCCCTGGGAACCTCATCGGACGTGATAGTCAAATGTACACAGTTTGGTAAACTGTACTTTATGAGAACCTAATATAAATCAGCAGTCTATTCAAGGGATTGGAACATGACAATTTGGGTCATAGATCCCCACAGAGCCTTGTTCACTAATTACAAGATCATTCTCATACATGCTATCATACCGCTAACACTTCTAGTCCAACTCGCTGGACAAGAGGCTTGGTTCTTCAATAAACTCTGTTAAAACTCAGAAGTTTATCACTTTGCTACACACACGTTATCTCTGAAGAACTATAGACCTAAGCTGCCACTATAACTCAACTCTATCAACGCTACCACATCATCGTATCCTAGGGATCTACAACCTGAACATTTGGTGAACATTTGGTAGATACGACATAAGGTAAACACACAACCGCAAAGTGAAAACCAAGTAACGTACGAGCAAAAGAAAACAGGAAAGAAGTGGCAGTCGTGAAAAGCAGAGATGGCAAGAAACTCCTTAATGGTGTTTACGTTCAACTTGCAACTTCAGTTTCCATGTGCAAGTGACCAGTCCACTACCCTCTTGCACCACTACAATACTACAATATCACTACTACGATCATCACTACTAGCATCAACTAGAGGGCTTGGTGGAAGACTTCAAACATAGGCCTATTGTGAAGGATGTAGGATTGGTAAGTACTGGATGAGGGTTGTGCTAAAAAACTGCGGTCACTGAGAAACTCCTTAAGAAAGCGTGGAAGGCGACCCCGCATGTCATATACATGGAGTTGCTGTAGGATGCCATATTGTCATATGTAGTGTCATACGTTTTCTCTAAATCAAAGAATACACAGACCAGGTGTTGATGTCGTGCAAAGGCCTCACATGCAGCAGCTTCCAACCTGACCAGAGCGTCTGTAGTAGAATGGTGTTTACGAAAGCCAGACAGGAACGGAGACAGAAAATCACCCCGTTCCAAGAAGTATACCAGTCTGACATTCACCATTATTTCAAATAGTTTACAGAAACATGAAGTCAAGGCAATTGGGCTGTAATTGAGGGAAATTGAGAGAAAATAGAATGCAGATCTCTCAAGGTGAATATATGGTTATAACTTTCATTCTCTTTCCCCGAGAAATCCAGGACAGTTTGCTCCTTGGCTCTTAACTCATGCCTCACAGCCAGAGGTCGACACTCACGGCAGGAGACTCAAGCAAATGCCTCCGCAATGGTACTGGCCACTGTCAAACTATCCATAATCTTATTTCCATTGACCTTAAGAACAGGTGGAGCACTAGGAGAAAACTTTCCTGCCATCTTACCGACTCTCCTGAACACTTGGGTGAGTGAAGTTTTAGTATTAATTGAAGACACATAGGCCTTCCAAGATGCACATCGTGCCTCTTTTAAAACTTGTCTTGCCTGAGCCCTTGCCCGTCGGAAGTCCACTAAAAGAGTTGGGTCTCCACGATTGCGACAAAGGCAACCAGACCGGACATTTGGGAAAGTAGTCAGAAGTTTTAGGGTTGAGAGCGGCAGAGTGGAGCATATCAGTGAAATATGTTACAGCCTCATCAGAGTTACCAAAATCGACTAAAGAAGAGACCGAAGAAGTTAGCTCTTTAAAATGCTGCTAGTCAGCCTTCTCTAATTTCCACCTAGGAAGACGAGACTGTGGTTCGTACCTGTTGCTTTCTAAAAGTATAGGAAAAATGTCACTGCCATATAAATCAGGCAACACTCTCCAAGTAAAATCCAACAGAGCACAGAGTGAGCAAAGGGAAATGTCAATGGCAGTAAAAGTACCAGTTGGGCTATTAATATGTGTCACCTCTCCCGTATATAAAACCCCTAATCCCTCATCCTCAATAAAAAAATGCCAATAAAACACCCCTGGGGTTGACCGAACTGTCACCCCACAGAGGATGACGACCATTAAAATCACCCAATATAAAAAAAAAGGGAGAGGGAATGTCCTGTACAAGTCGGTTGAGATCACCCCTCTCAACTGAAACACTGGGAGGAAGGTGTAGACTGCACACAGTGTAGGAAGCCTCATGGAGGTACAGTTGGACACAGGAATTGTGCTACAGCCCAGGTGAAATATACTTGTCCCATTTGAGTAACCAGTGTCTATTATCAGGTAGTTGCTTTTTATTACCATCCTCAATACTGACTTCTGCCCCTGGTGTCTCCTATTTGGCACTAAGGAACTTGATATTGGGAGAAATTGACCATCTTTCACTTGGGCTGTACCTCGAATTCCTGTGTCCAACTGTACTTCCCACTACCACCTCGACCTGAGGGGCTACTCAAACGATAGATCTGTCTGTCTGTATGGTCGCTATGCACGCCCTCATCCTTTTACCTAGAGTAATAATTTTTACATGAGTTTCATCGCAGAAACCTGGAGAGTGTCTTCGCCCTATATATATATATTTTTTTTTTCAATGATCAATGGGGGGGTTACGGAGGGGTTTCGAACCCACACTGCCAGCTGGGCTGGACTCTCTCTCTCACTCTCTCTCTCTCTCTCTCTCTCTCTCTCTCTCTCTCTCTCTCTCTCTCTCATGCACAATGGGGTCGGGTGTGTGTGTGTGCTGGAATAGGATATAGATATAAAGATAGATACAAATAGATAGAGAGATAGAGAGATAGATAGAGATAGACAGATAGAAAGATAGATAGAGAGATAAATATAGATAGATAGATAAGTATAGATATAGATAGATATAGATAGATAGATAAATAAATATATATATATATATATATATATATATATATATATATATATATATATATATATATATATATATATATAGATAGAGATAGATAGATAGATAGATAGATATAGATAGATAGATATAGATAGATATAGATATAAATAGATAGATATAGAGGGATATAGATATAAACAGATAAATATGGATAGATAGATAGATCCCTGGACAATGTCGGGAATCGCTGCTAGTCCATAATACAAGTGGTAGAATCACTCTACTGTTCAAACGGAGGAGAAACTGAATCTTTTGAAGTCACAACATCTGTGGCATCAACATTAACTTCACGCACCTCATCAGAGCCACGAGAACGCTTCTGGTGACATTGAGAGGAAACTACGGATGAGTCCTCAGAGATGGTTGCTTTATAAGGAGGAACATCTATTGAGTCAAGTGCCTCAGAGGAACCATGAAGACGTCTCTGTGACCGTTTAGGTGACTTAAGTTTCCTTTTTGGAGAGCGTGTGGCAGCATGAACTTTTACCACATGGACACCTTTAGAATTGTCAGATAAGGTTTCCAAAAAGAGAAGGTATTATGTAGTGTAACCTTAGAAACGCTCTCACTGGAGCATAAAGCAGCTGCCTCTTGAGAGGGTTGAGAGGGTGCTGCAACTGATTTAGGGCGAAGGGTGGAGGCGTATGTCTTAACACCACCATCCTTCTGTCGCCTAAAGTTGAGTTGCCGTCTGGCACTACCAATACTAATGAATTGGGTATTAGCCAAGTGGAAAATATCATTCTCAAGGAGGTACATCTTACATTGGCGAGAACGCAAGGGGTGAGCATCTCTGCAGTAAAAGCAGTAACTCTCTGACAGACACTCAGAAGTAAGATGTGAGTCAGGAGCAGAACAATTACCACACCGGGAACGGTTGTTGCAGTTCCTCCTCCCATGACCAAACTCATAACAACAGAAACACTGTAAGGGACGCTCAACAAAAGGCTTCACCTCAAAAGAGGTGGGGTTAATGTTAATGCGATCTGGGATATGCGAACCATAGAAAGTGATCATGATTATATTTTTACTGCCTTTCATCTTTGTTACTCGTTGGACATTGTCTGGGCACATAGCAAGAATGTCCTCTTCTGAGAATTCATACAGGTCTTCATTATAAATACGCCCCTTGCTATAATTAAATGTTCGGTGTAGTTTGACAGATTAAAACATGCTATCAGAAGGACAGGGGAGATTGAGGAGCATCATGGCCTGAGTAAGATCTTTGGCTCTGATTAAAATGCCCGTACCATATTTCTTTTTGTGGCCCATTTGTAGTAATCCAATTTCTCTCTACAGATATCGGGAAGCATGGATAAGGTTACCACGTCCCTCCCTGCAGTATGCCACAAACCAAAAGGTGTAGTAACCTGACGTTCCTTTGGGACATTCTTTATAGAGGCATCAAAGATGTTAGGGCAATAGTCATTCTCACTGTCAACTACATTGGTGGACCGCATCATCTGAACTTTACAGTGAGTATCCCTCACCGTCAGAGAATCTTTTGCCTTAAATGCTGCTTTGGCAGCAGCATTTGTATTAAATGTACTATAGCAACGATTAGACCGACAGTTACTGTCATAAGTGATTCGGATACGTAGAACCACTCCAAAACACTTAAAAGTTGAGTGGATAGTGCCATACGAAAGGGATGCAAGTATGTTTGTTAACATTAATGTTTCGTTACTGTTAACAGGAATCGTTGCCACAACACCCGACTTTCTAGGCTTACTCATTTTTGCAGACTTCTGCATGGCATTACGACCAGAGAGTGACGTCTCGAGGGCCTGATCGACCACCACTCGATGTGGATGCCACAGATGTTCCGACTTCAAAAGATTAAGTTTCTCCCCCGCTTGAACAGTGGAGTGATTCTTCCACCTGTATTATGGATGTTGATGTATCTGCCTGTGTCAGTGATACCGCTGCTGCACAGGACAATACCAACGTAAATGTTTCTAAGAATATCCCTGCTCATATACCTTCATCTTCTTTCAATATATCAGATGCTTTAGTGACTCGTGGAGAGGTGTACTCCTCTGCCGCAGATGCCCCTCTCAGAGATTAAGACCCTGTTCATCATGCTGGAGTGGGTCTGGCAACTGGAGCATTCAGGTCATCACCAATCCCTAGTCTCCTGGTAGACGCTAATGAACCAACTCTAGATCTCCGTCGCCAGTCCTCAATGGTTCGTTGTTGGCATCGATTACATCGACTTCCCGACTCCCTTCCTTGCTTGGCGGTGTCATCTTATATCATGTCTAATTATTATCTTTCACATTCTCGTACACCTTGGCCCTTTGGCTTCCGGGTCAGGAAGGCTATGGAGGAGATGGGCATTGAAGACTTCCAGATTCGTCCTGGTCGAGTCCCCAGGGTGGCTCCATGGCTTCTTCTAGTAGTTTTCCCTGCACCTGTTTTACAGACATAAAGGAATCTCTTCCTCCTCTAGTGGCTCGTTCCCTCTCATTTGAACATGCCTTCACTCACAAGGAGTGCCTCCCTGTGTACACTAATGGGTCAAAGTCTGATGCTGGAGTTGGTTTTGGAGTTGTCTTTCCTGACTTTTGCCGTGGCGGTAAGCTTCCTGCTGTCATGTCAATTTTCACTGCTGAGCTCTCAGCCATTTTATATGCCATCCAAGTGATTTTTACTCTCCTTCAGCCTTCTTTTACTATTTTTAGCGATTCCTGTAGTGCCTGCAGGTCTTGTGCAATTTTAACTCTCCCCATCCCCTGGTGTTGTCCAACCTTGAGTGGCTTGTCTTCCTGGGACATCGTAGCCGTAGAGTTACATTTTGTTTTGTCCCCGTCAACATGTGTGTCGATAGGAATGAGTAGCCTGACACCCTGGCTAGGGCTGCGGCCTCAAATGCTTGACCTCCTGCCAGGCATTCGACATTCCACTCTATACACACGATGACGTGTGTTCCTGCTGGCAGCACAGATGGGATGTCGTCGGGGCTAACAAGCTTCGCAGCGTCCACCAGCGCTTAGGCGAGTTTATGGAACTACAGCGGCCTGTCCTGCCGGTAGGAGATGGCTCTTGCCCATCAGAATTGACCACTCACATTTGGCTCTTGAATTTTTAATGGAAAGGGTTCCCCCTCCCTTCTGTGATGATTCTCTGATCCTTTTGACAATGCAACATTTTCTTGTTGAGTGTCCCAGTCTTAGGGACCGTCGTAGGCACTTCTCCCACTACCAGGTGGGGAGCGGTTCTTACAGTCTCTCCCAGGTGCTCGGAGAGGAGGCTTGTAGTGTGGGATGGAACATCCTCTCCTATTTGGAGAAAATTGTGAATTTTATTTATGCGATTTTAGATAGTCAATTTTTATTATTTTATATATTCTACTTATGTTAATCAGGTTATTTTAGTAAAAATGTGCTTTTTAGTTGATATGTCATTTTAGTCATGCTGCCTATCCCTTTCGGGGCAATGGAGCCTACCTAATGTGTGTACAGTTGCCGACGAATGGATCGAGGACAAGTAGCTTAAAAATGTGGAGATAGTATGTTTCCGCTCTTGGCAACAATGTCGCTCATATAATGAATCTTTATCATGGGGCTTATTCGTCTGGCGGATCGAAACGAATTTGGAGATTTGTCGAGATAAAAACAATTACACTGCCACTTTACCTGCAGTTATAAACAACATTGTTTCACGGGTTCGTGAACAAATAAATTCCACTTGATCGCAAGTTTTCCATCTATGCTATCTTTCTCGTTCAATGGCCCGCTTTTCGAACATATTTATTCATCTTAGTGCTACATATTCATGCTCTGGTGCTAATTTCACCTTATATTAGTTAAAAAACAATGTGCAACACAATTTCACCTTTAAATGGTACGTTTCACAATGCAAACATGAATATGATCAAAATATATCGGGTATTATATCAAGGGTGTTCGAATCGCTCCTGCTCAGAGCGTACGTTTGTACTGACCGTTGTCTCTCTCTCTCTCTTTTTGTTTTTTTATTAATTGCGCCGTAGCGTCAATCAAGAGGCATGCAACCATACATACAGGTAGGCAGAACCCATGAGAATCAAGTTACCTCGAACCATGAGGCCTCGACGACGGTAGGAATACTTGTGACGACAGACAGACTCGTAATGGGTAATGGAGATGCTGCATCCCTGCGTCACCGTACAGGAAAGAGAGCAGCGGAGCGGACTCTAGAGAGGTAACATGTCAGGGAGAGAGGACGTCCAACACCACGGGGAGGCAGATGGCAGATTTGCGAGTCTGTCAACTGTACCAATGTGAAATAATGTCTGCAACCATTATATCTATATCAAGACTACGGAGCATAGAGGAAACAGACCTTAAAAGAGTACGTCCAGCAGGCAGTATGGGAGGAACCAGGTAGTTTGGTCGAAGAGAAGTTCTGACTAACTGAGAATAATGGGGTGAAAGATGTGGGAAATGGAGGCACTTGACAGTAAAGCAAGTAACATTAGAGTAAATTAATAAAGCATGTTCACTATCCTGGTCGACATTGGACAGCCGAGAATTATCCTCATTGCTCTAACATGAAATTTTTCTAAAGTTTCCAGAGTAGCCCTGGGAAGTTGAATTAGAGCAGGGGAGAGGTAATCAACAACTGAACGGATAAAAGCTATATAGATGGTCCTTGCTACTGGGATGGAGATACCTGAGGAGTTGTTAGAGAGTCATTGAAGTGGTGTAAGTCGGCGCTGGAGACGACCCAAAAAGTCCTGGACAATAGGATGGTCTTGAGGTCTGGCAGGAACAATTAGCCAAATATTGACAGTCCCTCCAATGGTGAACACTGGCCGATTGTCTCTCTTGACAAGTTATCTAGATAGACCCCTGAATTCCATCCTTCCTACTACTGAGCAGGGTCAGATATTAGGGATTGAGAGTGTGCCAAATATATACTATCCTATTAATAAAGTGCTTTTGGAATTTTCTCTGTCGATTCATGACCTACTTTTTAATTTATATATTCGTTAAAGAGGATTATAATAATTTATAGTCTTGAAAGGAGTCACTACTTCTTGTTAAATTTGAGGGCTACATATTCTTCCCAACTATACCAGGAAGCAGTTAATTAAGTAGTACAGTCTTCTCCACTCCCGCGTTCACCAGTTACCAGTTTCGACTCTCGCATCCGAAACACCTGCCAGTAAGAGTAAGGGCTGATGGCAGGTGCTTCGAAGGCGAGAGTCGGAACTGATAGCTCACACGATGCCGGGTGTATACGATGACAACTCTGAACTGGTGAAAGTGGGAGTGGAGGAGACTGTACAGTTGGACACATGAATGGGTGGTACAGCCCAAGTGAAAGATGGTCAATTTCTGCCAATATCAAGTTCCTTAGTGCCAAATAGGAGACATCAGGGGCAGAAGTCAGTATTGAGGATGGTGTGTGTGTGTGTGTGTATGTTCCTTAGTGCCAAATAGGAGACACCAGGGGCAGAAGTCAGTATTGAGGATGGTAATAAAAAACAAGTACCTGATAATAGACACTGGTTACTCAAATGGGACAAGTATATTTCACCTGGGCTGTACCACCCATTCATGTGTCCAACTGTACCTCAGTATACGAGTGGAAGATCTGTTTTAAAGTATAGAATAGTTTTATTGAATAATTATGAATAATTAGTGTCCCCTGAAAACAGTCTATTCATTTTCGTTTGTCGAAGAGATTACGAATATCAATGAAGGGGATTGTGTGTGTGTGTGAGAGAGAGAGAGAGAGAGAGAGAGAGAGAGAGAGAGAGAGAGAGAGAGAGAGAGTATAATATAATGGCTATTGTGTACAAAGTGTGCGTGTGAAGGAGATTATTGAATGTTATGTGTGTGTGTGTGTGTGTGTGTGATATAACTAACATTTACTTCCTTAATTTCAATTCAATGAAAAATGTGGTTCATAGGTTTAAAAGGATAATTTAATATGAATGAATTGAAGGGCTACTGACTCCTCCAAACAATACTACAAACTGTTTACTAATTTATAGAATAAAGGAATGTTTTACTGGCATAGTATGAAGGAGCTAATAGCCTTCTAATTCTATAATATAAAACACTCCCATTTAATAAACCGAAAACAGTTTGAGGAATTATATTGTTGTGTGGCTGCGATTCTTATGTTATCTGTTACCCTTTTTCATACATGATCCTTATATCCATGGTCCCTCATCCATAACTGCAGTCACTATCTACAGTTCTACCATGTTTAAGTCTAAATAAAAAACACCATGGCAACACCTGTAACTTAATTTATTTCGATTGTAATTTTTTTTTTTTTGTAATAATAACGAAATTTGTAATTGTTCTTTTTTTAATCTTAATGATATCATGGACTTTTTTTTTCGATTGTAATTTTTTTTTTTTTTTTTTTAATAATAATGAAATTTGTAATTGTTCTTTGTTGAATCTTAATGATATCATGGACTCCTACATTGCTATATAGCAATGGCCTCCAGTTTGGAAACAATTGTGTTAGGTTTTATTCCTTTATTATATGTTCCGACACTGGACATAGGCTTCTTTAATGTGGCCCAGGAATACTGCTACACACACAAACACGCATGTCACGACTTTCGAACTCGTACCCAGTCACAGAGAGAGGGAAGTGAGGGTAATTCATAACTACTGCAGCTGTTATGGTAAAGTGATGGTCTAATGTACTGCAACACCTTCCAATGAGATGGCTTCGAAAAATGATCCGAAACTATAGCTGTTGGTGTGTGCAATTTTGGTTCATAAAATTAACTCAAATAGCTCGCTTTTATTCACCAGGTTGCAGTACATTAGACCAGGACTTTACCAGCGAGGGTGTTTTACGACGTTCGGTGGCCTTATAATTATTGCCTGAAACTCAAATTGGAAGAGTAAATATTCTCTGGCCCACACCAGAGAGGAAACGATCTCCCGACCAATAGGTTACGAGACCAGAACACTAACCACTCGGCCACCTCCCCTACAATGTGTATGCAATTATCATATTTAAAGGCATAGTAATGGATCAGCAATGGGTTGGGGAGTCCCACTCAGGTCCTGCCCTGGAAATCTATATATATCTAAATGAAGAGACTCTGTTTGTCTGTCCGGCTATACAAATTGTCATGTGACCACCTACAGCGCCAGGAATTCACACACGGAAAGTGGACGTACAGTTGGCTCCACTCCCGCATTGACCACTGCGCGTTGCCAATGATGAGCATCCTTGATATTCGAATCCCGAACGAAGCGATCGTGAGTGCTTCGCTTCGTTCGGGATTCGAATATCTGGGTGGCTCAACATTGGCAACGCGCAGTGGTCAACGCGGTAGTGGAGCCAACTGTACATGAGCGGGGACAGAGGACATTTTCGTCACAAAAAACACCCCACTAAATACTTAATTACACATACTTTGCGTTTATCGTACGCCTGGCAACCCACTCAGTTTGTTTACATTCCACGCTGCTATCGCTGGGAAGGAAAACATATCGTACTTCATTTCGGTGCATAGCACGGGCTTATGGTCTAGTGTACAGTATTCTTAATTAAGGCACAAAGAAGCAAATTAAAAACAAGCAATTCTACAGTAAATATCTTTTGTTTGGTCCCACCTCCAAGCATTTATCAACTTACCAAATACCAATATTAATTCACTAACTCTATTACTGGTCAGAAACACGGTTCAGTTTCTTTCGGTCGGATGCATACAAACCCCAACTAACAACCGTTAAATTGGCCCTTAGTGACTGAGTGACTTTCCTATACTTTACAGGAGATGACTGTGTAGATGCTATTTTTATATAATTTAGATTATATTCTCATTTGCCTTTATCTTTGGTTTACTTTAACTCAAAGAGTAAACCATTATTTTTACAGAATAATTAATCACTCGAGAAATTAATTTTATATGCAACTTTCTCCCTCTTTCTGTGTGTGTGTGTGTGTGTGTGCTTGTGTGCGTGTGTGTTGTAACAAAAGGCAAATGTGACCTGGCACGTAAATAACATTCCTCACAACGATTATTGTAACAGACCGTGTATGTAAATATGTTATTGATTCAGAATGCATCGTGTGGTGTGGCGTTATGTATTATCTATCAGCCTGTGTTTAGCCAGAAATAGAAGGCTTGATTTTTTGCGCAAACTCCCCCAACCCTCGCAACATCAACCACCAATCCCCAGTCACCTTTTGATTATTTGATATTTAATTCATTTTTATTTCAGCATAGCATTCATTCTTTGAAATATATGGAGGGAGATGTGGCCAGTGAATAAGGTGAATGCGTTTCCTTCAACCTGTACCATGAAACAGTTCGCCTCGGTATAGGCGGAAAGTTTTGTAGCATATGCTGTAGTAATCAGATACCTCGAATTCGACGACTTGTCTTAAGGACCCTGTGATCGTGTATGAAAATTGGAGGCTTCTGATTCCTCCTGACTATGCCACGAAACAAGCTCCTTCAGTATAGGTGTGTGTTTCGTGGCAATGTTTGAAGGACTCATTTACCTCCAATTTTCTGACTACATCACAGGGTCTCTTAAAGGTCTTGTGGTGAATTCGAGGACTACTGTTTCCTGCAAACTATGCCAAAATACATACCACCTCGGTATACAAGTGAGGGATGAGTTTTCTTGCATTGTTCAGAGGGCTACATAGACTATATTTTCTCCATAACGAGCGACACCCCAAAGGGGATAGTATACATATGGTACTGTACATTAGAGCTCCCTAATTCCTGCAAAGTATGCCATGAAACAGGACCAGATTAACAAATATAATAGTATCCTGTTACTTGGGATACTCTGGAGGATTAATTTCATCCACATTTGCCAATACTATTATTTTTACCCTATCAAGAAACTAATCAAGAAGAGGCCAAAGCTGTGACCACCAAGTGTAATTTGTGGAAGCTCTAACAAAAGGGAAGAAAGGTTGTCGTGCATAAATGAATCTTTGAAACGAAGCCACGTCATTGGCAGTCATTAAGGCGGAGTCAAACATTGGTTCCTTTTAAAACCAAGGTGAGGGAATCAGACCTTCACTGTCCTGCTTTTGCTGTCGCGACCACCGCAGCTGTCAGTGTCCCGCTGTTGCTGTCGCTATCACTGCTGCTGCTGTCACTATCCTGTTGTTGCTCTCATCGCGTCGTCAGGTCAGTGTTGTTGTCTTTGGTTATTAATTCTCTCTTTCTATTTGCTGGTCATGTTCAGCTACAACTTTTTCAGGCCGTTCCTGTAACCCGAAGAAGCAGTAGCGAAATGTGGTCAGTAAAGACTCCTCCTCATACGATGTTGTTCAATAAAAGTGTGCGTGGTAAAGTGATGGTCTAATGTACTGCAACACCTTCCAATGAGATGGCTTCGAAAAATGATCCGAAACTATAGCTGTTGGTGTGTGTGTGTAATTTTGGTTCATAAAACTAACTCAAATAGCTCGCTTTTATTCACCAGGTTGCAGTACATTAGACTATGACTTTACAGTATTAATTGTTAAATCTGGAACAACTGATTCTTCCAAACTTACCGTATGCCATGTAGCAGACCTTCATTATTTTCATTCAACTAATCTTGTTTCCTGGTATACTTCTCCTGGTCTCAAGTTCTGTCACCTCTCTGATATAATGATGATGAACTTACACCCGTAGTTTTAAAACATTTGAGGGCCCTTACTGGAGCTCAATGAACCCTCCAAATAAGCCAGGCCACAAAACGCTTTAGTGTTTTGAATAGGGAATCTGTTGCCTGGAGTAGTTTGGAGGGTTCATAGAGCTCCAGTAAGGGCCCTCAAATGTTTTAAAACTACGAGTGTCAGTGCTTGATATTGTATTAAATGAGATGTGATAGTTTCTTCAGTTTGACTCCATAGGTACTGTGAAAATATCTCTTCAAAAGCATTTCCATAATTCATTCCCCACTCTCCTTTATACGTCCCCGTCGTTATGAAGCTCTTAACGTTCTCCCATATGAAAGTAAATACATCTTCAAAAGCTTATCTATTATATGTTTCCCACTATCCCGTTTAAATCCCCATCGTTAATTGTTAAAACTTTTACATTTGTTCCTTCTTGATATTGTAATATTCCAATGTTAAAATAAATAATAATTAATAAGAAGGTGAAACGAACAGTTGAAGAGAAAAATACAGCATACACAGAGTAGTAGGATAGTAGAGGAAATGAAGAGTTGAAGGGACAGAAAGGGGAGATGTGGATTTGATTGATGGATATTAGGCGCCGCAACATCGAGGTCCTATAGCGCCAGAAAAAGGTGATAGAGAGGTGTGACAGCAAGCAATAAGGAAATGAAAAGAAAAGAGGGACAGTTGAAGAACTGAAAGCTAATGGCTGGGGCCGAAGGGGCGCCAAAACCCTGTAAGTATTGCCCACATTAATTAATATAGGCAATACCCCCCTACGGGGCGAGGAATTTGGAGGGAGTGTCAGAAATTGTTCTGCAAAGAGGCCAAGACAATCATGGACAGTGACGTAGGAAGTAGTAAAGTTGTGAAAGACAAGAATGGGCAGGTGATTGTAGAGTTGAGAGGTGGAGAGAACACTTTGATGAAGTGTTGAATGAAGGAAGTGGAACGCCAGCAAACATAGTTGGGTTGGGTATGGGAAAGAGAAGAAGAGAGGTAGTTGACGAGGAGGTGGGGATTAGGAGAGTAGAAGTGAGTGGGCTTGGAAAATGTGTGGACTGGCATGGGAGAAGGGAAGTGTGCCTGAAGGCTAGAGATCAGTAATTAAGAGTAAAAGGGGAGAGAGGAGTAGGGAAGGTGCACTGTATACTGTAGTGATAGAAGGAGTGGGAACAGAGGAATGAGTGAGTGAGGAGCAGTGTGGGGTTAGGAAAAGAAGTGTGTGTGTAGACGAGATTTTCTCCTTGAGGTGTACTGTGGAGGACTAACACCCGTAGTTTTAAAACATTTGAGGGCCCTTACTGGAGCTCTATGAACCCTCCAAACTACTCCAGGCAACGGATTCCCTATTCGAAACACTGAAGCGTTTTGTGGCCTGGATTATTTGGAGGGTTCATAGAGCTCCAGTAAGGGCCCTCAAATGTTTTAAAACTACGGGCCTAAGTCGATAGTGAAAGTCTGTGAAAGGTACTGAGAATATATGGAGTGGTTGGAAAGTTGATAGAGGCAGTGAAGAGTTTGTTTGAGGGTGTAAGAGGGGCAGTCTGGGTGGAGAGTGAGCAGAGTGAGTTCTTTAATTAAATTGAATGTTGGGTTGTTAAGTGTAAATATGGATGGAGTCATGAAGGAAATACAGGGAAGATCAGTGGGTGTTGGTGTACCTCTAGAAATAAGGGAAGGGAGTGAGTGGAAGTTGTCTGTGCTGCGGTTTGCTGACGATGCAATTCTATTGAGTGACACTGAGTGGGATTTGCAGGGTTTGGTAAATATGTTTGGAGATGTGTGAGAAAATGGTCAGTTTATGGAGAATGTCAGTTCATTTAAGTATTTGGGGAGTGTGATGAGTAAAGATGGGAGTTTAATTAAACGATGAGGTGTGGGAGAGGATACAACAGGGGAACAGGGTTTTAGGAACACTAAAAGCAGTGGCAAGGAATAGGGCGATGTATATAAAAGTGAAGAAGACTCTACATGATTGTGACATATGGGAGCGAAGCGTGGACGATGACGGAGAGACATAAATCAGTTACCTAAGCAGTGCGTGTTAAGTAACATGGAGAGATAGACTGGCGATTGAAGAAGTACAGGAGCAACGTGGTGTGGATGTGGATGTGCTAGAGAGTGTGAAAAGAAACCCCTTAAGATGGTTCCGTCATTTGGAGCGTATGAGGAGCGAGAGGGTCGTTAGAGAATGAGGTGGAAGGATGGAGTTGAGAGGTAGACGAGTGAGAGGGACGTCAGTTGGCGGGGGACAAGGGTGCATGGAGGCGATTCATTTGTGGCCATCCCCGTTGGGAATTGATGCGTCTGGCAATAAATAGATAGAATTAAATATTTACCCCACACTATAGTGCCTCATACGTCCCTTCGTTAAATCTTTTCCTGTGGCATAGTATGCTTCTATAGAGCAATTAATAATTTATCTCTTCAAAAGCACCACGTAGGGGGGTATTGCCTGTAGTAATGTTGACAACACTTATAGGGTTTTGGCGCCCCTTCGGCCCCAGCTACTAGCTTTCAGTTCTTCAACTGTCTCTCTTTTCTTTTTATTTCCTTCCTGCTTGCTGTAACCCCTCTCTATCACCTTTTTCTGGCGCTATAGGACCTAGATGTTGCGGCGCGTAATATCCATCAATAATAATAAAAAAAAATCTTCAAAATCATTACTATAATACATGTCCCTAAAAAAATATTTCTATGATACATTCCCTACTATTTCAAAATTATTTCCCAGTCATTCCATATAAGTTCCTTTGTAAATCTTCCCTTTGTATGCAAAAACATTCGTGGTATTGACGATGGTGTGGTAAAGTCATGGTCTAATGTACTGCAACCTGGTGAATAAAAGCGAGCTATTTGAGTTAATTTTATGAACCAAAATTGCACACACCAACAGCTATAGTTTCGGATCATTTTTCGAAGCCATCTCATTGGAAGGTGTTGCAGTACATTAGACCATGACTTTACCAGCTCGATATTTTTGTAGTGCATCTATGGATCATCATACCGAAACCACACCAACGTCAACACCATCAATGTTTTTGCATACGGCCTTTGTATATATATGTGTGCTATTTTGGCATTGTATCCTTATTTGGAAGTGGCGGTTAGGAGAATATAATTATAACCACATCTCATTCACGGTATTGAACAATATTTTATTTCATGAAAACCAACGATTAGTTTTTTAAGTTGAACTTCATATTGGTAAATATGCTTGAAATCGTAATTTTTGGTTTAGAAAGTAGTATTTTTTTTTTTTTTAAACGTGTAAGATTTGGTTTGCAATTCAAATATTGTGAATTTGAGAGCCATATATTTTTTTTGCAACTCGTAAATTCTCCATGACGTAAATTTTGGTTTTGAAACTCGCAAACTTTTGTTTTGAAACTCGTAAATGTCGATTAGCAACTAGTAAGTTTAGGTTTTAAAACTCGTAAATTTTATTTTGAATTTCATCAATTCTAATTTTAAACCTCGTACATTATGATTTTGAAGTTGGTAAATAATGGTAAATAATTTTATTTTGAATTTCATCAATTCTAATTTTAAACCTCGTACATTATGATTTTGAAGTTGGTAAATAATGGTTTTGCAATTGATAAACTTTGTCCCATTTCAGACAGGAGGACGGAAGGAACTGAGGGACGTGAGATAAAATGAATTTGTCTTGGCCACTGATTCAGATTGCTTGTGGACCAGTAAGTGTACATAATTAAAATCATCATTGCTATTATTATTATTATTATTATTATTATTATTATTATTAGTAGTAGTAGTAGTAGTAGTAGTAGTAGTAGTAGTAGTAGTAGTAACTTTAGTAGCAGTAATGTAATTGTTTTTGTTTTTGTTATTATCATCACCACCATATCATCGTCATCTAAGTATCATTTGTCCGAAAAGTTTCTAAATGTCTTAAGGGGAGGGTATAGTTTTGACATTTTTGGAGATTATGATTCCTCCAAACTATTCCAGGCAACAGGATACCATTATTTTTCTTCATCTGGGTCTGTTTCCTGGCATACTTTGGAGGAATCAAGGCACTCCAATCTATCAAAAGTATACTCTCCCTTAATTAAACATAACATTTTTGTATAGCATATCTTTATTACAATTCATTCACTACTTGACCATATAATATTCATGATACCTCTGGTGCTAGTTCCTATTCTAATGAAAATATAATGCCACATTTTATTCGTTCCATTGTAAGTCTTCTATTCGGGTTCCCTTCTGATATTATAATCTTCCATAAAATAAGTAACACTTCAACAACAATTATATAATACATATCTCATTAATTTCCCCTCTAGAAATATGTCATGAACACGTTTGCTGTGCGATGCATAGATTTCTGTATAAGTGACATACAAAAAAACTCACAAGCATAAACTAAATACTGTTTTATATAAATAGATTTCCTGCTAACCTATATATAATATAATATATACCCACTCGTTGGTTGGTTGGTTATTGGAGTTTAAAGCTTATCGACTTCGTAAATATCATTAATTAAGGGGATGTAATTGTAGAGTGATAGAAAGTGTCTAGAAAACTGTACGTATGTAGAAAAATATAAGTATGATGTGTGACGTCGGGAGTTTTGTGTCACGACACTTGTTCTATTTTTTTTTCCTTTGTAACTTAAATCTTTTATTTGTATTCCCCGGTGGTAGTGAATCCTTCCAAAATATCCCTTAGTTAATATTTATATACGTTTTCTTTCGTGGATGTGCCTTGTATCATAAAACAACAAATATATCTTGAACATAATTCCCATATTATAATTCGGTGACATCAGTGGACACCCTTCGTGATTGTGACGGAGCTGGCTGATGGAGGAGGGATTAAGGCGGGGGGTCCTCTTGGCTTGCTACTCGACCTTATCTCTAAACAACTCAAGTTCAGGTTGGTCTAAGTAGTGTTTAGTGAGATTAGGATTTGTTAGGTGCTGTGAGGTGAGGTGAGGTGAGGTTAAATTAGGTTATTGGAGATTTTTTAATAAAATTGGAGTGGTAGAGGCGGCTCCACTGCCGCAAGGGCCACTGCAGTGTTGTACTAATATATATGTGTGTGTGTATATGTATATGTATGTGTATATATGTATATGTATATGTATATGTATGTATATGTGTGTGTATGTATGTATGCGTATATAATAAAAGATAGAGTTAGGATAAACACATGTGCGCCAGGTTGTATTTTGTGATGTATATAACTAAGGTCTATACAAAAGCTTCGGCTTAATAGACCAATGCCTTTGTGAATAATAATGTATTTTGTAATTTAAATGTACCATTTGTAAAACAAGGCTAATAATAAAAATATCAAATATCAAATATCTCCCAGGGGTGATCTACAAACTTCGGTTTGAGACACACATCTGAAGCACTCACTAGTGAAAGATGGTAATGGGGTTGGCAGGCTTGTATGCCGAGCGAAACGTATGACAATGAAATAATAATCTGTATGTGAGCAATTTTGTTTTTATATGGCTGCAAAAATAGGCACGACAAAATTCTTAATGTATATATGTATAAATGCTCGATAAATCAGGTTTTTATTTATTATTAAGAGGAGATTATAATATGGGAACATATTCCATGCACCTGTGGCCAGTTAATAGATGTTCTGATAATATTGATATATTAGTTAGCAGAGCCCTTTTCTTTGCGCCGAGGTCAAACTCAACACTCTGATATTTCCAAACAACAACTTCTACCTTACTGACTCGCTGACACTTGAGGAAAAATTACATAGGAACTCGGGATATTAGATAATCCAAGTATCGGCACCATGAACTATCCATCATCTATGCGCAATGGTTGTACACCTTACAATTGACTTACCCCTCGTCCCTACTGTACTATAAGAAAAATGAAAAGACTCTAGATAGCACCAAGTTACATTTGCAATAATAACATACAGATCAATTTTAAAATTAGATCCAGGATGGATAATATATATATATATATATATATATATATATATATATATATATATATATATTGTTATGGAATATCCAAGGTTATCTGTTATGGAATATTTCAGGTTATCTTTCCAGGCTGGCTATAAAAGGTTCATATGCAATGTAAAGCCTGAGGAAAGAATGATACTTGTTTATTAAACATTCAATAACTAAAAGGGAGTTGCCTTTGTTAACCCTTAGAGTGAAGTTGTCTCCCGACTTCTTCACTACCCCTAATTCCCGGGGTCACTAACTGAAGGGTTGCGTGTTATCGCTAGCGGTTTTAATATGGAAGTTGGGGAACTGAGTGTTGGCCGGGATTGATGTATTTTGTAAAATCTTCCCCGCGATAATTACTGATACATCGTACGTCTACACTTTAAGATGTTATTATTCAATAATTATATTAACATCATATATAAGAATTGGTGTGCAACATACAGTAAAACAGCAATTACAAGCATAAAATAGTACAGGGTTTGGCAGAACTAATAACATTTATATTAGTTCATACCTGCACCTTTGGCTTAAAACAAAAAAAACACACTATGTTTCTGAAAGAACAATGCCCTATGTTCAAAATAATGAGAGCAATCAGAAAAGTTTTTCACCTCTAATTATACATTTTTATGAGGCCGAAATCATGCGGGAAAGAGATCACCGACCGAGAACTGTGTGTGACGATATATCCAATTTTGGCTGGTATTTGACAGAAGAAAATGTTTAAAAAATGCAAAAGAATATCTCTGCAAGTGCTGGAAAATAAGGGAAAATAAATTAAAGGAACTCAGCAAGAAATAAACGACAGAAGAGGGGTCGTTGTAAAGGCTATAATCCCTCGACACCATCGCATCGCATCATAGCGGTCACTCAAAACATAACATCTCGAGTTCTGCTATTCGATGTAATATTATCAAAGAATAATACTCTTCTTATTATAGAACTATTGTAATTTATTTTATTCTTAGATAAAACCCTAGATGTAAAACGAAATGTAGATTTTCGTTTCGTTATGTACTTATAATGAAGGAAAAACAACATCCCAATGTGGAGATAAAACTTTGGTCAGTAATTAGTTTTCTCATTATTTAGCAGTGTCATATATTATTTTCCTTATACAAGTTAGAAAAAATGCTGATATAATTTCAATAAATCTCATAGTTACACATATTAAATATATAGAAACGTTTAGAGACCTGGGTATAGTTCCCCAACTTTTTTGTTAAACATTATTTTATCTGGTCAAAAGTGGTAGTTTTTCTTAGGTTGGTGATGTCGGGAATTCGTTGCGAAACAATATATATATATATATATATATATATATATATATATATATATATATATATATATATATATATATATATATATATATATATATATATATATATATATAATATTATAGTCACATGTATTGAAAAGAAACCTAGGAGAGAGGCTCCTCTTCATCATCACCCTAGAGAGGATAAAGTACTCTATCTTTCAATCTATCTACATTTTTTTTCAATACCACTATTGAGTGACTAGACTAAGATGATGTTGACAGGTACAATCTGATCCCCCCAATTGACGGAGCTTGGGGTGTGAAGAAGACTGATGGCAACTTTACCGGTATGGTTGGAATGCTACAACGAAACGTAAGTACGTTTGTCTGTTCAACTGACATTCCCCCTTCTCTCTCTCTCTCTCTCTCTCTCTCTCTCTCTCTCTCTCTCTCTCATATATATAAATCTCTTTCTTCATGTTTTTATACTTAATTATGAGGGACTTTGCATAAAACATGATTTTCGTATTATTTTGCCAAAGTGATCTGACATTTTTGCATAATATACCATTTGCGTGTATTTGTTTTTGTTTTATAAAGAAACCCGATAATTAAAGCGATTTTGCAAATATACCTTAATTTTAGTTTATTTACAAAATGACCGGGAACACACACACAATATCGCTCTTTCTCTCTCTCTGACATCCTACAGGAGATTGAGATTGCCTTGGGTCCTTTCTTTATATCCTGGGAGAGGGCTGAGGTGGTGGACTTCTCTCGGGGTCTTTATATGGACAGACAAACACTGATCACACCAAGAGCTCAGTTAAAGGGTGACGTCACTGGCCTTATTAAGCCTTTTACACTTAAGGTATGGACGACAGATTATATTTAATTAAGTGGGTAGAACCGTAGTGTTGGTAAATTTGGAGCAACCAAGCAACAAACCACCATTTATTTTATATTTTATAAATTTAGTCCTGTTTCGTGACATTCTTTGGAAGAATTGAATTAAGGGGGAAGTTCTGTGTTGGTAATTCTGGAGCAACTGAATCCTCCAGACTATTCCAAGCAACAGAACACCATTATTTTTGCTCTTCTGGTCCTGTTTCCTAGCATACTTTGGAGGAATCATGGCACTCCAATGTACCAAAAAAGAACTGCCACCTTAAGGCGCTCTACTATACTAAAATTATACTGTCTCTTGTAATTAACATTGGTTTATTATTACTGGTGACTTGACTGTCATCGTAAAACCATTCACACTATATTGGTAATAACGAAAACTTTGGGCTTAATTTAGATAGCATATATGAAGGCTCTCTTTCAAACTGCAAGGGGAAAATGAACTTTTGCATAGCAGGATAGATTTCATCAGTATCTAGTCTCTTATGTAACTCAATTAAGAGGTTTAAATATCAGTTGCCTAATCATTTAATTATAGTGTTCGTTCTTTATCATTTTGGAAGATTGTGTGTGTGGACGTGTGTGAGTGAGGTGATCTATACCATAAACAGACCATGATGAGGACGGTAAGCGGGCCTGTGGCCTTTGTCCTCATCTTTGTTAATAAAAAAAAAAAAAAAAAAAAAAAAAAAAAAAAAATGAAAATGCTCTTTCACCTTTCTCTCTCAGGTGTGGATGATGGTGTTTATATCAGCCGTGAGTATTATGGTGATCATGGTGGTCCTGGTTAAAGGTGAAGGTTACATTATTGGTTACAACCCCAAGATGGTGGTAGGTCATTCTGCAGTTTGGACACTACAGACATTGACCCAGGAAAGTGAGTACAATACGGTTGGACTCAGGAATGGACTGGTTGGTTGACGGTCGTGTACAAAGTATAGTCGTGGTCAATAATAATCATGCACATATGGGTATCTCAAACAATTTGCTATCCAATTTTTTAACGTTCACATAATTATGATATTATTTTTTAAGTAGTGCACAGCTGCTTGTAGTAAATTAAAAGATGGTAATTAACCTATTTATTGAAAAGTTTATCAACTAAGAAACAGAGGGAAGCTGTCAAACTCTTACGTGAGTTACCCCTATATGGATGATTATTTTTGACCACGACTGTATATAATACATTAAAATGGGCACTCCTGATCATGGAGGCACCGATATATTTTCCATAAGAGGTGAAATTAACGAAAAATAAGGATAAATATGTGGTCGAGAAAAATCGTACATCACGCCGTTTCGTGACGTCGCCAGCCCTATGTGTGCCGACAGCTACTACAGACTTACTACACACAACACTAATAAATATCTTTTCCGGAGCGTTTTTACTCGTGTTTTTGAACTTTGGGACAAAACACCAATGTTGGCTATTTGTTGGCATGGTGCAGATGAAGTATATCCTCCGTATAAGCACAGTAATACCGCACATCTCCCCTAGACATCACAATCTCTTGTTTTCAAAGGTAAAAAAGGTTGGCGCGGCCTGGGTGTATGGCCAGTGACGTCACGGATACGCGCCATCAACTTCCATTATGTGCAACTTTGATGGCTTTTATATGCCAAACCATATATTTCTTTGTCAAATAAATTATATAATAGGACAATTCAGCTCATTTATTAACGATGTAATTTGTTTAATATATATATATTTTTTTATCGTCACCCAGTCCATTCTCGGTACTATACTACCATGAGAGGAGAATGTTTTATTTTGACTGTACCACGATTTCCTGTATCCAACTGTACATTATCCACTATTGATAATACCTACCAAAATGAGTACAATATATTATCTACTACTCTATTATACCCAGGAAGAAAGATGTAGTACATTTCTTTTTTATATAATATCTATCTACATCAATATCTATCAGATAGTGTTTTATGTTTCTAGTTCACTATTCCCGTTCATGTTACCAGTCCATATTTTTAGGTTCCCACTGGCTGCCGAGGATGGACAGTGGCCGCCTGCTTGTACTGACGTGGTTACTGGCATCCTTGGTGTTTATGACATCTTATAGCGGTATCCTAACGTCCATGCTGAGTGTTCCTAGGGTCACCATTCCCATAGACTCCCTCGCTGACCTCGTAGCCCAGTCTGACTTGCCCTGGAAACTGGAGGCAGGAGCTATGATGTTCAATATATTAGCCGTAAGTTTAATGTTTTAGATGCAAGTTCAATGTTTCAATGATTTAGCCATGGGGTAATAATGATTTCTTATTGATTTTCAAACAATATGATTCTTTTCAAAAGCATATTTTCCATTGGGGAACTAGCACCAAGGGTATGGTGATTATATTTGGTCAAGTTGGTAATGTATTACAGAAATGCTGTATGCGAGATTTTATGTGTAAGACATTTAAAAACAATACTCAGGAATGATACGGAGATGACGCTAGTGATGGTGATGATGATAAGAATGAAATAACAAAAACAATAATAACAAGAGTAATTATAAAAACCGATAACATATACCCCAAACATTTACACAACCATTTGTACTCTAAGTGTAGGCTACTTAGTGTTAAGGTGGTAATTCTTTTTTTATTCCTCCAAAGTATGGTAGGAAACAGGACCTGTTTGGAATAGTTTGGAGGATTCAGTTGCTCCAGATTTACTAACATAAAACTTGGCCCTTAACCCCTACTCTACGGCTGACGTGATATACCGTCGGTACATGCACTCCGGCAGACATGTTACACCGTCATAGCTTTTTCCCGCCATTTAGGGCTATGTAGGGCTGGTTTTTAGCTCCGGCCTCAGCCGAGAGCTCAAGGTCTTATCGTAATTATTGTTGTTGTTGTTGTTCTTGGGGCGACAACTTCTAAAATGGATCAACTGACTCACTCACTCACTCACTCACTGACTCACTCACTCACTCACTCACTCTTTTCCTCCCATCCATTTTCTTTTACCGACATTGAATCATTTATCCGAGGGGTTCACCCTCAATAAAAAGGGTTAATTTCAAAATTTCAATATAACCATATGAATACGAAAATCCAGATAAAACATAATTAATATTTTTGAGACCTTTACATATGGATATTTTATTATTTCACTTGAATCATTAAGAGCCGGAGCTTTTGAAGAGTTTTCCTTCATGTTCTTGTTCTACTTGAACTCGCCCTATCTCCGTAACTACACATCGTAGAGCCCTCCAGATGGTACCATTCGATAGAGGAAGAGTTGAAGGTAAGTAAGAAACAATTTTGAAGTCAGTACACTATATAGGTTAAGAGTGACAGCGTTGTGAATACAGTATAGGGAAAATTACATATCGTATGTCATGATCCGAACACTAAAACTAATATAAACACATGTAGGAATATATCATCATGTAACTGACATGTACAAAATTATAAACAAACTGATTTGTACCGTAGGTAACACGTATATTTACCATCACTCTCGCCTGCCTCGAGTGTGTTTGTGGTGTTATGTTATCATTACTACGATTATGTATCGTGCGTCATGATCACAACACTAAAAAATAATTAGTAACCTTGTAGGAATATCATGGTGTCCCTGTCACATACAAATATTCACTACGGTATTTTCTTACGATCGCTAGAGCACAAATTCGGACAAGGGCAAATGCTTAAAAAGAGACCAGGAGTCAAGTGAGTGGATCGATATTGTGTTTGTGTTTACTAGCCCGCTGACAAGAAAAACCTGCCCTACATAGCCTTAAATGGCGGGAAATAACTATGACGGTCTAACACATCAGCCGAAGTGCATGTACCGACGGTATATCAATATGATTAATATATTATCCTAGGCTATCTCTCCCTCTCTCTCATAATATATATCTATATAATATACAAAACACTCCATCTGTGTGTGTGTTTGTGTGTCTGTCTGTTTAGCTGCTATGCATGGCCACATCGTTTGACCTGGAGTAAAAAGTAATACAACCTTTTGATCGGTGAAGACTAAAAAAAAAAAGTTTTAAAATGACCAATGGATGGGGGGATTCGATCCCAGTACCCCTGCAGCCCAAGCCGAAGGCTGTTACCAATTCGCCACTCGGGCCTTGCTATTTAATCGTGGCTGTTACAATGCCACTTTCTGCTGTAGTTGCGTCATGGATAACTTTTGTGGTTGTAAAGTTGGCATGGTTTCTATGAGGGGCCGGCTACCACACCGGATAATGGACTCCTCCCACTCTCCTAAGTTCACATTTTTTTTTTTTTTTTTTTTTTTTTTTTTTTTTTTTTTTTTTTTTTATATTAACAAAGATGAGGACAAAGGCCACGGGCCCGCTTACCGTCCTCATCTACATAGTACAGTGAGAGAGTGGTCCAAAATCATGTCCAATTTCGTTCGAGATGCCCTGACACATTGCGTTTGAAGGTACATAAGTCGTAGAAAGGTGGAAAGATGGATGAAGGTAGAGTGTTCCAGAGTTGACCAGTTGTGTATATGAAAGACTGAGAGTACCGGTTAACTCTTGCATGAGGGAGTTGGACAGAAAAGGGGTGAGAACGAGAGGCTTGACGAGTGTTGCATGTTCTCCTGAGGGGAGGGAGCATACATTGAGAGAGTTCAGAAGAGCAATGTCCAGTGTAATAGCGATAGAAGAGAGAAAGTGATGCAACACTGCGGCGAAGAGAGAGAGGTTGTAGTGAATCAGTAAGAGGAGGAGAGTTGATGAGACGAAAGGCCTTTGATTCCACCTTGTCCAGTAGTGTTGTGAAGGTTGATCCCCCCCACACATGAGAGCCATACTCCATACAGGGGCGGATGAGACCCCTGTACAGAGACAGTAACTGCGTGGGGGTGAAGTATTCACGGAATCTGCGCAGCACACCTAACTTCTTTGAGGCGATTTTAGTCAGAGAGGTAATGTGATCTCTCCAGGAGAGATTATGAGAGAAAGAGACTCCAAGAATATTAAGAGAAGAGGAAAGGTCAAGTTGTGTATCGTTAAAGGAGAGGGGATAGACATCAGGAAGATTAGTACGAGTTGAAAGATGAAGGAACTGTGTTTTTGAGGCATTGAAAACAACAAGGTTCTCTCTGCCCCAGTTAGAGATGAGGGAAAGATCAGAAGTCAGGTGTGCTACTGCATCATCACGTGATGTGGAGATGAGCTGCTGGGATGGACATACAAATGATTAGAGGAAATTTATTGACAAAACCACATGTAAGATCTTCACCCGAACAGAGTAGCCTCAGGTCACTACGTTTGACAGATCTCGGGTGCGTTATTGTCCGAGACTTTACATGTACGAACATTTTGTTTCTTAAGGACCCTGTGATCGTGTATAAATAATGGAGGCTTCTGATTCCACCTAACCATGCCACGAAACAAACTCCTTTGAATAATATTTGAAGTACTCATTTACCTCCAATTTTCTGACTACGACACAGGGTCCCTTAACTATTATGTCAATTCAGTTATTATACTAATTATCATACATCTCGATGACAGGATTCCCCAAAGCCAGAATACCAGGAGACTCTGAGAAGAATTAATGGAACTTTGGACCATTGTTGGGCTGACAGAGAAGACCTCGTGGAAGGAAAATTCGCTGCCATTTGTGACAAAACCTCTCAGAAGACAGTCATGTCTTGGGATTTCAGGTAAAACACAGTTGAAGAAACTTGCATATACAGTCGTGGTCAATAATAATCATCCACATATGGGTAACTTTAACAATTTACTGTCTAATGTTTTCATGTTCACATATAATGTTATTGTTTTAAGTAGTGTGTAGCTGCTTGTATTAAATTAAACGATGGTAGTTAATATATTTATTGTAAAGTTTATCAGCTAAGGATCAGAGGGAAGCTCTCAAAATCTTACGTGAGTTACCCCTATATGGATGATTATTTTTGACCACGACTGTACATATACATCTTGAGTCAAAATGTAACAAATATTTATTGCACTATCGTAATTAAGGATGTGTTTCGGGATATATATAGCTTGGAGGAATCAGTAGCACTGTAATTAACCGTCAATCTAACCAAACCCAGCATAACCTCACCCCAACCTAATCTAGTTTAACCTAATCTAACCAAGCTGAACCTCACCGAATTTAACATAACACAACCCGATCTAATCCAACCTAACTTATACTTACTATGCCACGAAACAGGTTCTTTCTATATGGATGGTGTTTCGTGGCAAAGTTTGAAGGACTCGTATATCTCCAATTTTCTGACTACAACACAGGGTCCCTTAACTTTGACCTTTTCTGTCTCTCCCAGCACCACGGGCCAGTGTCACCTCTACATTGCAAGTGAAATCATTTACTTCAGCCAGATGAGCATGGCTTTTAGGATCAACTCATCGTATCTCGCAGGCACTGATCGTATGTGAGTAGTTCTGAGCACATTCTTTGGTTATTATAATTGAATAAAAAAACAAAACCTTTGGCTAATACTAATATTCTTTCATTCTCAATCCACTTATCCCCTTCGTTCTTTGGCAGTCCTTAAAGGATTTGAGCGCCCCTTCAGCCCCAGCCACTCCCCTTCAATTTAACTTTTCGCTTTGTTTCCTTCTTTTTCTTCCTTTGTTATTGCTCCACTTACTGTATCTATCATCTTCTCCCTACAAAGTTTTTCAGGACTAGGGTAGTATTTTTTCATCATCAACTCAATTCTCTCCATCATTTTCTTTCTCTCTTGTGCATTCCATTCCGGATTTTTCCATCGTGATTGTTGACCCACTTCTCAGTTCGGCAGTTTTTGTTTCCAGGTGTAGAGCGGTCTTCTGTCCTTTTCAATTGCATTCCATTATTCTCTCTTTCTAGTATACAGACATTGGTGGACGGTGGGCTGCTGGACCACTGGTTATATCGGGACCAGGCCAACGCCACTGTATGCTTACGCCCTCTCGTCTCAGAATTCAGACAAACCAGTCGATCGCTCTCTCTCCAGGATTATCTCGGACCTATCTTCATTCTCCTCGCTGGTGGGTGTGTCACTGTTAGGGTCGTATGCAAAAATAATCGTCGTGTTGACGATGGCGCGGTACCGGTAAGATGGATTTACGAACTGTATACCGGCTCGGCACTACCCTTACTAACAGCTTGGTTACGTTTGGTAAGGAAAGGTTCCCATGGTCAACCTCATGTGGGTAAAATGAGCTTTGATAGACAATGAAACTATTTGAGAAAAATTTAATGTCCCATGGTTAGTTTTATCTCAACAACCCAAGTGTAATTCTTCAACTGTTTAGCCTTTTGGAGGTACTGATGGCCCATATAGTTCGTTAAATTGCTGCTGGTAAAGTCATGGTCTAATGTACTGCAATACCCTCCAATGAGATGGCTTCGAAAAATGATCCGAAACTATAGCTGTTGGTGTGTGCAATTTTGGTTCATAAAATTAACTCAAATAGCTCGCTTTTATTCACCAGGTTGCAGTACATTAGACCATGACTTTACCACACCATCGTATGTAAGGATATCCGTGGTGTTGACTTGGCGTGGTACCGGTACGATGGCTACTTGTGTCGTGTCTATGGAGTCATCGTACCTGTACCATGCCATTGTCAACACAAAGGATGTTGATGGCTACGACCCTTCTACTAACTAAAAATAATTGTTTATTCTTTATTTGGAGGGATTTGATGACTTCAACAATCTTTCTCAGAAAACAATTTATCATCTCTGAATAGGGGATCTGTTTTATTGTAAAATAGTGTTTAGGGCAATGGTTCTCAACTCGTAGATCAGTAGTCCATGGTGACTTTTCAGGGCTCTGTCCAATAGCACGTCCAGAAACACCCGGGACGTATGTATACTGGACACCCTTAAGGGACCCTGTGATGTAGTCAGAAAATTGGATATAAACGAGTCCTTCAAATATTGCCACGAAACACACACACCTATATGGAAGGAGCTTGTTTCGTGGCATGGTCAGGAGGAATCAGAAGCCTCCAATTTTCATACACGATTACAGGGTGCCCAAAACTGTGCTCTCCCTCGATTTTTTTTTTTGCACTACATTGAAATACTGCGATCATAATGTAAACTATATATAATCATGAAATACCACAGAGATGACATTCAAAATTCTATTGGTCTACGAAATTGTTTATATTTTGTTAGTGATCCGTGGACTGAAATGATTTGAAAACCACTGGTTTAGGGGGGTTAAATAACCCACTAATCTAACTTCACGAGCTTCCCCCGTATTTATTTTGGTCAAATACGTAGGTTATATATAGAGTCCTCCAAACAATGTGAGAAAAACAGACCTCTTTATTATACGAAAAAGGGAGGAACTAGACGCCCTCGATATCAATCCAAATATATCACGGCTTTAGAAGAGGAAAGTATTATACGTTTCACTCTTGTACAATGTGTAATTCCAACATAGAATTACTAAGGTTAGTATTGCCTGTAGTGATGTGAGTATGTGGGTAATAATAATAATAATAATAATAAAATAATAAATATAATAAATAAATTAAATTAAATAAAATAATAAATTAAATATACTATGTACTTCAAGGGTATAAACATTAACATAACAATGATCATAATACTGTATTTATATGAACTATAATTAAAGAGTAACATAATAATAATAATAATAATAATAATAATAATAATAATAATAATAATAATAATGCATTTATATGCAACGTAACTAGACAACGTCATAACAATGTCAATAATAATACTCTACTAATGTACATTGTGTAAACAGGTTGGATGGCGGGTACGAATATTTTTTTACTGGAAAAATTGGTTAGTTACTTCACCTCTGCCAAGTAAAGCTACGATGACGTCAAGCCGACCGGTTAGACGGAAACGTTGCCCTAAGGACGACGACTATTACGGGAAAGTTGGCCTAATGTCGACGGCTATGGTGGGAAAATGGGTCTGATGATGATGATGATTATAGCGGAAGAATTTGCCAAGACTATGAGAATTTGTAAGCTTACAGTTGAATAATATTGTATCTTGTATATAAATATAATTTGTGGAAGAAGTGGTTATTGTCAATTCCGTTACTCAATAGTAACAAACTTAAAACATTAAATTTTCAAGTGATAATATCGGGCCTTGCAAGAGTCACAGGAGACATTAAAAAAAAAAAAAAAAAAAAAAAAAAAAAAATATATATATATATATATATATATATATATATATATATATATATATATATATATATATATATATATATATATATATATATATATATATATATATATATATATATATATATATATATATATATATATAAAATTAGAAAAAACAATGTACTTTAATTATCATAAACTTTGAAACAACTTTAACCACGATCATAAAGTCATTCTTATTAGTCATTGTAACACTGCAGTCTGTATACATGTTTACTACAGGGAATGTTGGCAGACGATGCCTTGGTCAGCACCTACCAGTGACTTTGCCACTTTCATTTTGTCACTTGTACAGTTGGACACAGGAATTGTGCTACAGCCCAGGGGAAATATACTTGTCCCATTTGAGTAACCAGTGTCTATTATCAGGTAGTTGCTTTTTATTACCATCCTCAATACTGACTTCTGCCCCTGGTGTCTCCTATTTGGCACTAAGGAACTTGATATTGGAAGAAATGGACCATCTTTCACTTGGGCTATACCTCGAATTCCTGTGTCCAACTGTACATGACACGAAACGTAAATGGATTGTGTAGATTCGTATTCGAATAGACACAGTACTATAACCACTTTGACGACATTGTTCGTGCTGGCTGTCCCTCCTTTCTGTCACATTCTCCCTCTTCCTAAATATTAAACATTAGATACGAGAAACATTTCATTTGTAAAAGTGATTTACGCTGTCATTTATGGTGCTAAGAAGAAATATCCAACTTTATCATGTTAATTGTTAATTCTAAATCCTGTATTTATCATTTCTAAGACGATTTTATTATGTAACAGATTTTAATTTAAATAGAATAAATTTGACAGACCTACTTAGTGAGTTCTCTTCCTCATACTTTTCCTGACCTCCACCTGACTTTTACCTCATATCTATATATCCCAATCACCCTTATGTGGACGGTGAATTAAGATTTATTGTTATAATTATATAATTAAGTAAGTGATGTGACTTACCTTACCCGGGTTTATTGGTCAACGAACGTCAGTAGAGGTTAATTATTCCCCTTATATCTTAATTCAGTTCAAGATAAATATATTTTAACGTGAGTTCTTACGATGTGTATTCATTTATAATGGTATCACAGAATTGTAGTGTATGATGAAACAGCCAATTACAATTACTTTACTATATTTATTAAATTCAGTCGTACACTAACATAAGCAATTAATAAATTATTACACACACGCATACACTTTCACACACAAGAATATGTAGCTAGCTATCGTAATAATACTAGATACAATCCCGTTTTCTTTCAAATCTCTGTGTATGTTCTCATAAACCTAGCTTACGTTACATTGTGGAATTATTAATCAAAACTAACACTGTGTCAATTAATTATTTGGTGCTATTTAATTAAAGGCCTTCCTACTCAAATTTACTTAAATGTCAAATTGAATTTTCAAGCTACCCAGTTTGGTATATTTTCAATGTTTTCACACTTGGTAATTCAATTTCAGTCTCGTGTACACACACTCGTAATTTTCAAGACTAGCCCTCTCTCTCACCTTTAATGACTTCTTCACTGATCAACGTCGAAGCGATTGAACAGCTATGTATAACTATAAGCCTTGTGAACCGTATTTAATATAACAGTTCGACGTTATGTTATAACTTCCCCACTCGTCACGTGGAGAATAGAGTTAAGGCAAGCAAAAACGATAAAATCTGCTGAATAACAGAAGAGTGTGTGGGCTGAATACTAGAGAGGGAATGAAGGGCAGGTTTGGAGTCACAACAAATGGCAGCATTCACACCACGTTGACAAACAAGAATAACAACATCCAAAATAGTTTACACAATGTTGAGCTGAAGTGGTTACAGAGACGACGGCCAACTCAGCCCCCTGGAGGTGACTCCATATCAGGTGAGAAAACGGCACAACCTGCTGGACCATCCATTTGCAATGAGCCATCAATGTAGAGGCAGTATATATCTGTGATGGAGGACGTCACTGTTTCTATATGTGTTCCAGAGCCAACTGTTGCTGTAGAGAAGGCAGTTCAGACTTGGAAGTAGGTGTAAAACTCACATCAGGTGTTGGTAGCATTCATGGAAGGAGCCCTGGGGGGGGGGGGGACTGTAACCATTAGTCATATTGGAGGAACAGGGGAGTTTGATCTAAGAGAAGTCTTGACTAACTGAGAGTAATGGAATGAAAAATGTGGGAAATGGAGGCACTTGACAGTGAAGCAAGTAACATTAGAGTACATTCTCTTGACTGGTTGGGGAAGACTATCCTGGTCGACATGGGACAGCCGAGAATTAATCTCATTGCAATATTCCGAAATTTTTCTAAAGTTTCCAGAGTAAACCTGGGAAGTTGAATCAAAGCAGAGGAAATGTAATCAACAACTGAACGATTAAAATCAATGTATATGGTCCTGGCTACTGGGATGGAGATGCCCAGGTAGCGCCACTGGAAACCATGGGATTGACATTCCCTTCAATGGTGAACACTGGCCGAGCTTGAGGAAGGCGGCAGGTGAATATCCTGCTCTTATCTGGTGAGACAATAATGCCACAGTGAGAGGCGGCCACAGAGAAAGAGTTAATAAACCGCTGGAAATCCCTTGGTGAGGTAGAATGAATACAGGTATAACACGTAATTAAAGTTCCAGTAATATCAGGGAGAGAAGTGAGTAACCGATTGATCAGAATATTAATTAACAATGGGATGAGAACACCCCCTTGCTAAGATGAAAACTGCGCAAAGGTAAACCAGCAAAGTAAACCAGTTAATCCAAAATGACGTCTCTATTAGCAACATCGAAGGTCAATATAGGCCACCACAGTGTCCCTGGAAAGGCAAGAGTACAGGTCGACTAGTCAGTGGTGTGTGCTCTGCTGGGGAAGGAAACCAAACAGCCATGGATGGAGAGAGGTGATCTTTGCAGTCGGTAAAGTCATGGTCTAATGTACTGCAACCTGGTGAATAAAAGCGAGCTATTTATTTGAGTTAATTTTATGAACCAAAATTGTACACACCAACAGCTATAGTTTAGGATCATTTTTCGAAGCCATCTCATTGGAAGGTGTTGCAGTACATTAGACCATCACTTTACATGAGACGATTGTGTAAGATTCTCTCCATAACTTTACAAACACAGGAAGAAAGGGATATAGGAATTTTTTTTACAACCCGACGGATGTAGTGCCATATAGATTATAGAAGCAACATTCGTTTGCTGGTTGATGCGGTCCATAAACCTCTGCCAAGACACGACTCGGTGTGAGCACACTCTTACAGGGTGACTAAAGCGTCCCTAGACAAATGGTAACAATGGAGCAGGTCAGGGGTTGGGTTGGCTTGAAACAAAAGGTCATCACATTCAGCCTCCTCCTTTGCCTCCTGTATACGTGCCTCAAGCGTCCAGGAGTGGGCAGTATGGCGATGATGGAGGTGAGTGAGGTAAAACATTCGAAACATTCATATATTTCACTCTAAGGATATGAAAGTTTCGATTTTTTTTAACTTGTGGATCGGGATTCGAATTTCTGACTGGCCCAACATTGGCAACGTCAGGGGAGAAACGCAGGAGTGGAGTCAACTGTAGAATCGTGACGTCACTTTTCACATGGATTGAGTTTGCTTTCTCCGCGAATGGAAGCTTTATAACTTGACACTCAAGTGTTCATTTTTGAGCTCCAGACATTGTTTTGGCAAGAACAAGAATCACGGGTGCATCCACAATGTCTAGTTTTTCAACTGTCCCTCTTTTCATTTTATTTCCTTCCTGCTTGCTGTCACACCTCTCTATCACCTTTTTCTGGCGCTATAGGACCTCGATGTTGCAGCGCCTAATATCCATCAATCAATCAAATCCACAATGTCTATAGCTGTAATATTCTTGATAATATAATTATATTACTGCACAACGATGATCTGAAGAGCGAAGCGTTGTCGGTTATAAATAGTATGACATCATCGCAATATGGCATCTCATTTTTCCAGCCGTTAAATTTTATGTTAACATATCTACTTTACTTTGTACAGTCGGCAAAAAAAGTAATGGAACCACCCCTCCATTAATTTTAGAATTTTTATCACAGTAGGGTTGGTACACCTGCTAAGTCAGCCCAAGTGTACCTGTTCAGGGACAATAATACACCCATTATACACCAATATACACCAATAATACACCTATTATACACCAATATACACCAATAATACACCCATTATACATCAATATACACCAATAATACACCTATTCATAACACATATTATAATTGTAGTATTATACAATGAGTATAAAATAAGTATACAATAAGTATACAATAGGTATTATCACCAGTGGAACAGGCTTACCAACTCTACATAGCACTGGCAATAGGGGTGGTTCCATTACTTCTTTTGCCGACTGTACATTAAATTTTACGAGACGAATACCAGAATCTTCCAATTACTTGGCATAGTGCACAGGCAATGCTTTCACAGAACCGACAACTACAGTAGTCTATCGAGAGGAGAGTAAACAAACACGAAGGAAAAAGAAGGACAGGAGGGATAATTGAAGTAAACCTAGCATTATTGAGTTGAACTTTGATCTATAAAAAAAACATTCAGAATTAACCCCGGCTATAAAAAAAAATAACACCAATAAGGTATTGTTGAATCACCACCATGTTTAGTCTATTGTGAAAACTATATAGCATCAGTCACATGCTCTCAGAACCCTCTTTCATTCTACGTCACAGAACCACCAATCCCTATTTATTTCGATTATTTTCAGGAGAGGTGATCTATACGGGAGAGTTGGAGTCTTTTGAGTCCTCCGAAACCTTACCTGTAAACGAATAATACCAGTTTTCGTGGTTTGGGAGGAATGGGAAGCCTCTCCCAGTTCTCTCCCTTCCCTCAAGATCTTTACCAAGCTCAACCATACGGAGGCATATGCATAATTTAAACCACACTTCTATCAAGGAACTAATCAAGAAGAGGCCAAAGCTGTGACCACCAAGTGTAATTTGTGGAAGCTCTAACAAAAGGGAAGAAAGGTTGTCGTGCATAAATGAATCTTTGAAACGAAGCCACGTCATTGGCAGTCATTAAGGCGGAGTCAAACATTGGTTCCTTTTAAAACCAAGGTGAGGGAATCAGACCTTCACTGTCCTGCTGTTGCTGTCCTGCAGTTGTTGTCTATTACTGCTGCTGTTCCTGGTGCTAACACTGTTCTGCTGTTTCTGTTAATGCGTCGTCAGGTCAGTGTTGTCTTTGGTTATATATATATTTGTTTCTCTCTCTTTCTGTTGCTGTTACTATGTTGTTATTTGAGTGGGGTGGCTTATACTAGAGCTTATGATTACTATAGAAATGAAATTGGGCCGCCATATATAGGAAGGGAAGATCCTAAATAAAGGACGAGGGAGAAGGTAATAGTGAAGTGAGACAGCAAGCATATATTTCTAGAGTCTAGTTCAGCCAACAGTATGTATTTACCAACAGTTTTATCTTATTCACTATGTTAATTGTATGATGCCATTTTAAGAGAAGATTCTTATGTTGATGAATTGGATGGTGTCTGCTTCCTCCAAACAATGCTACGAAACAGATCTCTTATTAGTAAAGTGATGGTCTAATGTACTGCAACACCTTCCAATGAGATGGCTTCGAAAAATGATCCGAAACTATAGCTGTTGGTGTGTACAATTTTGGTTCATAAAATTAACTCAAATAGCTCGCTTTTATTCACCAGGTTGCAGTACATTAGACCATGACTTTACCATTGTGGGCGTCTGAGTACTGGCATTGTTTGGTGGAATCAATAGGCTTCCAATTTATTTAACAACACGGCTGTGGGCATAATTAGAGTCCTACTGTGTCCTTCAAACTAGAGGAAAAACATAAAAAAAAAAAACAGACGACCTCAGTAAACCCGGCGGTGCTTTTAAGCCTTAACATAAACTTGTACTGTCGGCAAAAGAAGTAATGGAACCACCCCTATTGCCAGTGCTATGTAGAGTTGGTAAACCTGTTCCACTGGTGATAATACCTATTGTATACTTATTGTATACTTATTATATACATATTGTATAATACTATAGTTATAATATGTGTTATGAATAGGTGTATTATTGGTGTATATTGGTGTATAATGGGTGTATTATTGTCCCTGAACAGGTACACTTGGGCTGACTTAGCAGGTGTACCAACCCTACTGTGATAAAAATTCTAAAATTAATGGAGGGGTGGTTCCATTACTTTTTTTGCCGACTATACTGTGCTTTCAATATTTAATCTCTGACCCACCTCAGGCGTAGGGAACATAGACTCAAGAGTCTTTCTAGGTGACATGTCAAGAGAGGAAACATACAAATGAACACACATCTACTCTGAGAAGGAGAGGTTCGAACACCCTTGATTCAAATGTCTAGCTGTCTTTCAATTATATTTAATCTATCTATCTCTTTATATATCGATAGCTCTGACACCCGTAGTTTTAAAACATTAGAGGGCCCTTACTGGAGCTCTATGAATTCTCCAAACTACTCCAGGCAACAGATTCCCTATTCGAAACACTGAAGCGTTTTGTGTCCTGGATTATTAGGAGGGTTCATAGAGCTCCAGTAAGGGCCCTCAATTTTTTTAAAACTACGGGTGTGACGCCTCGTTCTCTCGGAGAACTCGCCCAAAGAGGGTGGCCACGGCAGAAGTGTCTCCGGTTATCCCTGTTTCAACACTCCCTTCTTACCTTTGCTCTACCATACATACTCTTCCACTCTGGTCTGCCATCTAACCGGAGGTCTGCCTAACACATCAGGTCCCACAACATCACTTCCATACACATTCTTTACCCCTTCCTACCTTGTATTCTCTTCACATTTCCAAACTATCTCAATGTATTAAGCTTCACCCTCTCAAACACCTCTCAAACATACCACATACAGTATCTCATACCCACTATCATTACTTGCTCCTCTCTGATAACTCATTTCCACTGCACCTATTCTAGACTGTTGAGTCCTATTCCATGTCCATATATCTGATGTACAGTATATGTCAGTGTTTTCAGGATTATACTATTAATTTTCTTAGTCCCCTTTTTACTTCCATACTCGCACTTCTACCATTGATATTCCTCCCCAGTAATCCTACGACCTGTCTACCCCTCATTGCTCTCTCTCTCATTTTTCCTTCCATACTTCCATGTTCATACAAAACTGTTCCCCTTAGAATTATCTCACATATAGTTTCAGTTTGTAATCCCACTGTGTAATAAGGCGTGGCAAAGTCAATCACTTCAGTTTCTGCCCTCCCAAATACCATTACCTTACTTTTACCTACGTCACCTTCAGTTTCCTTCGTTTACACTAGGACTGACACTCATCTACCATTCTCAGCCATCAACACAATGTCACCCGCAAATAAACCTGCCACCAAGGACCCATATTCTCCATTCTTTGTTTAAGGGACCCTGTGTTGTAGTCAGGAAATTGGAGGTAAATGAGTCCTTCAAATATTGCCACGAAACACCACCTATTTGGAATGTGTTTGTATCGTGGCATGGTCAGAAGGAATCAGAAGCCTCCAATTATTATACACGAACACAGGGTCCTTAACAGACAAAATCAATATTCGCTAGAAAATGCAGTTAAAGATTGGGAACAAACAAAAAAAGGTGTAAATCAAGAGTTATCCCGTTGACGTAATCACAAGGACAGCGCGGTAGTAGGAGGGAGGCGGTTGTCACGTGGTGAGATTCCCACGCTTTGGCTCCACGATCTTGCAACTCGTCTCACATTGGTTGGTTGAGCGCGGGTGGTTGCTGGTTAGTTGCCTTTTGCCCTGTCTAAATATGTTCCAAGTAATCTAAGCAGAACACACCTTCTGCTGTAATTTAGATAACCACAGTCGTAACACATCAATTAATAGCACAGGCTAAATATGACTACTTAATTAATTGCACAAATGAATGTTAAATGATACAACTAGCATTCTATGTTGTCATCAAAAGTATATCTCATTCTGTCTATGATACCAAACTTCCCTCAATATAGTAAGCTATTGGAAAGTTTTCCACTCCCTTCCATCCAGCAAGGAAGGACACGACGGTAGGTATGATGATATTAGGAGAGGGAAAGAAATCTAGAGAAATCTTGTAGGGTATTTATTCATACATAATGATACCATAACCTGTAATAATAGGATACCGTAACCTGTAATAATAGGATACCGTAACCTGTAATAATATCCAAATGACCTGTTCATTAGTGTCAAGAACGTGTTTATCTTGATTATGTAAACTAGATAAGGTGTGGTATAATTATATCGTCCATATTTTCACATAGACGATAGAGAAACTAGACATAAAGGAGAATACAGCTTTTTTTTTTTTTTTTTTTTTTTATATGATCCGACACTGGACATCGTGGCCCAGGTCAACTGCTGCTCTCACACACAAGTCACGACTTCCGAACTGGTACCCAGCCACAGAGAGAGGGAAGTGAGGGTGATTCCCAAATACTGCAGCTGTTATGGTACCAGTGAGGGTGTTTTACGACGTTCGGTGGCCTTATAGTTAGTGCCTCAAAATTAAATCGGAAGAGTAAATATTCTCAGGCCCTCACCTGAGAGGATCGATCTCCCGACCTCTAGGATATGAGTCCAGAACACTAACCACTCGGCCACCTCCCCTAATACTTATTATACTTATACTTATACTGATACTATTGGCATATCTGCATTATGCTATGGCAAAGCAATATACAGTTCACAAACGTGTTGGTTGATTCTTTCGTGTTAGAGTGTTATAGGGTGGTGATGGACTGTAATATATCTTATATTATTGGAATAACACATTCACTGGACACATGTAAATTATTTACTGATTTTAAATTAAAACCAGTAAATTGTTATATTTATGGTTATTTGAATATTTTTTACAGCCTTTATATGAATTTGTTATCTCCATAACTTCACATTGACACATTATTACAGATTAGCTCCTTCTGGTGTGGTATGGATGGTATTGATAATTCAAGTGAATGTTTAAGGGACCCTGTGTTGTAGTCAGAAAATTGGAGATATACGAGTCCTTCAAACTTTGCCACGAAACACCATCTATATAGAAAGAACCTGTTTCGTGGCATAGTAAGGAGGAATCAGAAGCCACCAATTCTCAAACACGATCACAGGGTTCTTAATCATAAATATTAACATCAATACGTGAGTGATATCACGCCTAACCAGCAACTTTCTTAACGGGTCTGGGTTGGGGGTTGGGTGGGGGTGGGGTTGATGGTGGAGAGGGTGTGTACAGATTGATTGATTGGTGAATATTAGGCTTGGCAACATCGAGGTCCTATAGCGCCAGAAAAAGGTGATAGAGAGGTGTGACAGCAAGCAGGAAGTAAATAAAATGAAAAGAGAGACAGTTGAAGAACTGAAAAATGGGAACTATTTAGTCTGGTCTCTCACTGGCGACCTTCCTAGCATGGGAAACCCTCTCTCCCCGATATCGGGGCAGAGCAGGGGCCGGAGCCCCCTCTAGTCTAGCTCGTGTGTGTGTGTGTAGAGGGTGTGGGTGAGGGTTGGAGGGAGGGGTTGTTTGATTTCATGCTCTCCTCTGGCCACGGCTCCAACCAAGAGGGGGAATACCGACTGGTGCACGTGACTGTACAAATTAAATTATTATATTGTAAAGTCATGGTCTAATGTACTGCAACACCTTCCAATGAGATGACTTCGAAAAATGATCCGAAACTATAGCTGTTGGTGTGTGCAATTTTGGTTCATAAATTTAACTCAAATAGCTCGCTTTTATTCACCAGGTTGCAGTACGTTAGACCAGGACTTTACAACTGAATATTAATTATGAACACCACGACAATATTACATTTATCTTAGAAACTTTGTGGTCTACCTGCCCACCAACCTGCCGTCCAACATTTACACTCGTAGTTTTAAAATAATTGAGGGCCCTTACTGGAGCTCTATGAATTCTCCAAACTACTCCAGGCAACAGATTCCCTATTCGAAAAACTAAAGCGTTTTGTGGCCTGGATTATTTGGAGGGTTCATAGAGCTCCAGTAAGGGCCCTCAAATGTTTTAAAACTACGGGTGTTAGTTATATTCCCGTCTGCCTGCCTTTTTTTTTTATTATATTTGTATTTACACAAACAATTTTCAATATATTTGTGTTACTAACGCTTTCAGGTCTTGTGTTACAATGTATTTTTGGGAATAACTCTGTAACTAAAGGTTGGATCAGTATGATGTTTTGCCACGGATTATTTCACACCTTCCGCTAATTAGTGGTAAAGTCATGGTCTAATGTACTGCAACCTGGTGAATAAAAGCGAGCTATTTGAGTTAAATTTATGAACCATAATTGCACACACCAACAGCTATAGTTTCGGATCATTTTTCGAAGCCATCTCATTGGAAGATGTTGCAGTACATTAGACCATGACTTTACAAACATTGACAACGCTGAGTGATGAACGTGGCAGTGGAGGAGACACTATACGACATACCAACACCCCCGGCTCCACAAATACACGTAACCTCCTACGCAGACGACATAACACTCCCATGTACACACAGAAACGCAGACACAGCCACTCTCATCCTCCAACCCTACCTCAACACATTTAATGTCTGGATCACCACAACCAGACTTAAAATAACACCCACCAAGTCAACTGTCACCCTTCTCACCAACTGGAACGCATCTCACTATAAACAACACACCTATACCACTCACACATATAACCAAAATACTTGGCATAACATATAACATATCCATGACATTCAAACAACATATGACGGCCATCAAAAACAAATGCATGCAAAGAATTAAAGCCCTCAGATCACTTGCCAGTACAACATTCGGACACAACAAAAAATCCACAATTACAGTATTCAAACAATATATTCGATCAGTGATGGATTATGCAAGCCCTGCCTGCCTGGGCGTCAAACCTCACTGAGACTCATCACAACACCCTCCAAACCATACACAGCAGAACCCTTAAAACAATCACAGGCTGCACAGCTATCACACCTACAAAGTCCTCAAAATCATCTTGACATGAGAGGCACACAAACACTTGCTGCAGCCTCCAAAACTCCACACCATCCACTACACCATATACAAGGCACAACACCCACACATGCCAAGGCGGTTCCCGTTAGGGGGGGAGTGTATCCCTAAGCATGTTTCGAGTCAACATCAATAGGAAAATGGGTGAGGATGTAGTTGGGGAACTTACGATGCCTCTCAGGTTAGTCTTAAAAAATGTAACACCAGTAGTTTTAAAAAGTTTGAGGGCCCTTACTGGAGCTTCATGAACCCTCCAAACTACTCCAGGCAACAGATTCCCTATTCGAAACACTGAAGCGTTTTGTAGCCTGGATTATTTGGAGGGTTCATAGCGCTCCAGTAAGGGCCCTCAAATGTTTTAAAACTACGGGTGTAAGGCAGAGACAAAAATTCACCATGCAGCCTTGACTCTATATATGATATCCTGACGTCAGCTTTCTAGAGATGTAGACAAAAATCATAGTTCTTTTTTTTTAACTTTCACCCCTGTCTTGATGTGTCAAACCATTTCATGTTTGATTTTTTACATACAGTTCAGCTGACAACTTGTATTCTCCATACATGAATTTGCTGTATCAGTTGTTTGTCCACCCTGGCTTTGTATAATTGCCAGATCCGCCTCAGTATTTAGATTGTTTTAAATTTATAATCACTGCAATTTATTACTCATTATCCTCTTCTACTTATGAGTGATTATTTAATTAAACACAAGCTTGACACAAGTCCATAAATAAATAGATAGGTAATGATGACTTCTGGTAGAGCTGTGTGATAGATGTCTTTTTTGTTTGGTTATATGTTCCGACCTTGGACATAGGCTTCACCAAGCCCGTTACCGTGGCCCAGGTCAACTGCTCATACACACACACGTCACGACTTTCGTAAAGGTACCCAGCCACTGAGGGAGGGAAGTGAGGGTAATTCACAAATACTGCAGCGGTTATGGTAAAGTCATGGTCTAATGTACTGCAACCTGGTGGATAAAAGCGAGCTATTTGAGTTAATTTTATGAACCAAAATTGCACACACCAACAGCTATAGTTTCGGATCATTTTTCGAAGCCATCTCATTGGAAGGTGTTGCAGTACATTAGACCATGACTTTACCAGAGAGGGTGTTTTACGATGTTCAGTGACCTTATAGCTAGGCCCTCACCTGAGAGGATCGATCTCCCGACTTCTAGATTATGAGTCCAGAACACTAACCATTCGACCACCTCCTTGAGGTCTAGCGTGTGTTATTATTGTTTTTTAGTGTTGTATGGAAGGGCGGTATATGTGTGTAGTTCTTCCACCCGTAGCTTTAAAACATTTGAGGGCCCTTACTGGAGCTCTATGAACCCTCCAAATAATCCAGGCCATAAAACGCTTCAGTGTTTCGAATAGGGAATCTGTTGCCTGGAGTAGTTTGGAGAATTCATGGAGCTTCAGTAAGGGCCCTCAAATGTTTTAAAACTACGGGTGTTATTCTTGATTTGTTTTAGTGTTTTTCTTGTTATTTTGTTTATTATGTGTTGTTTTATTTCATTTGGGAGGCAGTCATCCAGCCAGCCGACCACACCAGATGCCTGAGATGCGTGGTATGGAACCTTACCCACCAATCATTAAAGTTGCAGTGGACCAAGTAAGAGTAAAGTCATGGTCTAATGTACAGTCGGCAAAAAAAGTAATGGAACCACCCCTCCATTAATTTTAGAATTTTTATCACAGTAGGGTTGGTACACCTGCTAAGTCAGCCCAAGTGTACCTGTTCAGGGACAATAATACACCCATTATACACCAATATACACCAATAATACACCTTTTCATAACACATAATATTACTATAGTATTATACAATGAGTATATAATAAGTATACAATAGGTATTATCACCAGTGGAACAGGCTTACCAACGCTACATAGCACTGGCAATAGGGGTGGTTCCATTACTTCTTTTGCCGACTGTACTGCAACCTGGTGAATAAAAGCGAGCTATTTGAGTTAATTTTATGAACCAAAATTGCACACACCAACAGCTATAGTTTCGAATCATTTTTCGAAGCCATCTCATTGGAAGGTGTTGCAGTACATTAGACCATCACTTTATTATAGTGCAAAACAGTTCATTCCCTCTGATGACCATTTATTACATTTATTACATTATATTATATTTATAAGAGACCCATGATTCCTACAAAGTATGACTGGAAACGGGACCAAATTGACAAAAAAATAATTATTCCCAATTGTTTGTAATAATTTGGAGGAATCAGCCGTTCCAGTATTACCAACGCTGTACTTACCCTTTTAAATCTCTGTGGTTGGAACGATTAAACAACTGAGGATGATAGATTTCGAACTTTGATTTGTTGTTCGAACCACAGGCAGGATATTCAGTCCTATTGTGACAGGCTGGAAGGGCTATTGAATAATACTAAGGTGATTAGTTTGCTGGGATAGATTGAAGGAATCTGCAGCCCTCCAATTTACCGAAGAGATTCTTCCCTTAATTAATCACTAAATAATTTCTTTGCTTAGTCTCTGCATTCTTTCATATATATATATATATATATATATATATATATATATATATATATATATATATATATATATATATATATATATATATATATATATATATATATATTGTTAAGGAATATCCATGGTTATCTCTAATGGAATATTCCAGGTTATCCTTCCAGGCTGGCTATAAAAGGTTCATATGCAATGTAAAGCCTGAGGAAAGAATGAGAGATACTTGTTTATTAAACATTCAATTACTAAAAGGGAGTTGCCTTTATTAACCCTTAGTCAGAAGTTGTCTCTCGACTTCTTCTCTACCCTTAATTCGTTGCGTAAATATATATATATATATTAATTGTAGACACCCATTATTATTTTCATCCTCATATCCCTGTGGTCCCGTGTTGTGTGAATGTTTTTTAATCATTTATAGAATTGTTTTCATTCCCTCATATCACTTGTGAGTCATGTATTTATGTTTGGATGATTTCCTTTACACCTTTACCAGTGGACGCCTTTCATCATGGTGACTGAACAGACTAAAAACGGGACACTGAGTTTGGCGGGACCTTTGGCACAAGTACTGCTGTTATTGTCTCATCACCTCAACTTCAGGTCTGTTTACATTACATTCGTTCGTTATTGGCGCTTAAATAGATAGAGAAGGATTGACAGAGGGGATATAGGAAGAGATGAAATGAAAATAAAAAGCAATAAATGGTTGAATAAAGGGATTAACGAGGTATTGTAGCATCTGTAAAATCTGGAGCAACTGATTCCTCCTAACTATTCCAAGCAGCAATCCACCATATTATTGATTAATCAGTTCCTGTTTTCGGACATACAGTCGTGGTCAATAATAATCATCCACATATGGGTAACTTTAACAATTTACTATTTAATGTTTTCATGTTCACATATAATATTATAGTTTTAAGTAGTGTGTAGCTGCTTGTAGTAAATTAAAAGATGGTAGTTAACCTATTTATTGGAAAGTTTATCATCTAAGGAACAGAGGGAAGCTGTCAAAATCTTACCTGAGTTACCCCTATATGGATGATTATATTTGACCACGACTGTACATTAAGGAAAGCTCAAATGTATGTACAGTCACCGACAATAGCGACAACCCCTCGCCTTGAGGAACATTGAACCAAAAGCCCAAACTTTAGTTTCCATACTATGATCGTATTGTGGCGGCTAGAATCAGCTACCCGCCACAAGCATCAGCCCTCTCGCCTGATGGGTTCTAATAGTGTAGCAGGCAGGAATCCTTCTATTCATGTATTTCAGGTTCGCTCTAAAATCTTATATACCATTTGTAACCTGTATGAATAAACAGATTGAAAACCCACAATCTCTTAGTCTCCTTCCAAACCTCACCAGGAGACCAATGTAGCACCCCGCTACAATCGTTTTCACATAACTAATGTAAAACCAATTGTGCCTCCTCTCACCCACTGCCTTCCTCCTTCCCCCACATCAAAACAGTGGCTGCAGGTTTCGTAGGCATATGGGTCAAGAAGAGGGGCGTCGCTATTGTCGCTACTATACAATACATACAGTACAGTCGGCGCCAGATGTCCTGTTGCCTCACCAGCTTCAACAAGACGCGCAATGTTCATAGACTCGAGAAATATATATGCACGTTGTCTACACTTAATTATCCCGAGACTATGAACATCGCGTAACACTGTGAAGCAAGTGAGGCAACAGGACTTTTGCCGTTGACGAGGCTGTAACATAATTATTATTATTTCAATAATATGATCCACTCTGCTGCTCTCATCTCTATTTCTAAATCTTCTGGCCACTTTCCCAAACGTCCTGTCCCTTGGTGGTCACCTACAGTCTGCACCACTGCAGTGCAATAGAAAGCGCGCTGCTTTCTCTCGCCTTTGTCGCAATCGTGGGGCCCCAACTCTTTGAGAGGACTTCCAACGGGTAAGAGCTCAGGATAGACAAGTTTTAAAAGAGGCACGACGTGCATCTTGGAAAGCCTATGTGTCTGCAATCAATACTAAAACTCCACTCACCCAAATGTTCAGGAGAGTCCGTAAGATGGCAGGGAAGTTTTCTCCTAGTTCTCCCCATGTTCTTAGGTCAATGGAATTAAGATCATAGATAGTTTGACAGTGGCCAATACCATGGCTGAGGCTTTTGCTAGAATTTCCAGCCATTACTCTCGACATCTGGCTGTCAGGTATGAGTTGAGAGCCCAGGAGCGCACTGTCCTATAACTATATAATTATTCACCGTGAGAGACCTGCATTCTGCTCTCTCTCTCTGTGGGGACACTTCTCCTGGGCCAGACAACATCCCATAGGCAATGTTGCGACACTTGGGTTAGGAGGCGATCTCATTTCCTTTAGCTAGCACAGTGGTAGAGGTTGTGGCTGCAATTCTGCGACCCAGGGTTCGATCGTTGCTCGGGACATGTTAAAAATACCACTGATGCCAGAGGTTACCACCACTGTGAGCAGGGGGTGGTGGGTTTGAGTCGGCTGTCTGAGGTCTTCCTGCTTAGTCAGCCATAGCCGAAGCTGAATCAGGTCTCATGTGGGTGGAGAAGTCTCTGGGCCACTCATCATCCTTGTGATACGTGCTATATTTGTGTTTTATACACACAGTGTGTGCTACACTCTGTCCCATTGACTGCCACTCATTGGCACCTTTAATAACCTTTAATAACAAAATCTGGCTGGTGGGTGTCTACCCCTCTGGGTGGAGGGTTGCATGAGGTAGGCAGGTTTCACTCTGTCGATGGATACAGTGTTTGGTTTGCCATGATAGTTGACAATGATGGTCTTTCTGTGTCTTCTGATGATAGGGAAGGGACCAGAGTAGGGTTGTTGTAGTGGCTTCTTGACTGAGTCAACCCGGACGAATGTCCACAGGGGCGCCAAACCTTTCAAGAGCCCTACCATATATAATATATTACCATGCATTAGTCAAGACATTTTCTGATTACTTTGTGTTACTGGTTACCAAAGGATACTGTTTTGTAGTGAAGGTTCTCAATTAGCCAATAATCACTTTGTCGCTTCTCTCACACCCTGTTCTCACTCACTCCATTCGCCTTATCCTATTCCCCCTCCCAGTATTCATTCACTCTAGACTTCCACTTTCCCACTTCGTTCTCCGTCTCACCACCACCACCATCATCATCATTCCGAATGTTGCCAGTAATGATCAGTGCAATTATGCAAACAGGACCAGGGAAGAAATTATGTGACAATTTGTAAACAAATACACTAGGCAATTTTGGCAGGACCGTATTTTCCACTGATACATTCATTGAGATTAAGGACCCTGTGATCGTGTATAAATATTGGAGGCTTCTGATTCCTCCTAACCAAGTCACGAAACAAACTCCTTCCATATGGGTGGCGTTTCGTGGCAATGTTTGAAGGACTCCCCAAACCTCCTATTTACTGACTACATCACAGGGTCCTTAATGTCTAGGCCAGATAATCAGACACCAGGGTCAGTGAACCAATCACAAGTGTCGGAGTGAGCAGTGTTCGAAAAATCGAGTTAAAGTTCACAACCGTATATCAGCTACTCCTCCTTCCATCTCACTCTGTAGTGAGTGATTCGCATCAAGCTCACACGTAGTTCGGGATTAAAATTTCTGTGTGGCTCAACATTGGCAACGGTAAGTGGTAAACGCGGAAGTGGAGCCAACTGTACCAGTAACAACGTCATATAAACACCGCGTATGTATTCATTTTTTGATAAACATAATTATACTTGTGGTACAGGAGAGATACAGCTTGGTTTATGTGGGGTGAAAAAAAAAAAAAAAAAAAAAATACTAAATATACAATAATTTAATTTTATCTTAAAAATAGCCTTAGTAATTGATTCTTTGTAACTTTAAATCTATGTTATAACCCATTACGTTTAATTCTATGGTGGTTTCACCCTGAAATATGAACAAATCTCAAGCCTGCGGCAATCTTGGATGCCATCTTGAATTTCTTAAAAGTCCCAAGGGTGATTCTTAGGTAATTTTACTATGTTATTCCTGACAGTTTTCTGAACATATTCTAAAAGTTTCAGCTTGTTATAAATTAGTTCCGTGTTTGACTCAAATTTGACTTTATACTCCCATGCTACCCCCCAACGGGATCCGCCTTGCCGTGGTGGGGGGCTTGCGTGTCTCTATGACCTGGCGAGCTATACTAGAGGGGGCTCCGGCCCCTGCTCTGCCCCGATTTCGGGGAGAGAGGGTTTCCCATGCTAGGAAGGTCGCTAGTGAGAGACCAGACTAAATGGTTCCCATCTTTCAGTTCTTCAACTATCCCTCTTTTCTTTTTATTTCCTTCCTGCTTGCTGTCACACCTCTCTATCACCTTTTTCTGGCGCTATAGGACCTCGATGTTGCGGCGCCTAATATCCATCAATCAAATACTCCCATGCTACTTTGGTCTTGATACATTGTTACCGTTTCATGGCCACAGATACGAGTTGATCCGTCCGACAGATGGGGCATGGGGCGTGAAACAATCAAATGGCGAATTTACTGGTATGGTAGGAATGTTGCAACGGAATGTGAGTAGTTTACTTTCCTTCTAAGTTTTAAGAGTTATTATACATTCTAATAGCGAATAAAATTAACATACAAAGCAATTTCACAAAGGTCATATTTCTATAAGTAAACTAATTGTTCATACAAATTGTTCTTCAGAGCCAGCCTTTGTATTATATATAAGAATGTCTTAACTGTTATTTTCCTTTATCTGGAGGTGTGTAGTTTTTTAAATTGCTATCGTCATCGTTCACATAATTGGTGGGTAGAAAATATAGCAAGTGACCGTACAATAGGAAACCATAATTGTCATTCCACGAAGTAATTTTATTATATGCTTGGCTAATGGTTCTTTATCTACTTTCACTTATCTGAGGAGGTTATCGAAAATTCACTAAGACGAATAATTATAGTTTTAAAACCATCGAGAACCAAATAGTTTTTTTTTTTTTTTCAGAATAAGCGGACATTGTTGGTAATTTCCCGACCCGTCATGTTTTGGATTATTTTTCATATACACTGGGAATTTTAGCTAGATCATCTATTTTGCTAAACCAATTTTTTTTTTATAATATATTTTTTTATTGTCCAGTTGGGTTACTTATATAGGATTTGTTGCAGGAGGTGGAGTTTTCCTTGGGTCCATTCTTCATATCGAAGGAGAGGGCTGAGGTGTCCAACTTCACCACGGGACTTTACATGGACAGACAGACACTCATCACGCCTAGGCCCAAAGTTCAAAACGACGTAATGGGATTTCTCAAACCATTCACTTTCCATGTTAGTAAAATACAAGAATGTTGTTGTGCCATTAAGAATAGAAATGAACTGAAGCTACACGAAGCGTACAGTTGGCTCCACTCCCGCGTTTCTACCCTGTCGTTGCCAATGTTGGGCCAGTCAGAAATTCGAATCCCGATACACAAGTTAATATATTCGAAACATTCATATCTTTCACTCTACGGAAATGAATGTTTCTAATTTTTTAACATGTGGATAGGGATTCGAATTTCTGACTGGCCCAACATTGGCAACGCGAGGGGTAAAATACGGAAGTAGAGCCAACTGTACCTATATGTCAATTTTCATTTGATAATTTGGTTATACAGGGTGTCTCGTGAGTTGTAGCTGAGCCAAAGGGAGATGAAAGATTATGCTATTTTAAGCAAAAAATTCTATAAACAAATAATTGTTAAGAACTCGTTTAGAATGTGTTAGCAAAAAACTAGCAATGGTTGGTATGCTGCGCCAGTCATTGACGGGAACCAATGACTGAGACATGAGGAGTAGGTTAATACCCTGTCCATCCTCCTTCCTTTTCAACGTCTGCCTGAAGTCTATCTGGCATGTTGATAATGTGACGTCTAACAAGGTCTGGACGGTCTCTGAAAGTTTCCCACACTCGACGACTATGAGCAAAGAGTTCCTGTTCTATTCGTTCATTACCAGGTTCCCATTAATTTACAATCGTCGCTCAGATATTTTCAATGGGATTACAATCTGTTTCTTTACTGGGCCACGGTAGTAATTGGAAATGATGCTGCTGAACAAACCATTTCTGCACGATTTCAGCTTAGTAGACTTTGCACCGGTCTTGAACGAAATAAAGAAGTGATATTCTGTCATCTTCCTTATCTCCCCCATCACCAATATTTCACATCTGTTTCACTCCCTTTCATTTGTTTCTCTCACAAGTCATACTTCTAATCGTTTGAGTGGGCTGTCGTCCGGAAAGATCCAAACCATATCTCCGGCGGGCTAGAAACTGTGGTGCGCGAGTGTACAGTCGGCAAAAAAAGTAATGGAACCACCCCTCCATTAATTTTAGAATTTTTATCACAGTAGGGTTGGTACACCTGCTAAGTCAGCCCAAGTGTACCTGTTCAGGGACAATAATACACCCATTATACATCAATATACACCAATAATACACCTATTATACATCAATATACACCAATAATACACCTATTCATAACACATATTATAACTGTAGTATTATACAATAAGTATAAAATAAGTATACAATAAGTATACAATAGGTATTATCACCAGTGGAAAAGGCTTACCAACTCTACATAGCACTGGCAATAGGGGTGGTTCCATTACTTTTTTTGCCGAGTGTACATAAATCAAATTGATTCTTGGTATACTTCCAATATGTTGATGAACGGAGAGTGGCGAAGAAGGTGGCAAAGAAGTGGGTTCGACAGAAGGTGGTTCGACAGTAGGTCCATGGTTCAATAGTAGGTGGTTCGACAGGTGGTTCATCCGTAATTACTGGTAGCAGATCGTCCTCACTTTGCAGATGGTGAATTACATTATGTGGAAAAGCAGACAGAAGTTGTGAGTCCTACTTTAGCATCTGCGCCAAAAAAAGAAAAATATCCAAAAGCTGGTAAGCAACCTCCGCAGCAGGTTTTGATGTGGGAAGTCACAAGACACAAAATTTTATAAGGTGGTCTTGGTAAACCATTATCCACTTATAGTTGCCTTACTTCATTGACTGCATGTCTACAAAATCAACCTGTGACCTGGAACCAAAGTTCTTTGTCAGAATCATTCGAACGACAGTCCCTTTAGTTGTTGGTCGTTTACATTTACGTTGACATGATTTAGGGAATCTGTATAGTAAATAAGTCCAAATTTCAGGGAATATGTATATTCCCTGAAAATTTCAGGGAATATACATATTCCCCGAGTGAATCAGACATTATACACATTGCCTAAGAATTTCAGGGAATATATATATATATATATATATATATATATATATATATATATATATATATATATATATATATATATATATATATATATATATATATATATATATATATATATATTCCTCTTTATTGCAGCCAGTGTAATTGCCAATAAAATAACTGTGCATGGAAAATAAAACGTTTTAAAGTGGTGTTTTATGTTTTTTTCTCAAATGGCACACGTCTTTACAACAATTACGATGAGTGGTTGTCATGTAACCATTGTGCAGTTGTACACAGTTAGTTAAAAGCTCTCATGAGCATACTACTAACTGACTTATATTACTGTAAACAGTCCAGTGATTCCCAATCTTTATAAAAAAAATCCTGATAATTTGCTCTCACTACTACTGTATATACTGACTATACTATATATACATTGTACTGACTGACACGTGCAAGTATGTGGATGTCTGGAAAGGGTTTGTGAAAAGTTGTTGAATAAGAAGAAGGAATTAAGATGGCTGTCACTTTGTAATACAGTAGCACTTAATTATATATATTTACGGTTTCTCGTGGAAACCCTTGTGATGATCGGAGGAACACGCTGATCATGACTGTAAACCCTAAGGTTCATTATAGGCTGTGTATTCATTTTCTACATTAATTTCTTACATCATCTTTCCTTGTATTTTCAACGGATTATGAAATTTTAGGTTAAAAACTCCATCCAAGCTGGAAATTAGTAAATTTCATGAATTGCCAGGTGAGTTAATATGTAACTCAAGCTAATGCAGGGGTCCACTATTTAATCTATATGAAAAGCACGGATGCCTTCGTATCTATCAGATTCTGTCTAACACTTATATATTGGGCGGTTTTCAATGAAACTTTACAAATGTTCCATAATTATACGCTTAGGAATACTAAATTTCTTTGGCGTCTTGATACAATGTCTGATGTTTGATATATCTGTATACCCTCTGAAACTGTTGGTTTGATTTCAATAAAGCCTTGCAACATGTTGCTTATGTTACTAGCAATTTGGTATCTCAATTCATTAAAACTGTTTTATTATGATTGCCACTTGCAAGTATATCCTACTGTATATATATATATATATATATATATATATATATATATATATATATATATATATATATATATATATATATATATTATAAATACATTATGCTTTGCAATGTGTATTAAAAAATAATTAATTTTGCATAAATAAGTGTCTTAATATTATGACCCAAACTCGTTATACAGTACTGTACAGTCGCGAACCAAAGTTTCGCACCCCCCTTGGCTGGTAGGAAGGCGAAGACAGTGTTAAAGATATGCTGAACGATCGGACAAACTGGTGTTTCGAGTTGGTAATGAAACAGTGTGAGGTTCATTTTCACAAACCACAAACCGAAAGTCATGGAAAATGAACTGAGCTCACACTGTCTCATTACCAACCCGATACACCCAGTTTGTACCATCGTTCAGCATATATATATATATATATATATAACACTGTCTTCGCCTTCCTGTCAGCCAAGGGGGGTGCGAAACTTTGGCTCGCGAGTGTACATATCGTTATATTGTATGTAACAAAAGATTATTTTTATTAACCCAAGGAAAAGCACCTGGCAGTGTAATTAAGGGATAGTGAAATAGTGAAATAGCTAACAGAAATCTAGTGGGGTTGATCTTCATAGTTAGTGTTTTGTTTGACTTACGAAAACAAAACAAACAACGTTTTGGGAAGTGCAATCATAAGTTAAATCGTGACTTCCATTAAAATTAGTTTATTTAAAAATTCAAATAGTAGCTTCGTGAATTCATTAATTGTATATAAAGTTCTAGCAGTAGGAGACTGAGGCCCTATGGCAATAAATAGTAAGATGTACACTCTCCCAAAAAACTATCGGCATTACTGGCTAGATGGTTCTGGGAAACGAACGAAACTACATTTACGATTCTCATGTGGAGGGTTGGTACTCCTGGATGTGGCCCCCCTAACGAGAACTGCCTTGCCGAGGTGGGGGGGCTTGTGTGTCTCTGAGACCTGGCGAGCTAGACTAGAGGGGGCTCCGGCCCCTGCTCTGCCCCGATATCGGGGAGAGAGGGCTTCCCATGCTAGGAAGGTCGCCACTGAGAGACCTGACTAAATAGTTCCCATCTTTAAGTTCTTCAACTGTCCCTCTTTTCATTTTATTTCCTTCCTGCTTGCTGTCACACCTCTCTATCACCTTTTTCTGGCGCTATAGGACCTCGATGTTGCGGCGACTAATATCCATCAATTAATCAATCCTGGCTGTGGGTTGAACGGTATCGAGATGCTGTCAAATCGAATTTAAGAAAACGTTGAACGTTACTTTGAGAAATGCACATCTGGCACCTGATTAACAGGCATACCAACATCATTCTGTCAGGTTTCCTGGCAATATACCAGAATCTTACGGTTATTGTAGTTTTCGTTCACTCACTTTAATGCCGATGGTTTTTTGGGGAGAGTGTACTTGAGCTATGTAGTGAAAATAAAGTCTAATTAAAAATATATAGAAAATTTGCGGTTGACGAAGACTACATGCCCTATTATTAGCCTAAATGGTAACTCCTCATCGCAATTATTGTAAAGAAACATAAAACACGACTTTAAAACGTTTTATTTTTCATGAAGTAATTTTTATTGGCAATTAAACTGGCAGCAATAAAGAGGAAACAATTATAAATATTTAATATGTATATGTTACTTGGCAACACTCCATGACAGCATAACCAAGTGATGGGTGACGTCACCACTGCTTGTGCGATCAGGTAGAGCTGATTGGCTGCGTGGGAGCTGCGGTGATGAGCCAGTATACAAAGTGGAATAATGCGGGCCGGAGGTGGTGCATCCGCTCTGCTCCTCCCTCGTCGTGCAGGCTTGCTGCCATGTTTCTTGGTGGTACATGGTTGTACATCAAGAGAAATGACTATTGGTGGCAAGCCAGATGGTGATTAATTGATGATATTAGGCGCCGCAACAGGGTGGATGGGCGTCAGCTGTCTTTCTCCTACAGGAAAGGAGTGTGCCTTGAGGCTTGAATATATCCGCCATCAGGTCTGGCTACGCCTGGGTTGGGCAACCTTTTGATGTCTCAGTCCCGATGAGATCATTACGATAATGCTGCAGTCCACAGGTTAACTGAAATGCCCAATATGCACTATATATATATTTATATATTTCCTTTCCAAAAATAAACTACGGTACTGTATAAAAAATAAGTAATTTATATTAACATATGTCATACATGTAATTAATTCCTTACATAGCTAAGAATAGATTAATAAACTAGGCAGTACACAACTTGAAATCGCCTGTCAGTTTTTAACTCTTACGAAACGCACGTATTCCTACTGAAGAGAGACCACACACAGGTTACCCAGGCTAAAAAAAAAAAAAGAACATGTTGGTAATGTAACTAAACAGAACCTAGTAGGAGCATCACTGAATGATAAGGTAACGGTACTTAACGGTAGTGAGTGTGGCTCAATTCAAATGTCGACGGCGGGCCAGACGATAAAAGCCGCTCGACTCTCGGAGGCCAGATTGCAATGCAAATCATGCTTTACATTGTGGATTCGCTGGCTGGAGGTTGCCTGTCTCTGCTCTACGCCCTTCCTCCACCGTGATTGTGGCGAGGTAGTGGTCAGAGGAGACTGGGGGAAACAGACCAGGTCATATGGTAGTGACGTCACGGGTCATCGCACTGGCCTGGATGGAGAAGGCTCTGGATGGTGGCGAGGTAGTGGTGGCAAAGAGAAGGATGCCCTTCCTGTGGACGAAGTAGTCCTTGTTTTTGCAGGTAACAAAGCCATAGCCCTTCAAATGGTTAAACAACTTCACCCTGCCCACAAGATGGTCGGCAGAGGAAGTGGCAGTGTTGTTAGAAGGTGTTGACTGAAACAAGACTGGTTGTAAAATGCTGAGTCACTATCATATGGTGACAAAGTTATATCCAGTTTCCATTTAATTGCTGAATCAGACAACCTTGTAAGAATGCAAAGGGAACATGGAGGCGACAGGACTTATGCCGCCGACTGTACATCAGGACAATGCAGCTGCCAAAGAAAAAAAGTTAAATGCAACTCGCGCTGTCACCCAGGAAAATCATGCAAAAATGTTTAACTGTTTAATGTTTTTTTTTTTTTTTAATTCTAATAAATTTTTAAAGTTTAATAATTTTTGTGAGTATTGTAAAAAACTGATAATCTTAAAACTGTTTATTCTCCACACAGAGCGTATCATAATGTAAACATTAAGCAATTTTGTTTACATTGGGCAAAATTGAGCTGTATAATGTGAACATTAGGCATTTTTTTGTCTAATGTTGACAATATGTAAACATTAAACAAGTAGCTTGCCTGATGTGAACATTAGGTAATTATCCACATTGAGCATGACATATATATATATATATATATATATATATATATATATATATATATATATGGTAATTATGTTAAATGTCTTTTCATCATCTTCTGTTGTTTGTAAAATCATTTTATCTTTTCCTACACTATGAACATTTGCTTAACAAAATAGATAAGGAACAACTCCGTATGATGAAGCGTTTATAATATTGAAGACCTTTAGCTATGTTGTCTATGAATGTTCCTCCTCATACGATGTAATTCATATTCTCTACAATATGTGTGTTTTTGTGTTCTTTGCTTCTCACTGTGATCGTGATGTGTTTATTTATGGCTTGACCTCTTGATTGGGACCAAATGTACAGTTGGACACATGAATGGGTGGTACAGCCCAAGTGAAAGATGGTCAGTTTCTCCCAATATCAAGTTCCTTAGTGCCAAATAGGAGACATCAGAGGCAGAAGTCAATATTGAGGATGGTAATAAAAAGCAAGTACCTGATAATAGGCACTAGTAAATCAAATGGGACAAGTATCTTTCACCTGGACTGTACCACCCATTCATGTGTCCAACTGTACAATATAATTACGATAAATTACACATTATACTGTATCTATTACAGATTATATGTTTAGTTATAAGGATTTGTAACAAATATCCTACGGTCTGAATATAATTTTGTTCTCTCCCAGCCTGTTCACTGATCATTACTACTACTACTAATAATAATAACTGTCTCAGGTGTGGCTGCTGGTGTTGATATCAGCCGCGAGTATTATGGTAATGATGGTGTTCCTGATGAAAGGGGAAGGTCACATTTTTGGGTACAACCCCAAGATGGTGGTGGGTCAGGCTGCAATGTGGACACTACAGACATTGACCCAGGAAAGTGAGTACAAGCAATACACAATCCACTTAAGGGGAGGTGGCCGAGTGGTTAGTGTTCTGGACTCATACACTAGACGTCGGGAGATCGATCCTCTCAGGTGAGGGCCTGAGAATATTTACTCTTCCGATTTGAGTATCAGGCACTAACTATAAGGCCACCGAACGTCGTAAAACACCCTCACTGGTACCATAACAGCTGCAGTATTTGGGAATCACCCTCACTTCCCTCTCTCTGTGGCTGGGTACCAGTTCGGAAGTCGTGACGTGTGTGTGTGTGAACATCAGTTGACCTGGGCCACGATAACGGGCTTGATTAAGCCTATGTCCAGTGTCGGATCATAAAAAAAAAAAAAAAAAAAAAAAAAAAACTCTATAAGTCTAGGAACGTAAGAACCTTATAATATTATTTACATGTCCCACTATTGTACCAATCCATTTCCCACTACTATTCATATGTATACACCTACTGTATAATTATACCTAGGAAAGTGAGTACAGTACATTATCCACTACTCAACTACTTCAGTGATTATACAATTTAAAAGGATAATTAGTTTGGATTGAATTAGAGTGATATTAATTAATCTAAACTATGCTTTACCAGCAGAGATCCTTGGTGTGATGTTATTGTTATCGTTTTCCCAGGGAAGATGGCCTCTGCCCCACAGAGCCTGGGTAAAGTCCTGGTCTAATGTACTGCAACCTGGTGAATAAAAGCGAGCTATTTGAGTTAATTTTATGAACCAAAATTGCACACACCAACAGCTATTGTTTCAGATCATTTTTCGAAGCCATCTCATTGGAAGGTGTTGCAGTACATTAGACCATCACTTTACAAACCCTAATCTCCAACCCACTTCAGAAGCAGGGACAATGTACCCAGGGGTCTGATGGTGTGATTGTTATCATACTCGCCTAGCAAGCGAGAGATCCCGGGTTCTATTCCCGATTCAGTGGAATTGTTGAACCATTTTCCCAGCCCCTAGGGATGTCTCTGTTCACCTTGAATACCCAGCTGTACGTGCAAGGATTGCAACCTTGTATTCTGGGTGATGATGTGTTGATGTCACAAGACTTAAGGAGGAAGTTTTGTGTTGGTAATTCTGGAGCAACTGAATCCTCCAAACTATTCCAAGCAACAGAACACCATTATATTTGCTCCTCTGGTTCTGTTTCCGAGCAAACTTTGGAGGAATCAAGGCACTCAAATGTACCAAAAAAGAACTATCACCTTAATGACCAACATCATTAGTTGATAGTTATAAAGCCCAAACATATTCTTCTTTTGCTTGCCTCTATCACAAGGTGAGAGCGATACCAATGTGCTACCCAGTATATTAAGTGAGAGAAGTAAAATAAGCACACATTGAGAAAGTGTTTTGAAGTATGCAGTCACATGTGGTTCACAGAATATATAAATATAATATGACAATATTCAGTTATCTCCGGTATTTCTGAACACGGATGCATACGATTTTATAATAACAAAAAAAAAAACACAGATGGAATGGAATTGATATCAAAACTCAAAAATACAACGTGACTACAATAGGCATTGATCTCTTGCGAAAAAAAAGTTCAATACTCAGTTTAGTTATCTTACCAATGTTAAATTTAAGTGTATTGGGCAAATTTTCATAGGAATATTATATAGTGCAAAGATAAATATATGAAGAACACAAGGATAAGTTAACATTATCTTCAGTAACTTTGTGGTATCTTGTCTGCCAGCCTGAATGCCAATGGGGAGAAGTTATGAATCAATAGTTTATGCAACATAGGAATAGGAATAAATATATAGAAGGATAATCACTACTTACAGTAAAATTCCGTTAACTGGGTGGGGAGTGTTGTATTGTTATAGACAATATTCTTCATCTCATTAGGTTGTATCTGTATTACTATAATTTGTACAAATCTTACTGAAAATGAATAAATAAACTCCATCAACCAATCATCTCCGTCGTTACATGTTCAACTCTCTTTTTTCTCCACACCTCTATCTCCACCTTGTGGGGTAGGGTATACAGTAGAGGAGGCCAGGGAGGAGTACCAATAAACCTTCTATAATTCACTCTCTCTCATACACAGTTTCAGATACGTGAGTCGACAGATTGGAACTCTGAACCCCATACACTTTGGCGTTGGCAGTTCTGACGAAAGGCATTCGCGCAGTACTTAGTCATGACGCCATGACATCTGTGCATGTGCGAGTTCTCTCCTTCCTTTAAATAATTTTCCCTAGCTCATTCGAGCATCGGTAGTTGGTGGTCTGGTTGGTTTGACTACAGCGTCAGATGTTAAGGTTCCGGGGTTCAATCCTGGCTGGGCTAGTGTTATATTTACACAAACTGTTTATTTTTTAACTATTTTCACAGTTCCCGGTAGTCTGCCCCAGTTAGGTCCCAGTAGTCTGCGCCAATTAGGTCCCAGTAGTCTGCCCCCAGTTAAGTCCCAGTAGTCTGCCCCCAGTTAAGTCCCGGTATTTTACCCTCAGTTAGGTCCCAGTTGTCTGCGCCAGTTAGGTCCCGGTAGTCTGCCCCCAGTTAAGTCCCGGTAGTCTGCCCCCAGTTAAGTCCCGGTAGTCTGCCCTCAGTTAGGTCCCAGTAGTCTGCCCCCAGTTAGGTCCCGGTAGTCTGCCCCCAGTTAGGTTAGGTTAGGTAGGTTTTGTTTTGTTAGGGAGTAACTTTGTCATGACTAAGCGCCTGCGTTGAAACCCTCCCGTTCTGACTGTATAACGGAAATCTGTCCAGAGCTGTTTGTTTACCACCTCCTACCCACGCAGATTCTGTGACGTCAACGTTTATCAGAGAGAGAGAGAGAGAGAGAGAGAAACAAAATAACGATATTGCCATAGTCGCTTTAAAAAAAACAATATAAAAACAAACGGAGCTCTTATCCTGTGGCAGGTGTGTGTGTGTGGGACTGGAATGTGTCGGGCAGGATAAGTTGATAACCTACAGTCTGTATTAGCCGTGACATCATGAGCAGACCAGACTCATTTTGGCTCACTCTCACCCTCTCGTGAATCTACTTTACATTCCTTTTACCTTGGCTAGGATGATAATATAAACATTATTGACGAACAACTAGACCCAGTTCACCTTTGAAAAATCTTGGATGTTTTCTCATGGATTCGAACCTAGGCCCTTGATATTCGCAGTCCGTCTCTTTATCTATTGCCACCTTCTCCCCACACGGAGCTACTCAGCACACTTCTGCTAGGAAGTGGCCAAATTCTACAATCTACAGCAATCTTTGTTTTATCCCTGTGTGGATGACTGGAATTCACTGTGAATAAAGTTAATCTCACAAGGAAATCCTATTCACATTTTGAGTTTGGTGGCCTTAGTTTTTAGCAATCAATAGATGCCAAGGATGGATAGTGGCTGCCTGCTGGCTATGACGTGGCTACTGGCATCCTTGGTATTTACGACCATAAACCATACCAGTTCACATTTCCAGTACTTGTCTTTAGGTTCACACTGGCTGCCGAGGATGGATAGTGGCCGCCTGCTTGTACTGACGTGGATACTGGCGTCCTTAGTGTTTATGACATCCTACAGCGGTATTCTCACTTCCATGTTGACTGTTCCTCGGGTAACCATTCCCATAGACTCCATCTCTGACCTCGTGACTCAGTCTGACTTGTCCTGGAGATTGGAGGCGGGCACCATGATGTTTAATATATTAGGTGTAAGTTGAAGGTTAAACGAGACGTATAGACGGGTGAGTTTGTGTTTTTCCATCTGAGTAACCTATATTACTATGATATTATTTTATATGCACGTTTGGCGTACAATACATTCCATTCCACAAGGGCTTTTTCTTAGGTGGTGTTTGTTTTATGTAATATATCTATGCATTTGATATTACAGGAAACAAAATATACAAATTACCTATTAAGGGTGATTCAAAACTTTACCGACAAATTTACAAGGTGATTTCCTGATATGAAATTAAAATATTACCTGTATGATTTTTCTTTAAAACTCAATAGATAGAGGAATTAGTAATTGAAGTTAATATTAATATATTTCATAGCCAAATCTATTCATTTCATATTATGGCCAATAAACAGAACAATTCCAACCTCGAAGCCTAGCGAGCAGTTCTATGTCTTGGGGTCAGTCTCGTAATAGTCATATTTGTTCTGGGTTCGTACACTGGGTAAGGTGTTAATTACGTCACAGCCTGTAAGTTAAGAATAAAAAAAGATTGCTATGTAAAGTCATGGTCTAATGTACTGCAACCTGGTGAATAAAAGCGAGCTATTTGAGTTAATTTTATGAACCAAAATTGCACACACCAACAGCTATAGTTTCGGATCATTTTTCGAAGCCATCTCATTGAAAGGTGTTGCAGTACATTAGACCATCACTTTACCACTGGACAATCATTTTCAATTTGCTATAAGTTTAATATTTGTTTTAACTTGAAACTGATATTTTGTCAGATTTCTGTTAGAAACCTACCAAATCTTGGAATTTTTAAGTGTGTTATACTTACTTACTTAGATATTTTTATTAACCATCTGTTCATATATTAACTCACAAAGTTTGTCGGTATATATATTGTTATGACCCCATGTAACCCCGTATGGAACAGGGGTAGTCAAGGTATCAGTTGGAGGTAATAGCAAGTTAGGTTGTCTCTCTGTATTTATTAGTTAGGGGGCTACAATGCGGTAACAACAAAGTGGATATAAAATCCCTCTGGCTTTCCTCAGGTTACTTTACATGTCAAATTTAATAGTTAATCTGGAGAGCTAAACTAGAATATAATAAGGCCGTTATGTAACAGCCTGTAACACCTCCCCCCTAAAAGAACGTCCCCTTGTACAATCTGGAGGGAAAATAGCAGAGATGACATCAAAGGTTACATAAAAAGATGACATGCCTCTCACAGTGTAGGAGAAGAGCATGGTACAGTTGGACCAGTTGCTTGGAGATATAGTACAGTGTCGGCAAAAAAAGACGCTACCTCCCACCATGGTCCCACCCTGGTGGGAGGTAGCGTCTTTTTTTGCCGACACTGTACATATGACTCAGTTGAAGGAGATCCTTCAGAACCACAAGGCCGAGGGAAATATCCGACATGCCCTTGACCAGTCGTGCTCGATGAGATGAGTGCCAGGTGTTTGTTGATGCCCTCTCCATAACTTTAGGCTTACTGTATGTTTTCCGTGTGTGAAGACGTCCAGCCAATTAATTCCCATCACAGTGACAGCGACAGTGAGCGGCAACGACAGCGAGTCCGCGACAGCGACCGATAGCTGTAATGGTTATTTACTCTCATTACACTAATAAAGTTTGTATTTGTATTAAGGTTGATTGTAGATTAGTAAGTAGTCATTCTCGAAGGCGTTCTCGGTAGATATTTCAGGAACGGTATTTTATAGATAGTTTTATGGATTCACTCAGAGCTACGGAGAAGTTAATTAACACGTTGTTAAATAAACTCAGTATAACTTTACTGGTTTAGTGGAGTTTGCATTTGTTCCATATCAGTGTTGTATTATTATATTGGAAGGGCGGCCACACGCCGCCAACCCTCCGCAGGAGCTAGCGGCTCTTAGGGCGGCGGAGCCAGCTAGTATATATATATATATATATATATATATATATATATATATATATATATATATATATATATATATATATATATATATATATATATATATATATATATATATATATATATATTTTTTTTTTCTTCTTTTCTTTTCTTTTTAACTACAACCTAACTGTATATCTGTTGATTCCAATTTACAACTCGCTAAGAAAAAGAAATATCTTAGCTTTTAATCAATGCGTTTTATTTTACAACATTCTCTGAATAAGAAATGCAATATATATTTTTATTCCTACATTCTACTTTACAGGACTCTGTAAGAAAGAAATATCACTTAGTTTTATGTTTATGCTTTCTACTTTACAGGACTCTAAGAAACAAAAATACAATTTGGCTCTGTCTAAGATGGATGGAACGATCTATACTTGCTGGGCTGCGAGGGAGGAACTGGTAGCGGGCGAGTTCGCTGCCATATGCGATTACACTTCTCAGAGAAAGGTCATGTCGTGGGATTTCAGGTTAGTTTGTATGAGTTTCAGGCTCTTTCATAGGTTTGGTTAATTACCTCTTCCATCGGCACTCCTCTCTGTGTCTGGATAACCAAAACAATTTCTCTTTACCAGCTCATTAATGCTGGAATTTCTTCTGACCAAACATTAATTGCTGGTCACACGAGCTAGTACTAATTTGGGGAATTTAATGCTACTTCTTGACGTGGTGACGAAACCTAGCTGAATATCGGCTGAATATTATCAATATACAAGCGACACGAGCACGACTGCTCATTTTCCAGTAGTACCGCGCTCGCTACCTCGCTATTGCTTAACTGAAGAATTTACTGATATAATATGTCAACTGAGTTGATTTTTTTTTTTAATGATTTTTAGAAGTGGCAGACGTAGTTCGTAAAATCTTCACCTCCAAAAATACAGTATCAAGTATTAGAAACCTGTATATGTGGAGGTGAAATTTATAATTTTATGATATATTTTGATTTATTAATAGTTATGTATTTCCAGACATACTATAAAAAATAAGTAATAAATTCATAATACAGTTCTTGACATATTATTGACATAGTTCCTAGCATATTAAGCCTATGTCCAGTGTCGGATCATATAAAAAAAAAGAAAAAAAAAAAGAATATTATTTATGCCTAAATAGGCAGAAACCTCTGTAGTGATCAAAGCACCAGGATTTCCCACTCTCTACCGGCCGCTGACTGTCCTTGCTGACCCTCGGCCACAACTCTGCAGGACTCCAGCCATGCAGCAAGGGTCTTCCTATCACCCGCTCCTGCCGCACCTTCCACACATTCTGCCACACTAAGCCCAAAACACCACGCGCCCTACGCCACACCAAGACTCTCTCCAAGCAACACAAAGACTTCCTACAAGCAACACAAGACCTCCTACAAGCAACACCAAGACTTCCTACAAGCAACACAAGACCTCCTACAAGCAACACAAGACCTCAGACAGACGGGACGACTCTACGCTGAGCTATACAGGGTTATTCAAAATTATACTGACAAAATTACAGGGTGAAGATGTCCTGACAAGATATTAAACATATTTCCGTATGTATATTTTCCAAAATTAATAGATTAATTACAGACATGAAAGCCAAATCCATTACCGTGGGTAGACGAGAGAAGTAATTACAACGTATGAAGCAATGTAAAGTCCTGGTCTAATGTACTGCAACCTGGTGAATAAAAGCGAGCTATTTGAGTTAATTTTATGAACCAAAATTGCACCCACCAACAGCTATAGTTTCGGATCATTTTTCGAAGCCATCTCATTGGAAGGTGTTGCAGTACATTAGACCATGACTTTACCCCTATCGGTCAAGGAATTCAAACACATCAGTATGCTTTGAATCGATCCCAACGACCTTGCGTTTCTAGTAATTAATGTCAGATAGGCTAAGAAACTATTATAGTAACCAGTAATAGTTTCTACGTATTTTTTATATTATCAGTGTATTAAATTAATGTCACATACGTTGCTACTAACTTATCTTACATTACAAGAAACACGAAGCATTAGGATCAATTCAAAGACATGCAGGGTTCATGGACTCGAAAAATACGCACGTTTTCTGCACTTAATAATCTCGAGTCTATGAACATCGCGTGCCTCGGTGAAGCAAATGAGGCGACAGGAATTTTACCGCCGACTGTAGGTATGTGTGTAGAGGGTTGAGGGTTTGGGGTTGATTTTCATAATGTTCGATCGTCCGCCCACGATAATGGATTTGGCTTTTATGTCTGTAATTAATCTGTTAATATCGGAAAATATTCAATTGGAAATATGTTTCATATCTTGTCAGGACATCACCCTGTAATCTTGTCTCTATAATTTTGAATAACCCTGTATATATTTTGTTTTGCATTATTTTATAATAAAACTGTATCTAGTATTTGTGTCTGCTGTAAAGTGATGGTCTAATGTACTGCAACACCTTCCAATGAGATGGCTTCGAAAAATGATCCGAAACTATAGCTGTTGGTGTGTGCAATTTTGGTTCATAAAATTAACTAAAATAGCTCGCTTTTATTCACCAGGTTGCAGTACATTAGACCAGGACTTTACACTTTCTGGTAGTAACAAGCTTCTTAGCCATTATACCTCACGTAGGTTTGTGTGACCAGTGTTATTTTATGAGAGGGGAAGTGGGAGAATGACTATCTGACTAGAAAGAATAAATATTATTAAGAAAAGCAAGAAATATTAATAATTCCCTCTTGCAACAAACCAGGTTCTATATTTCTAGGTGTAGATCCAAACACAAAGAAAACAATTCACAATTATTAGTAAACTAAGAAGTAGGACAAACAATACAATTAATTAAAATGAAATCTGGTATTCCCGTACTGACTCCTCCTCCACAAAGAATTTGATTGATTAATGCAATCAGACATCTGGCGGCGCAACAGCTAGGATCATATACCGCCCAACATGAAATTGAGATAGGCAGCATGACTAAATGACACACAAACTAAAAAGCGCATTATTACTAAAAGAACACGTCGACTTAAATAAAATATAAAAAAGAATCAAAACTAAAAAATATCAAACCCTCTAAAAAACATAAATAAACAAGAACATGAAGGAAAACCCTTCAAAAGCTCCGGCTCATAATGATTCAAGTGAAATAATAAAATATCCATATGTAAAGGTCTCAAAAATATTAATTATGTTTTATCTGGATTTTCGTATTCATATGGTTATATTGAAATTTTGAAAATGAACCCTTTTTATTGAGGGTGAACCCCTCGGATACATGATTCAATGTCGGTAAAAGAAAATGGATGGGAGGAAGAGAGTGAGTGAGTGAGTGAGTCAGTTGAACCACTTTTAAGAAGTTGTCGCCCCAAGAACAATAATTACGATCACACATGAATGAGATCACATGAATGAGATTTTACATGAATTAAATCACTTCTCTCAAGTGTAACACTAGGAAATATAAACTGTACACTGTGTATTGTAGGTCCATAAAAACCTGAACTGCAACAGCCTGGATCGGAGTGTTAAGGTCCAGGCTCATGCATTGAACTTTATGTCGAACTAGAACCACCATGGTGACCCTACCCTTTACCCTTCAAAGGAATTAGATTAAATGCAGAGTATACAGGAGAACTGGGAGGAATACAGTCCCCAATCATGGTCTATTGGAGTCAAACACATGCAGGGGAGAAGTGAGAGAGAAGAACCTGCAGTTCCTCCCAAAAGGCACGCAAGCCACTGCAGCTCCACGGAAGGACTTTGAGCAGTGCTACTTTTAAACAACATCTCCCGGCCTAGTCACCCAACCATCCAACACAGGACGGCCCCTACAAGGCGATCTGGCGTAAAGCAATGTTGGCTCGTTCTGGCAGCCTATTGCATGGGAACCATTTAGTCTGGTCTCTCACTGGCAACCTTTTGATCATGGAAAGCCCTCTCTCATCGAAATCGGGACGGGCAGGGACCGGAGGCCCCTTTAGTCTGACTCTCCAGGTCTCAGAGACACGCACGCATCCCAACCACGACAAGGCAGCTCCGTTTGAGGGGGATCAATGGAAGGGATTCACCCCATGTGAACAAGCAAATTTTTTGTGAATTATTAGGCACATAAACCTACTATGCCTAACTAAGGACAGGGAGGAAAATGTAAACTATCTTAAAAAGAGTGCTGAAACTCTTGCCATAACACCAGACACAGCAACACATTGCTAATATTTGCCTGAGACAATAAATTGCCAGGGCCATCTAATGTAAATAATTAGCTTTTGTGACAAAGCGCTTTAGGAGGTTATCAAATTGGATGGCTGCTGAATTCACCAACAAATTTCTCAATTTGTCAGGTCCATCAAGCTTTAACATTTGCTTGACTAACCTTAACCCCTTTCCTTACCAGTTCTATCAACTCTGAAATCACGCGTGACTCACTTTAATTAAATTCTTATTTTGTCAGGAACACGGGTCAATCTCGCGTGACTCACTATAAATTCTTATTTTGTCAGGAACACGGGTCAATGTCACCTTTACATCACTCAAGAAACCATCTACTTCAGTCAGTTGAGCATGTTGTTTAGGATCAACTCATCCTACCTCGAGGGAGCAAATAAAATGTATGTAATCAAGATAATGCATTAGAGATATGAAGACGATGATGATGAAGTGAATGATTATTATTGTTGGTTTTAATTATGAAATGTTATCGTATCTAATAACGCATTATTATTATTATTATTATTATTATTATTATTATTATTATTATTATTATTATTATTATTATTATTATTATTATTATTATTATTATTATTATTATTATTATTATTATTATTATTATTATTACTATTATTATTATTATTATTATTATTATTATTATTATTATTATTATTATTATTATTATTATTATTATTATTATTATTATTATTATTATTATTATTATTATTATTATTATTATTATTATTATTATTATTACTATTACTATTATTATTATTATTATTATTATTATTATTATTATTATTATTATTATTATTATTATTATTATTATTATTATTATTACTATTACTATTACTATTACTATTACTATTACTATTACTATTACTATTACTATTACTATTACTATTATTATTATTACTATTACTATTACTATTACTATTACTATTACTATTACTATTATTATTATTATTATTATTATTATTATTATTATTATTATTATTATTATTATTATTATTATTATTATTATTATTATTATTATTATTATTATTATTATTATTATTATTATTATTATTATTATTATTATTATTATTATTATTATTATTATTATTATTATTATTATTATTATTATTATTATTATTATTATTATTATTATTATTATTATTATTATTATTATTATTATTATTATTAATTATTATTAATTATTATTAATTATTATTTATTATTATTATTATTAATTATTATTATTACACGAACTGTGACCATACAATCTCATCATGACTATTGATACACACACCTTGAAAGATACACACACAGAGGTCAGACAATTTCACCTTCACTTATACACACAGTCCATAGACAAAATTATCTGTGGTGTAGCTGGTGTTGTGGTACCGGTACGATAGATAGATTTTTAGTGTGTGTGTCTTTGGAAACATCGTAACTGTACCACACCATCGTCAACACTACCAAACAAACTATACACCAACTTACAAACATCGCAGGTCATAATTATTTTCTCATCTAGACCGTATCTCCTCTCTAACAGTGTCCAGAGACTAGTAGAAGGCGGGTTGCTGGACCACTGGCTCAGTCAAGACCTGAGATATGCCACCCAATGTCTGCGGCCTCCCAACACGGACCATTACCTTCTCAAACAAGCTCTGCCCTTTGAAGCCTTACTCGGGCCTGCATTTATGGTTTTCGCTGGTAAACTAGAGTTAGGAATGCATTGAACACTGAATCACTAATTACTTTTGGCACTTTACATAAGACTCTTACCGTTGTTCCATCTTCAATTCTTACCACTCATACTCTCTCAATCTTCCTCTTCAGGAAGCTAATATATATATATATATATATATATATATATATATATATATATATATATATATATATATATATATATATATATATATATATATATATATATATATATATATATATATATATATATATATATATATATATATATATATATATATATATATATATATATATATATATATATATATATTTGTATAACCAGGGAAAATATTTTCTTGTAGGCATACGAGATTGAAAGCAGTTGCACATTCTCCTTTATTAATTTTCTGGTGTACGGTTTCTATTTGTCGTACGATTTTTCGTTGTTCTTCTGTGAGATTCCTTAGTAGGTCTCCAATTGCTAGCGACGTTTCGGAACTATATATATATATATATATATATATATATATATATATATATATATATATATATATATATATATATATATATATATATATATATATTTCCAGCCACGATTAATAACAAGGCCCAAGCTGCAGGGATCGACCCCCCCCCCCCCCTTGGTCATTTTAAAAAAATTATCTATGACAAATATATAATTTAAAATAAGTCAAAATACAAAAAGAAAATACTGGATCGAATAACATATATATATATATATATATATAATTAAAATAAAAGTCAAAAGAAATTATGTAAAAGAAAAAATATTTGTTGACATATAAACTGGTGACTAAAAGCAAGAATGGAATAACCAAATATATACACAGAAATGTACCATAATGTTATGTCAAATTTATGTTATGTTTTGTTACGTTACGAAATGTCTCATTATATGTTATGCTATGCTAGGTTATGTTATGTTACGTTATGTTATGCTATGTTTGGTTATGCTAGATCATGCTGTTACATTATGACTTTCCGTTAAGGCCAAATAACATACATACACACACATACACCTACATACACATAGAAACACTCACACGCACACGCTTTCTCTCTCTCTCTCTCTCTCTCTCTCTCTCTCTCTCTCTCTCTCTCTCTCTCTCAAATACACACAAACACACACACATACAATTTATCTCTTTTTCTTTCTCTCACACACACATACACACACTCTCTCTCGTTCTAAAATTCACACACACACAGAATCGGTAACAATATTTTATACCGAATTGTTTGTCTCAAAGAATTGTGTGAGAGAGAGAGAGAGAGAGAGAGAGAGAGAGAGAGAGAGAGAGAGAGAGAGAGAGAGAGAGAGAGAGAGAGAGAGAGAGAGAGAGAGAGATTAGATTAGATTAGATTAGATTACTTTATTTTTCCATTAATAATACAATGGCTGTTCATACACTTAAAATAGTACTACAACACTATAATATTACAATAAAATAATATTAAACATAAAAGAGAGAGAGAGAGAGAGAGAGAGAGGGAGAGAGAGATAGCGTGCATTGGGGGGGGGGGGGGGGTCCAGCAACCACACCGGATAATGGACTCCTCCCAGTCTCCCAATAAGTTCACATAATAATAATTAGAGGAAATTTATTGACAAAACCACATGTAGGATCTTCACCCGAACAACATCGCGTATCGTTGCTAGTTGAATATATTGTGAACTCCAAATTTCATGAGCACTTTACACTTCATGATCTTTCAAATAATTACAACCTATACTATTCCACCCAGTTTGACAATTGCCCATCTGACACCCGTAGTTTTAAAACATTTGAGGGCCCTTACTGGAGCTCTATGAACCCTCCAAATAATCCAGTCCACAAAACGCTTCAGTGTTTCGAATAGAGAATCTGTTGCCTAGAGTAGTTTGGAGGGTTCATAGAGCTCCAGTAAGGGCCCTCAAATGTTTTAAAACTACGGGTGTAACTCCTCTGCAAATCGCGTGATGATGCTGTGGCAGTTTTCAATACCTCGAAAGCAAAGTTCTTTTCAACTTCTTTCACCGTTCAACTCGCAATAACTTTTCAAATGACTATCCCCTTTACTTCAACGACATACAGCTTCTTGATCTTTCTCTTTCCCATAATATTCTTGGTGTCTTTTTCTCTCACAAATCTTCTTGGCGAAATCATATTACTTCTCTAGCTATTACTTCCTCAAAGAAGTTGGGTGTACTGCTCAGATTTCTTGAATACTTTCCACCCAAGCAGTTGCTGTCTTAGCTCCTGTATGGAGTATGGCTCTCATACGTTGAGTGACTCAATCTTTACAGCACTCCTGGACAAGGTGTATACAAAGGTCTTTTGTCTCATTAACTTTTTTCCTCTTACTGATTCACAACAACCTCTTTCGCTTTAACAGAATGTTGCATCATTCTCTCTCTCTCTCTTCTACCGCTATTACACTGGACATTGCTCTGTTGAGCTCTCTCAGTGTATGCTTCCTCCCCTCTGAAAACTATGCAACACTCGCCAAGCCTCTAGTTTTAGCCCCTTTTATGTCCAACTCCTTATTCAAGAGGTTACCTGTATTCTCAGTCTGTCATATACTGTACACAAATGGTCAACTCTGACAAACGCTATCTCCCTCCATCTTTCCACTTCACTACGACGTATATATGTTCCTTCAAACGAAATGTGTCTAGGTATATCGAACGAAACTGAATATGATTTTGGACCACTTTCACTTTGATTACACAGATGAGGACGACAAGCGTATAATACTCAGAGCATTAAATTTATTTTAGTCCTCATATTTTTCGATATAGAACTTATTATCCTGCGATTCCTTCCAAGAATGTTTATTTTCTCTCTCTCTCTCTCTCTCTCTCTCTCTCTCTCTCTCTCTCTCTCTCTCTCTCTCTCTCTCTCTCTTTACTGCTTTACTATCCTTTACTATCCTTCACTAATCATTGATATTATTTTTTTCCCTAACGTTAAGGCCGGACCACCTCGAAGGGACCGCAAGGTCTGTGTGGCCCGTGTATCTATGTAATTTTTATGTAATTCTCTCTCTCTCTCTCTCTCTCTCTCTCTCTCTCTCTCTCTCTCTCTCTCTCTCTCTCTCTCTCTCTCTGGCGTAGCACAAACACAGTTTACTTTATTCCCCTTTATGGTTTACACTACTTTTTTGTTTTGATATCATGGTTTCCACTCTTATTCTGTTAACTAGTTATTTAATTTATCACATATTTTGTATGGATTCTATGCAATTAATGCGAAAGGTTGTCTTGTGCACCAGTGTTGCCAGTTATCAATACAAAATCACCAAAATTGGCACTGGAGTCTATATAATATATGCATTGCAGAAATTACATAAACAAAGAAAGACCTGGTCCAAGCTGCCCCTGTGGCCAGCAAAGAAAACCAGTGAATTGTTCATTATAAAGATTTGAATTATTTAATGATATATATAGGTATTATAAGATAAATACAGTGAATTAACAAATAATCAGTAAGTTTTTTACCATGCATCTATTAATTATCATAGTACATTATTCTGTGCTGTAATAAATTTAAGTGATATTTAGCAAAATACAACGTACGATGTAAAGTCCTGGTCTAATGTACTGCAACCTGGTGAATAAAAGCGAGCTATTTGAGTTAATTTTATGAACCAAAATTGCACACACCAACAGCTATAGTTTCGGATCATTTTTCGAAGCCATCTCATTGAAAGGTGTTGCAGTACATTAGACCATCACTTTACTCGTATATATGTGTTGATGATTGTGACAGCAAGTATTTTAGTTACGTAATGAAAATGTTTGTTTAATTAACAGGGTGGTCTTTGGGTGTGTACGTCTTCATAATGGAAAATTTGGTTCCTTTCCTCTCCTATTGCAAGTAAACTCGCCGTTATGTCACTTCTCTTCACCAAGCTCCTACATCAACCTTCAATTCCTGATATAATTGTCTTGAAAACTAGACACTGGAATAACCAACCATACATTTTACGGCTAATCACGATAGAACGATTATTTCATCTTGGCATTAATGCACCAATTTCCTCTCATATAATTCAGTATGCCCTTCGATATAAGTTTCATGTACAGTTGGACACATGAATGGGTGGTACAGCCCAAGTGAAAGATGGTCAATTTCTCCCAATATCAAGTTCCTTAGTGCTAAATAGGAGACATCAGGGGCAGAAGTCTGTATTGAGGATGGTAATAAAAAGCAAGTACCTGATAATAGACACTGGTTACTCAAATGGGACAAGTATCTTTCACCTGGGCTGTACCACCCATTCATGTGTCCAACTGTACCTTCCAGTGTTTATAAGTAGCAGATTAATACCAAATTGTTTATTTTGTTTGCAAAATTTGTCTTGAATTGCTGTGAACATTTGCCACATAAACCAAGAAATAAAATGAGGAAACCGGTATACATATATATATATATGCGAATCATAACTTATATGTTTTGACGAAGTGCAGGAAGAATGTACAGTGGCGAACCAAAGTTTCACACCCCCGTTGGCTGACAGGAAGACGAAGACAGTGTTAAATATATGCTGAACGATGGTAAAGTCTAATGTACTGCAACACCTTCCAATGAGATGGCTTAGAAAAATGATCCGAAACTATAGCTATGGTGTGTGCAATTTTGGTTCATAAAATTAACTCAAATAGCTCGCTTTTATTCACCAGGTTGCAGTACATTAGACCAGGACTTTACAAACTGGTGTATCGGGTTGATAATGAGACAGTGTGAGCTTCTTTTTCCTTGACTTTCGGTTTGTGGTTTGTGAAAATGAACCTCACACTGTTTCGTTACCAACTCGAAACTGGACCAATTTGATTCCTCCAAACTATTTCATACAACAGGATTGATACCATTATATTCATTAATTAATTCTCTTTCCTGAGATACTTTGGAGGAATCAAAGTACTATAAAGGAACCCAGATTTCCATAAGATAATTGTGAAGCAAACTGATTCCTCCAAACTGTATTATTCCTGCATTAAGTTGTGTTGCCTGAGATACCTTGGAGGACCCAAAGTGCTACAATGTACTAATTAGTCATGGTTGGAAATTATGAATATATAATATTCGCTAATTTCGAAAATTAGTTACATAATTAAAGAAATTATTATATCAAAATGTAGGGAAAATTACCGGGAATTTAATTATATAATAATGAATTCAAAATAATTAATAATAAATGAATTATGAACCAAAACGTGAACTATATTCTCCACCAAATCATGACGTCATTATACGATAATCAAGGGGGGAGTGGTAGGGGAGTGGGGTGAGGGTGTATGGTGTTAGGGGTGGGTAGGGGCATGGGTGTGAGGGAGGGGGTATGGGTAGAGTGGATGAGGGGTAGAGGGGAGGGGTAGTCAACTCAGTAACCCCATTTATGGACTGCCATTCAAACATTAATTTTCAGCCAACATTCTTTCTCTCTATAGGTGATGCCAAGTATGGGGAATTTTCACTAGATATGGGGAATCAGAGGTAACAATAGGGATATTATAGCTATTTTTTTCAAGCAGACCTGGCAATACTGCTCTTTCTCTCTCTCTCTCTCTCTCTCGCTCTCTCTCTCTCTCTCTCTCTCTCTCTCTCTCTCTCTCTCTCTCTCTCATGCTTACTGTGCAATAAAAAATTATAATAAATAAATATATAATAATGATGTGTTTCAATTTCCTTAGTAAATAAGAAATATATAAATATTTATTAATTATTCTATGAAATAAATGGGTTTTAATATTTATCAATAATTAATTAAGGTGTAAGAAAATATACAACCATAAAAAATTCAGTTTGGAATAATTATCATAAAAAATATAATTTATGGTAAAGAAAGAAAAATAATGATAAAGAAATTAATATATATAACTAGACAAGTGTTCGTTGTTCCTTCTTTCCTGCTATATCCTCTCTCTCTCTCTCTCTCTCTCTCTCTCTCTCTCTCTCTCTCTCTCTTCCCATATTCGTATTTTCTATCTCTCTCTCCCTTCACACTTGGTATTTTTTCTCTCTCCTGCCTTTATGTTTGCTGTCCAATAATAATAATAATAATAAATAAATAAATAATAATGATGTGTTTCAATTTCCCTAGTAAAAAAGAAATGTATAAATACTTATTAATTATCCCATGAAATAAATGGGTTTGTTGGCAATATTGGAGCAACTTGATTCCTCCAAACTATTCCAGGCAACAGGGTAGATAGATACCTTTATAATATATATTAATTAATCCTGTTTCCTGACATATTTTGGAGGAATCAATATACTCCAATGTTACTACAAGGGACCTCAGATAATTCTAGGTTAATTTTGGAGCAAACAGATTCCTCCAAACCAAATTATGACGTCATTACAAAGAGAGAGAGAGAGAGAGAGAGAGAGAGAGAGGTATGGGGATTGGGGAGGGGTGTGGGGTGTAAAAGAGGGTGTATGTGTCGAGAGAGAGATAGAGAGCAGTGTTGCCAGGTCTGCTTGATAAGATATCTATAATATCCCCATTGGTTCTTCTGATTCCCCATATCTAGTGAAAATTCCCCATACTTGGCATCACCTATAGAGAGAATGGTGGCTCAAAATTAATGTTTGAATGGCAGTCCATAAATGGGGTTACTGAGTTGACTATCCCTCCCCTCTACCCTCATCCACTCTACCAATACACCTCCCTCACACCCATGCCCCTACCCCTCCTAACACCATACCCCCACCCCACTCCCCTACCCCCCCTTGATTATCGTAAAATGCCATCATGATTCGGTGGAGAATGTAGTTCACGTTTGTGTTCATAATTCATTTGTTATTCATTATTTTGAATTAATAATTTTATCAATAACTTCCCCGTAATTTTCCCTACATTTTGATATAATAATTTCTTTAATTACGTAATTAATTAATGAAATTAGCGAATATTTTCTATTTATAATTTCCAACCATGACTAATTAGTACATTGTAGCACTTTGGGTCCTCCAAGGTATCTCAGGCAACACAACTTAATGCAGGAATAATACAGTTTGGAGGAATCAGTTTGCTCCACAATTACCTTATGGAAATCTGGGTTTCTTTATAGTACTTTGATTTCTCCAAAGTATGTCAGGAAAGAGAATTAATTAATAAATATAATGGTATCAATCCTGTTGTATGAAATAGTTTGGAGGAATCCAATTGGTCCAGTATTACCACAACCAACACCACAGCTTCGAATTAATTAGCTTCGAATGAATCAACTTGGTGAACCATTGTAGAGGGAGTGTAGGGAGGGGGGAGTGTATTAGGGGAGTATGGAGGGTGTAGAGAAGGGGGGGGGTATGAGGGGTGTATTAGAGGGGTATGGGGGTGTTGGGAGGGGTTTGGGTTGGGTAGTATGGGGGGGTGTAGGGTGGTAGCTTCGAATGAAACAGCTTCGAATGAGTGAATCAGCTTCGAAGCAACCACCCCTAAACTCCCCATACCCTCCTTATACACCCCCCCCCTCCCTACACTCCCTCTACAATGGTTCACCAAGTTGATTCATTCGAAGCTAATTAATTCGAAGCTGTGGTGTTGGTTGTGGTAATACTGGACCAATTGGATTCCTCCAAACTATTCCATACAACAGGATTGATACCATTATATTTATTAATTAATTCTCTTTCCTGACATACTTTGGAGGAATCAAAGTACTATAAAGAAACCCAGATTTCCATAGAGTAATTGTGGAGCAAACTGATTCCTCCAAACTGTATTATTCCTGCATTAAGTTGTGTTGCCTGAGATACCTTGGAGGACCCAAAGTGCTACAATGTACTAATTAGTCACGGTTGGAAATAATGAATATATAATATTCGCTAATTTCGATAATTAGTTACATAATTAAAGAAATTATTATATCAAAATGTAAGGAAAATTACCGGGAATTTAATTTTATCATAATGAATTTAAAATAATTAATAATGAATGAATTATGAACCCAAACGTGAACTACATTCTCCACCAAATCATGACGTCATTATACGACAATCAAGGGGGGGTAGGGGAGTGGGGGGAGGGGGTATGGTGTTAGGGTGGGTAGGGGCATGGGTGTGAGGGAGGGGGTATTGGTAGAGTGGATGAGGGGTAGGGGGGAGGGCAAGTCAACTCAGTAACCCCATTTATGGACTGCCATTCAAACATTAATTTTGAGCCAACATTCTTTCTCTCTATAGGTGATGCCAACCAAGTATGGGGAATTTTCACTAGATATGGGGAATCAGAGATAACAATGGGGTTATTATAGAGATCTTTTTGTCAAGCAGAATTGGCACCACTGCTCTCTATTTCTCTCTCTATCTTTCTCTCTCTCTCTCGCTCTTTGTATTGACGTCATAATTTGGTTTGGAGGAATTAGTTTGCTCCAAAATTATCCTAAAATGATCTGAGGGCCCTTGTAGTAACTTTGGAGTATATTGATTCCACAAAAATATGTCAGGAAACAGAATTAATTATTAAATATTACAATGGTAATAACGACTCTGTTGCCTGGATTAGTTTGGAGGAATCAAGTTGGTCCAATATTGCCACCAAGTTTTCATAGGTTTATTAATAAGAGAAAACGATTTTATTTTATAACACTCATTTATTTTTTCTTTTATTTTTTCTGATAATTATTTTAACACCTAAATTATTTATTATTGTATATTTATTTACACCTTATTTAATTATTGGTTAATATTAAACCCATTTATTTCATGGGATAATTAATATTTAACCCATTTATTTCATGGGATAATTAATTAATATTTAACCCATATATTTCATGGGATAATTAATAAATATTTTTTTTTCTTTTCTCCTAGGGAAATTGAAACAAATTATTATTTATTTATTATTTATTACGAAGGAGAGAGAGAGAGAGAGAGAGAGAGATAGAGAGAGAGAGAGAGAGAGAGAGAGAGAGAGAGGGGGGGGGGGGACAAATAATAATCTATTTTTATATCTTTCTTTCTTTATTTATTTATTTATTCACATATTGTTTTTAAAATATCATATATATTTTTACAAACACACACAGTTTATCTTTTACACACACACACACACACGAAGTCTATCTTTCTCAAACAGTTTATTCCTCACTTTCACACATATGAATACGAAAATCCAGATAAAACATAATTAATATATTTAAGACTTTTACATATGGATATTTTATTATTTCATTTGAATCATTAAGAGCCGGAGCTTTTGAAGGGTACATCTCTTTCTTTTTGAGCTTGGAAAAAAATATTGTCTCACTTTAACTCTCTCTCACACTCACTCTAATTCACACACACACGATCCGTTTGCGCACACACATAGCCCCATCCTTCCTCTACGCACATGCAAAATTCCAAACGCACGTGTGTACGCCTTCCTTCTGTACAAGCTCTTCAAACTCACACTGTACACCATCATTAGTCTTGGCCGAGGCTTTGAGGAATAGCATGGTGTGTCTGCTGACTTCTCTTTTGTCCTGTAAAACAGTAGTAGTAGTAGTAGTAGTAACATTGAGGGGGAGGGAGGGAGGAAAGGGGCGGGACTTGCTAGAGAGGGAAAGGGAGGTAAGATCAACAATGTTACCAACTTACATCAAGTCTCTCAGTCAGGAAGGAAGGGGGCTCGAAATATATGTCCACGATAGGACATGTGTGTGTGTGTGTGTGTGTGTGTGTGTAAGAGAAGAGGTTCGTCAGTGAAAGGTCAATAAAGAATGAAGTCAAAAGGTGTATTTTTTTCCCAACAGTTTTGGTACCTACTAGTAACATGTTGCTTTCTTCACTGGAAACATAAACAGAGAATGACCACCTCAATACAAATACAGTAAAAACAGAGGTATCATCACTCACTGTCTGTATATTTACTGAAAAGGACTGCAGCAGTTACCAAAAGTGTATGGTATAAATAAACCTTTTGTCTGTCATTGTGGGTTGTAAAGTCATGGTCTAATGTACTGCAACACCTTCCAATGAGATGGCTTCAAAAATGATCCGAAACTATAGCTGTTGGTGTGTGCAATTTTGGTTCATAAAATTAACTCAAATAGCTCGCTTTTATTCACCAGGTTGCAGTACATTAGACCAGGATCAACACACACTGTGTGTGTTGATCCTGCATTAGACCATCACTTTACTACTATCATAATTACTTACGTTTTTGTGGCTGGCTTTTTTTTCTATTTGAGGTGGATGGTAGTTGGCCGTAGTACTACCTGGACCTGGAGGTTGAAAGTAGGCAAGAGGTAGGTATGGGACTGGTTAGATTTGAAGCTGATGGTAGCTGAAAAGTGGGTGGCGGTGAAAGCTGGGAGTTGGAAGCTGGTGGTAGCCAGATGTACTGGTCTAGCTAGAGGAATGGTGGTATCTGAGTGTTGGAGGTTGGTGGACTGTGGTGGAGGTAGGTAGGAAGGTGTGTTGGTGCTAGCTAGAGGAGTGGCCATGGTCCTCATAGTCTGACCCAGGAGGTCCCGTGTCCATCCCACTCTCCCTCACAGGGTAGGTCAGCAGGTTACCCTTGTCCCAGGAGAAGAGTATCTGAGAAGGGAAGTGGGCAAAGGTGATGTTCAGAGGGTGCAAAAAGAGAGACAGTTCAAGTAATGCTAGTAAAATCATGGTCTAATGTACTGCAACATCTTCCTATGAGATAGCTTCGAAAAATTATCCGAAACTATAGCTGTTGGTGTGTGCAATTTTGGTTCATAAAATTAACTCAAATAGCTCGCTTTTATTCACCAGGTTGCAGTACATTAGACCATGACTTTACTACATGCAAACAGTGCTAATTATTGGTTCAAATATAAGAGAACTAACTTTTCATATCTATCACCTAACCTCTGCCATTCTTTCCCTGAAAACGTATCCATGGTCTCCTAGTCTTAAAACCATTCCTTTACCAACTCCATCCTCCTCCTGCCTCCCTCCCTCTCCCACCACCACTTTCCCATTTTAAGTTTTTCTCTGCTACCCAAACTTCTGCCACACACCACCAGCCTTTGAAACCTTCTCTTTGCTACCCCCTAGTCTCCTCTGCCACCATCTCTTTCCTTCTAAACCATTCTTCTGCTTTACTCCCTATTCCTCTATCACCTCCCTTTTTCTCTGAGCAACTCTTCCTCTGCTACTGCCAGTTTTCCTTCACTACCAACAACCAACCTTGGCCTTGTAGTTGTAGCCCAGCAGGGTGGTGTAACTGAAGGGGTTGTTGAAGGGAAGGTCTACGTCTTCTATCTCTCCCTTGTACAAGTCGAAGGCAATTCTGTGGGGCAGGAAGAAGGAAGGGAATAATTCATACATCATACAAGTGAGCCATTCAGTCCAAACGGACACACTCAGACCAGTTCAGACAAGATAAATATTATTATTTTAGGTGTGAGACTTGAACCACACACCTTATTCTTGTGTCACGGTCTGTGGCGCTGTCCAGGACATACAGGACCCCATAAGCCATGAAGAAGTTGCCATATAAGTTGTTGTTGAGGGCCAAGTCCCATCCCTTTTCAATCTGTTGATAGGAAAAATGATTAGAAGCAAGAATGGGTAGGAAATGGTTAGTGATTGGTCAGGAATGGGTAGGAAATGGTTAATGATTGGTCAGGAATGGGTAGGAAATGGTTAATGATTGGTCAGGAATGGGTAGGAAATGGTTAGTGATTGGTCAGAGTGTAGATGTGTGTACTGTAATGCCACAATCCATCTCAACCTCACAAAACAAAAACAGCACTTGAACCTTGAGTGTCATGTTGTTCATCTTGACGACAACGGTATTGTTGGGGTACGAGGTGCTGTAGATGGCCCAAAGCCCCTCTGTGTCAGCACTGAGGTCAGCATAATCCCTGCTGTTGTTGTTGTAGAGGAACCTATCATCACTGTAAACCATACCAGGCAACTCCATTGTGATAGTCTTCCTAGTGTTCAGGTCAAGCCGGGTGATGTTGGGGTGGCCCTTGATGTGGTAGTAGAAGGACCCGTTGAATATTACATGGGAGTTGCCCTGAGGAAAGAATGAAATACCGTCATTTATATTTTAAAGAATTACTGCTGATAGATATTATATGGTGTCTTGAACAGGAATGACAATGAACTTTAAGGTGGTATGGTCATTTCGTTGTGAACCATCTGTTGAGGAAAAAGAATAACAGTTGAGACAAACAGTGAAAAGGGGCAAGCAATGTGAATATCATCGATGGCAAAAGGTTGGTCATAGAGTTTTTCTGTGGATTTAATGTTGTGGTTCAATTATTATTTTTGACAGATACTCTGACGCCCGTAGTTTTAAAAAAATTGAGGGCCCTTTCTGGAGCTCTATGAACCCTCCAAATAATCCAGGCCACAAAACGCTCCAGTGTTTCGAATAGGGAATCTGTTGTCTGGAGTAGTTTGGAGGGTTCATAGAGCTCCAGTAAGGGCCCTCAAATGTTTTAAAACTACGGGTTTGTGACACTCTCGAACAAACCACCTTGAAGTTCACTGTCACCAGTGGTATTCTTCTCTTGGGATAATTCTAATACTTATACAGTATTCTGGGCTCACTCACTGACCTTAAAAGGAGTGGGCAGCTGGTAGGCGATACTGCGACCATTTTTTCTAAAGTCGTTCTTATCGGCGAACTCTTTAAGAATGTCGTTGTGGTTGGGGTCGGTGGTCCAGTAGCGAGGGTCAGTCTCATTGTTGATGTCCCTCATCCAGGAGCCGTAATTATTGTTGGTGTGCCGATGGAACACTGGTTTGCCCACGGCAGTGATCAGGCGCGCTGGTGGAAGAAAGGAGGCATGGATGGTGAGTGAGTGAGTGAGTGAGTGAGTGAGTGAGTGAGTGAGTGAGTGAGTGAGTGAGTGAGTGAGTGAGTGAGTGAGTGAGTGAGTGAGTGAGTGAGTGAGTGAGTGTGTGTGTGTGTGTGTGTGTGTGTGTGTGTGTGTGTGTGTGTGTGTGTGTGTAAAATAATAATAATAATAATAATCGGTTTATTAAAAAGTAGCAGCTGGGAGGCTGAAAATGTACATGTAACATAAAACACTAATGATAAAAATGAGAATGAACACAAGTGAAAGCAGGAAAACAAAAAACAAAGACACAATTAAATGAAACTTAAATACATACAAGTACACATACACACATAAATACATACAGACATATATATATATATATATATATATATATATATATATATATATATATATATATATATATATATATATATATATATATATATATATATATATATGTGTGTGTGGGTGTGTGTGTGTGTGTGTGTGTGTGTGTGTGTGTGTGATGCTGGTGGAGAGGAATGGAATGAGTAGTGACTGTGTTGAGTGATGAAGCTGGGGAAGAGAGGGGATGAATGACAAATGGTTGAGTGGGTAATGTTTAATGAGTGAGAAGAGTACAGTACCTCTGCATGCTGTTTATTGTCAATATCATTATGCTCCCTTAATTAGTATACTTTATATACTTAATATCAATTATTTTCTTTTTCTCACAGAAGTATATAAGTGAGATTAAACGCTATAAACTGCCTCATTAGGACCAAGACACTTTCACCCGTAGTTTTAAAACATTTGAGGGCCCTTACTGGAGCTCTATGAACCCTCCAAACTACTCCAGGCAACGGATTCCCTATTCGAAACAGTGAAGCGTTTTGTGGCCTGGATTATTTGGAGGGTTCATAGAGTCCCAGTAAGGGCCCTCAAATGTTTTAAAACTACGGGTGTTTGTACTGATAGAAATCCCTTGAAATCTTCCTTCTCCACTTCTACCTACATAGATCTTTTCTCTCCTTCCTCCTCTCACTCTTCTCCTTCTCACCTTCCTTCCTGGTCACAGTCTTGTTACCAAAGGTTCTATATGATGGAGTAAAGAGAGCTCCCTTGCCTTCACTACACTTCTGGCAATGAGGACATGTGGTACACAATTCGTCGAAGCCCTCGTAGCTCGGGGCAGGATGGCCGAAGGTGAGGCTGCTTTCAGTACCAGTGGTGGGGCGGTGGTGCCTCGATGATGACTCTGTGAGGGTGGGGAAAGGAATAAGAAAACCACTCTAGATACCCCATCCAAAAATCTGTGTGTGGAAAGGGACGAGGCAGGATTGAATATTGTACAGTACATGCAGTCAAAAATTTCTATCCAGACTTCAACAAAGACCAGTTGTAAATCTTATATTGTGACTGTACTGTGAGAAATAATAATTGTGTTGCTTCCTCTCTTCAGAGCTTGATCTTAGTAAAGAAAAATAAACAAACATAAGCATTATAAATTATACTCATGGACAAGAGTAATAAAGATATGTCACCTTACTGTACAAGAACGGAGTAAATGATTTAACACACAGAAATGGCCAGTTGCAAATTAAAAAACAAAATAAACAAAATAAATGCAAATAATCTCACCATCCTGCAGGACCCAGTCTCTGCTTATGGTGATTACCGGTATGTCCCACAGAACTGGCCGGACAGATTATATAAATAACGTATTGTATCATAAACACAGATAAACAGGAACAGATGACCTTACCTTTCAACAAATCCTCTTGCCTTTGTTCATACATGACCTTTTGTCTCACACACCTGGCCAGACAGATAATTACAAAAATGCAAAAATGAAGCATTCGCTCGTACAGCGAGGACTTGGCGAAAGTATGGCAAAATTCAGACCCCTTGATTTTCGATCTAATACTCAAATCGCGAGTTTTAGGAACACGGCCATCGTTCAAGTACCATTAGAAGCAGAATTGAACATAGATTATTACAGAAAAAGTCTGATCAAAATGAGATCTCTACAACTGAAATTATTGCAGTTTTATCAATTTTCAGTTTTTTTTTTATAATTTTGACCTTGATTTTTTACTTTTGACCTTGAAAAACAATAGGTGACCTAGAAATTGTGATGCCTACATGTGGTGAAAATATCAGCAAAATCGGACAAGAATATCGACCTGTAGACTGCGAAGCTACAGACATAGCCACAAACACACAAGATCGCCGAGCAACATAACTGACAACCAGAAACATATGACCTCACCTTCCAATGCAACCCTGCCTCTGGTCATAGCCAACTCATTCCTGGTAACACAATCATAGTGACCAAAGTCTGTTTCCTCCACACTATAGATGGTCAGACTCACGGTGCTCTGGGGAAGGAAACAGGTAGGTAAAGATGACATCAAATTTATAGTATTATCATTAATATCATTTTTACACCGCCCCAACCCGAAAGAGGGCGGTGTATTGTTTTCAGTGCCGGATATTTATTTATTTATTTATTTATTTATCTGTTTGTGTGTTTGTTTATAGTCTAGTTATTATTGTAAAGTTTTAATACACATAAGGGTGACTTAAGTAGATACTGAACCTTTATTTTTTCTTTTATTTTTATGAACTTTACTTTGATATGTGAGAACCTGCATGTAACTCATAAATTAAAACCTGCTGTTACTCATACACATAGTAATTCAGTCTGGCCATTGTTGACTGGAGGAAAACTACAATCAATCAGTCCACGAGAAGTCTGGCCATCACCTACAACCAGACTGAACCTAAACTATAAACATGCTTTAGCTGTAACCAAGTCAATAGTAAAAATCTTACTGTAAAGAGATGTGGCTGGTGGATCTATATACAACTTGTAACAATAAATTCATGTATGTACCAGTCACAATACATGTACAGTTGCCCAAGGAAAGACTGCAACCAAATTTACTGGTGTGTGGCAATATTTGGCAGCTGCTCCAAAGTAAACACTCGTATTTAATCAATGCATCACTTAAACCTACAACTTTTGTAAGGATGAATGTAATTAGCTGAAGCCAATAACATCCATCCATACAAAAGTTGTAGGTTCTGAGTGATCCATTGATAAAATACGAGTGTTTACTATGGAGCAGCTGCCAGATATTGCCACACACCAGCAAATTTGGTTTCAGTCTTTCCTTGGGCAACTGTACCTCCTTTATACTTTGGATATATAATTCTAATGGCCTGGGAGAAATGCTGGAACGACGAAAGCCAGGACGGATCAGGTCAGACTTTTGTAGATGTACAGCCACAATCAAATAACCACTGACACTTACAGTACCTTCCATTGCAGTAAATATCTTGGTAATAAATAATAACACGTGTATGATTTTGCAGCACCTCAAAATAATAATTGAGGGGGTCGAGTTGACTTAAGGTGTTGTATGATTATATTTTGATATGATACAGATTGATTTGCACGAAGGAAGGAAAGTGTCGGTGGTTATTTGATTGTGACTGTATGTGTTGTATGTGTTGTATGATTATATACTGATGTGATACTGATTTATTTACATGAAGGAAGGAAGAAAAATGTCGGTGGTTATTTGATTGTGACTGTATGTGTTGTATGATTATATACTGATATGATACTGATTTATTTACACGAAGGAAGGAAAGTGTGGTGTGAGTGGTTATCTGACTGTGGGGCTGTACCGTACTCACCTTCCAGACAAAGTTGGTGTTGTGTTGGTGAGAGATGATGTACTTGGTGGAATTCTCAAGGATCCTAGCACGCTGAGCCTCCCAATAGGTGATGGCCATGGGGAACGCTTCAACCTGACACTCGAGCCTCGCCTGTGACCCAATGTGAGCTGTGACCTTTACTGGCGAGACACGTATGAAGGGCTCGACTGGGGAAGGGTGGGGAGGGGGAAGATAACAACAACTCATTCAATTTGATACACAGTCAGAAAAAGATTATATAGTCAGTCATCTGGGATAGAACTTACAAACATACAGTAACAGGTAATGCAGAGAGAGAGAGAGAGAGAGAGAGAGAGAGAGAGAGAGAGAGAGAGAGAGAGAGAGAGAGAGAGAGAATGAGTAATATAATAAGCATGGATATAACTTACAAATTTACAGTAACAGGTAATGCAGAGAGAGAGAGAGAGAGAGAGAGAGAGAGAGAGAGAGAGAGAGAGAGAGAGAGAGAGAGAGAGAGAGAGAGAGAGAGAGAGAGAGAGAGAGAAGGGGTATTATAGTAAGCATGGATAGAACTTGTGACATACAGTAAAAGTTATCAAGTTATCCTACTCACAGTGAACCTCAACGTAAAAATCTCTGTAGTCTGACTCGTTGACTCCGTTCCTGGCCTCACACTGGTACGCCCCCGTGTGTTCCCTCGACACATTCACAAAGTGCAGTTTGGGACCGGACACAGCCACGTCTGTAACAATTAAGGGGGTGTGGGAATAGGGGGACAGTCTTGGGGGAGGGAGGGTTGGGGGGGTCGGTGGGGTTGTGGGATGTGCGGGAGTAGGGGGACAGGCTTGGGGGGTGGGTGGGTTAGGAGGATGCAGGAATAAGGGGACAGGCTTTCTACCCACCCCAAGCCTGTCCCCCTATTCCCGCACCCCCCCAAGTCCCCCCCCAAGCCTGTCCCCTACTCCCACACCCCCTTAAGGAATTTTCCAACACCGTACTGTTATTATCATGTACTGTACAGTTGGACACATGAATGGGTGGTACAGCCCAGCCAAGGTGAAAGATACTTGTGCAATTTGAATAACCAGTGTCTATTATCAGGTACTTGTTTTTTATTATACAATCTTCAATACTGACTTCTGCCCCTGATGTCTCCTATTTGGCACTAAGGAACACACACACACACACCATCCTCAATACTGACTTCAGCCCCTGATGTCTCCTATTTGGCACTAAGGAACACACACACACACACACACCATCCTCAATACTGACTTCAGCCCCTATTGTCTCCTATTTGGCACTAAGGAACACACACACACACACACACCATCCTCAATACTGACTTCAGCCCCTGTTGTCTCCTATTTGGCACTAAGGAACACACACACACACACACCATCCTCAATACTGACTTCAGCCCCTGATGTCTCCTATTTGGCACTAAGGAACACACACACACACACACACCATCCTCAATACTGACTTCAGCCCCTATTGTCTCCTATTTGGCACTAAGGAACACACACACACACACACACCATCCTCAATACTGACTTCAGCCCCTGTTGTCTCCTATTTGGCACTAAGGAACACACACACACACACACCATCCTCAATACTGACTTCTGCCCCTGATGTCTCCTATTTGGTACTAAGGAACACACACACACACACACAATCCTCAATACTGACTTCTGCCCCTGATGTCTCCTATTTGGTACTAAGGAACACACACACACACACACCATCCTCAATACTGACTTCTGCCCCTGATGTCTCCTATTTGGTACTAAGGAACTTGAAATTGGGAGAAATTGACCATTTTTGTAACGAAAAATACAAACATCCACCAGAACTCACCCTTCCATCGGCCGGTTGGAAAGAGTGAACCATTGTCAAGTGTCCACTGTACTTTGGGTGGAGGTACACCAGCTGAGTTACATTCCAGTCTCAGGTTGTCCCCCTCCTGGACGATGATGGAACCTCGCTCTGCCGATCCTGGAAAATAAGATACCAACAACTACAAAAAAAATTTAATGGCCTCTTTAGCTTTAGTTTTCCCCAATTTTATCGGTATGGGGTCGTTGTATCTCGTCTCGCTGGCTTTTTCTATACCCTACTGCCAGTTACTGTACTTCTTCGTATGGCATTATTTTTTCCGTCTCTTTATATATATATATATATATATATATATATATATATATATATATATATATATATATATATATATATATATACATATATATATATATATATATATATATATATATATATATATATATATATATATATATATATATATATATATATATATATATATATATATATATATATATATATATTTTTATTTTTTATTTTTTATGCAGTTCATCCATTCTCTTCTCAGTCTCACCCTTTTCATTTTTCCCTTCATCTCCATTTCCATTAGTCTCTTCCTACATAGCTCTCATCCCTCCTCGTATATATACTGTATATCATTATGAAAGGAAATATAATGTAAGGACAAGGTAAAACTAATGGGAAAATGGCTCGTGTTATAAATCCTTTCCCTTCCTCACCCAATATGGAAGGTTCGACCAAGACGCTCATAGTGTCCTTGTATTCGGTGGTGTCGACGGCCCACAGACTGACCCCGTTCCGCCCAGGCCTCCCCCCGTCGCCCTTCCTGCCACGCCTTCCCCTCTGCCCGGAGATGCCTGTAGGAGGGAGAGAAGAGGGAGATATAAACATTAGGCAACCACCTTCTGCAATTAATTATTATTATTATTATATAGGGCAGCCAACACACTGCATTATTCATTTATATTTATTTATACTGTATATTTATTTTTATTATATTTTATTATATTTATTTATACTGTATGTATTTTTTTTTTCATTTTTGGTATTCTATTTTTTTTTTTTTTTTTTCAGCATGAATGATCCATAATTTTTTTTTTTTTATCAAATATCTATCTATGAGCAAGTAGGCATGTATCGATAGTAATTTTTTTTTGTTAAGGCTCAAGAACTATGTACAGTATTATAATGTAGCAAAATAAAATTAAAATATAGCACTGTAAATGTAAAAATAATGAAAATTGAAAGAAGGGGAATTTATAATGATGATGAATAGTGAATAGGCCTAAGTGAATAGATACATTTAAATAAGTAAAAAAAAAAATATGAAATGTGGAAGAGAAAATGTTTATGGTAAATTATATTCACTGATACCTATATAATTATAACTATATATATAACTATACCAGGAAAACAAATAAAATAATAATCTCTATGTTACTAAAATGTAATGGGGGATATGTTGTTGCTTTTATTATTATTATTATTATTATTTTTTTTTTTTTTTTTTTTTTTTTTTTGAAAGAATGAGAGATCTTAAATTTACCAAAGGGTGAATGTGAACTTTGGGGAGTGTTGTCATCGTGTGTGAGACCTGGTGATTGATGACTCCTGGTCCCTCCCGACTCAGCCACAAAACAAAAAAGCTGCTCTAACTTATTAATTAATGTATGTACAGTCGTGGTCAAATATAATCATCCATATAGGGATAAATTACGAAAAAAAATTAACAGCTTCCCTTTGTTACTTAGCTGATAAACTTTCCACTAAATAGGTTAATTACCATCTTTTAATTTACAACAAGCAGCTACACACTACTTAAAACAATAATATCATATGTGAACGTGAAAACATTAGACAGTAAATTGTTAAAGTTACCCATATGTGGATGATTATTATTGACCACGACTGTATGTATGTAGTGTATAGGTGTGTGTATTTCATGGCAATGTTTGAAGGACTCTCTCACCTCCAATATTTTTTAAGCATTTATAAAAAAGTCCTGAGTATATATCTTACCTCTATCACCCTTACGTCCTGAGTCGCCCTTGTCGCCCTTCATACCCGGAATACCTGCAGAAGGCCATGAAGGAGGAAGGTGAGAAATATACACATATAGTATTGTACAAATTACTGTATACCTTATAAATATAATACATACAATTATAATACATCATTACCACATTACATATACGACATCAAAACCCATAATATCAATACCCCATAACATCAATACCCCATAATATCAATACCCCATAACATCAATACCCCATAATATCAATACTCCATAACATCAATACCCCATAACATCAATACCCCATAATATCAATACCCCATAATATCAATACTCCATAACATCAATACCCCATAACATCAATACCCCATAATATCAATACCCCATAATATCAATACCCCTTTACATCAATACCCCATTACATCAATACCCCATAATATCAATACCCCATTACATCAATACCCCATAACATCAATACTCCATAATATCAATACCCCATAACATCAATACCCCATAACATCAATACCCCATAACATCAATACCCCATAACATCAATACCCCATAACATCAATACCCCATAACATCAATACCCCATAACATCAATACTCCATAACATCAATAACCCATAACATCAATACTCCATAACATCAATACTCCATAACATCAATACCCCATAATATCAATACTCCATTACATCAATACCCCATAACATCAATACTCCATAATATCAATACTCCATTACATCAATAACCCATAACATCAATACCCCATAACATCAATACCCCATAACATCAATACCCCATAACATCAATACCCCATAACATCAATACCCCATTACATCAATACCCCATAACATCAATACTCCATAACATCAATACTCCATAATATCAATACCCCATAACATCAATACCCCATAATATCAATACTCCATTACATCAATACTCCATAACATCAATACCCCATAACATCAATACCCCATAACATCAATACCCCATAACATCAATACTCCATAACATCAATACCCCATAATATCAATACCCCATTACATCAATACCCCATTACATCAATACCCCATAATATCAATACCCCATTACATCAATACCCCATAACATCAATACTCCATAATATCAATACCCCATAACATCAATACCCCATAACATCAATAACCCATAACATCAATACCCCATAACATCAATACCCCATAACATCAATACCCCATAACATCAATACTCCATAACATCAATACTCCATAATATCAATACCCCATAACATCAATACCCCATAACATCAATACCCCATAACATCAATACCCCATTACATCAATACTCCATAGCATCAATACCCCATAATATCAATACTCCATAACATAACATACCATAACATCTCTCTCTCTCTCTCTCTCTCTGTATGTCTGTTTGTATCTGTCTGTCTGTCTGTCTCTCCATTTCTCTCTCTCTCTCTGTATGTCTGTTTGTGTCTGTCTGTCTGTCTGTCTGTCTGTCTCTCCATCTCTCTCTCTCTCTCATATATACACACATGTAAACAATAAGACATGTACCGTACCATCCAGACCCGACTGTCCATTCCTGCCTGGAACCCCGTTGATGCCTGGAATGCCATCCGTTCCAGAAAGTCCATCCAGTCCGTTGCGTCCAGGCTCTCCTTGAAGTCCGTCCCTCCCGTCCAGTCCAGGCCGCCCGTCCAGCCCCGATAGACCTGGAAGAAAGAGGAAAAGAAAGAGGAGAATGAGGTACAGTCTGCAAAAAAAGTAATGGAACCACCCCTCCATTAATTTTAGAATTTTTATCACAGTAGGGTTGGTACACCTGCTAAGTCAGCCCAAGTGTATCTATACAGGGACAATAATACACCCATTATACACCAATATACACCAATAATACACCTATTTATAACACATATTATAACTGTAGTATTATACAATGAGTATATAATAAGTATACAATAAGTATACAATAGGTATTATCACCAGTGGAACAGGATTACCAACTCTATATAGCACTGGCAATAGGGGTGGTTCCATTACTTTTTTTGCCGACTGTACATACATTGGAGTGCCTTGATTCCTCCAAAATATGCATGCTAGGAAACAGGAGCACCAGAAGAGCAAAAACTAAATAATGTTGCTTGCTCTGTTGTTGCTTGGAATAGTTTGGAGGATTCAGTTGCTCCAGAATTATACCAAAACAAAACTTGCTCCTTTAATTAATAGCAAGCAAGCAAGCAATGTCATATATTATTTACGTACATTGTGATTATTGTGATGAACTTCGAAAGGCTTATTCCACATTGATATTATTATTATTATTAAACCACTGGCAGTCACTCAGAGGTTTACCGGTACCTACTTACTTATAAAAATTTTAATATTCCCTCAACACACATTATAAATCCCATTATCAAAACAGTCGTGTCACTGAGATGTTTGAGGAAATTATTCTTATTTAGTTGTTCGTTGATGTGAGGGACGTGTATGTATTTATTTTATATTTTACTTAATATACAGTATATACAGGCTTTCTACCCACCCCAAGCCTGTCCCCATATTCCCGCACCCCCCCCCCCCCCCCAAGCCAGTCCCCTACTCCCACCCCCCCTTAATTAAATGTCTCAATTACCGCTAAACTAAGAAAAAAAAAGATCACATCAATAGAGTATTTTCTTTTCAGAATTAATAAAGCATGCATATGCCAAATTTTCGGGTAAAAAATTCCGGACACCCTGTATATAGGGAGGAATTCACTTTTGTTATATACATTGGCGTGCCTTGATTCCTCTAAAGTTTGCTGCCAAGATGTTAACAGAACAAGATGAACACAAATAATAAAAGTGGTACACTCGTGATACGTAATCTCTGACCAGAGACGAACGGCAGGCACACACACACACACACACACACACCATTGTAAATATTATCAATAACCCTTAGTATATTGTCTGTGTTTGTTCTTGTTTTGTTTTTTTTCTTTTTTTTTCTTTGTACCAACCATATTTATAGTGTGTAATTTGTGAATTTTCAGCTGTATTGCTGCTATCTTGAATAAACCGTTTATTATTATTATTATTATTATTACTTAATATTACACACACACACACACACACACATAGGCTACCCTGCATTCGAACTCTATAGGTGTACTGGGTGGGGAAATGAGCAATACTTTCTGCTCCTCACACACACACACACTGATTAGAACTTATGTATCACGAGTTTACTTCCTTCCTTCCTTCCTTCCACCTTCACGTAATAAATTTGGCAAAACACTCACCCATTTTATTCAGTAGAGGGAAAAAACCTATGGTCGAGGGAGTAGTGTCATCTTCAAACTGGTAATATCTTCACACACACACACACAAAAAAAAAAAAAAAACGTTACGAAATTTGCTACAAACGTTTCTTAATTAATTAACATCTTCTCACCACGAAAATATTCATCTCGAATTAATTAGCTGTTGACTAAATGTTACTAAATAAAAAGTCGACGAAAAGGGACAAACAACAACAACAAGAGCCTATAAAGAGTTAGTTAATGGTTAATGCAAAGAAAACACATTGATCGAGACAGTGAGAAGAGAGTGAGCGAGACAGTGAGGACTGACTGTGAGGGTGTGGAGGAGAGACGCGGGCTATATCCTCCCTCTCTCGCGTCTTGGGCACTACTAAACTTGCGCTGTCATTTGTCAATCAGTGTTGCCACTTGCCACTTCAAAAAAGTAAAATTCCCACAAATTTGCTCTTTTTTTCCCACAAATTCCTACAAACTTTCATATAATTTCCACAAAAGATTCCACAAATTACATATAGCTTAAGACCAAGATTAAATAGTGTTTTATAAAGAAAATACTAGCCAAAATGAACATAGGATTGCTGATACCTTAATTAATTGTTGCTCTTGCTGGTACTTGTAAAGCCTAGTTAGTACACACTGAGATACAAAATTGCGCAACTTCGCCTGTCTGTATCTGGATTGATTGATTGATGGATATTAGGCGCCGCAACATCGAGGTCCTATAGCGCCAGAAAAAGGTGATAGAGAGGTGTGACAGCAAGCAGGAAGGAAATAAAATGAAAAGAGGGACAGTTGAAGAACTTAAAGATGGGAACTATTTAGTCTGGCCTCTCACTGGCGACCTTCCTAGCATGGGAAGCCCTCTCTCCCCGATATCGGGGTAGAGCAGGGGCCGGAGCCCCCTCTAGTCTAGCTCGCCAAGTCACAGAGACACACAAGCCCCCCTACCTCGGCAAGGCGGTTCCCGTTAGGGGGGCCTGTATCTGGATCGTCTCACGACAGTCCATATACAAAGTCTGAGGACTGTCTCTCGACTTTGTATCTCGGTGTATACAAAGTTAGGTTTAGATATGGTATATTTTTCATGCCTGACTGTGATATTGATACATATACATTCACAATTACACATGAGAGACAGATACATACACACACACACACACACACAAGGCAGGGTTAAGGTTAATCTAACTAGCACAATTGGTTAACGTCACTCCCTGCCCCTGAACACAGTACATACATACATACATACATACTGGTAGTAAATAGTTTGTCACAGTATATATACACCATAAACATTATCCGTGGCATATAATAACAAATTCAGGCAACGTTTTCCCAGCGTATATTAACACAATTTACGTTTTCCTAACATATAGAAAAATATTAAACGTTTTCCTAGCATATATAAAAACACAGTATACGTTTTCCCAGCATAGAAACAAACAATTTACGTTTTCCTAACATATAAAAACATTCAACTTTTCTCAGCATATATAAACACTAATTACGTTTTAAAAGCATAATTATATAAACATAATAAATGTCTTTAGGTTCCTTCACTTTTCCTCATTACTACTACTACTACGATTTATTCTCCTTCAACCACAGTGACTATTATTGGTATCTTGAACCTCTTTTTCTCCCTCCTGAAGGTGAAGCTATAATATATACTGACCTCCTCTCAGCTATACTTCTGATCCCCCTACTGTATATTTACCTTCCCCTTCCCTAACTACTCTCACCAACCCTTTCCTAATTATTATTTTCATGTCCCTCTTTCTCAGCTACTTCTAACCTCTTCCTAACTTTTCTGTACCCTTTCCCAACTACTCGTAACCCTTCCTAACTTTCTTGACCTCATTTCCAGCTATTCCCAGGTCCCTTCCCTCCCCTATCGTGACCTGACCAAAGGCGATAGAGGGTAGAACCATGACCTGAAATATAAAGGTGTGTGTGTATGTGTGTGTGTAGTGTGAATAGAATAGAATAGAATAGAATATGTGTGTGCAGTGTATGTGTGAGTGTAGTGTGTGTGTGTGTGTAGTGTGAGTGTGTGTGTAGTGTGAGTGTGTATGTAGTGTGTGTGTAGTGTGTCTGTGTGTGTAGTGTGTCTGTGTGTGTAGTGTGTGTGTGAGTGTAGTGTGTGTGTGTCTGTGTGTGTAGTGTGAGTGTGTGTGTAGTGTGTCTGTGTGTGTGTGTGTAGTGTGTGTGTGTGTTTGTGTGTAGTGTGTGTAGTGTGAGTGTGTGTGTCTGTGTGTGTGTGATAGTATACAGTATTTGGGAGGGTGTTGGAGGGGAATGTGCTTGTGTGAAAGTTACTGTATTATATTTCTCTCTGCATTATATTTCTCTCTGCATTCTGGGGAGGACAATAATCTGCACGTACAGTTGGACACATGAATGGGTGGTACAGCCCAGGTGAAAGATACTTGTCCCATTTGAGTAACCAGTGTCTATTATCAGGTACTTGTTTTTTATTACCATCCTCAATACTGACTGACTTCTGCCCCTGATGTCTCCTATTTGGCACTAAGGAACACACACACACACACACACACCATACTCAATACTGACTGACTTCTGCCCCTGATGTCTCCTATTTGGCACTAAGGAACTTGATATTGGGAGAAATTGACCATCTTTCACTTGGGCTGTACCACCCATTCATGTGTCCAACTGTACATACATATTATAAGTCTACAATTTTATCCTATGCAGTATACCTTTTCATAAGTACAAAGTTAATATTCTTTCATTTTTTACGCACACAGTCAAATGCAAACCTTTGTATATCCAAGCACACCTCCCCTCCCTTCCCTCCTATACACTCGCACACACATATATATACATTTTTTTTTTTTTTATATGATCCGACACTGGACATAGGCTTAATCAATCCCATTATCGTGGCCCAGGTCAACTGCTGCTCACATACACACACGTCCCGACTTCCGAACTGGTACCCAGCCACAGAGAAAGGGAAGTGAGGGTAATTCCCAAATACTGCAGCTGTTATGGTACCAGTGAGGGTGTTTTACGACGTTTAGACCTCCGTGCTTATAAACACATAAATCAAACACATTCATAATATATTGCAGACTAATACGCACACATATATGCATACACATACATACACACATCTCACTCTCTTTTTTTCTCTCTCTCACACACACACACATATATACATAGACCTCCGTGCTTATAAACACATAAATCAAACACATTCATATATATTGCAGACTAATACGCACACATATATGCATACACACACATACACACATCTCACTCTCTTTTTTTTCTCTCTCTTCTTTTTATCTCTCTCTCTTAATCACGTAATCCACACCAATCCATTAATCACCCACGTTTGCTCATTACAAGCGGGTCGGTAAGGCTGAAAATCCTATCTTCACATTAGCAACTTTAATCCTTACACACATGATATATCTTTTTTTTTTTTTTTTTTTTTTACTTTTTTTGATCTGCCTAATATTTTTTTTTATTATTATTATATGTTTTAGTTTAGTGTTCAAATTTGTGCAAGTTTAGTTGTGTAAATTTAATGTGATTTGATTCTCTGTTAATTGGTGGCTGTGTGTGTGTGAGTTGGTATGTCTCTGCCTGTCTGTCTGTCTGTCTCTAATAATAATAATAACAAGCACTGGCTTCGCCAGCCACGGCTACGCCGTGGGTGCTTTTGCCTGCGACGCTGCTCGCTTCGCTCACCCTGCCCACAAATAGGTACATGGACATGATATTTTATATGGAAGAAAATATAATAGATGAATGGTGGCTAAATATTTTACCCACTTGGTGTTTACATCACTGACAGTTAACACGTACAGTTGGACACAGGAATTCGAGGTACAGCCCAAGTGAAAGATGATCCATTTCTCCCAATATCAAGTTCCTTAGTGCCAAATAGGAGACACCAGGGGCAGAAGTCAGTATTGAGGATGGTAATAAAAAGCAACTACCTGATAATAGACACACAATGGTTACTCAAATGGGACAAGTATCTTTCACCTACTGAACTGTAGCACCCATTCCTGTGTCGAACTGTACCTAAACTCCTTCACTTCCTCCATTGACCAAACTGCATCATTAATAAGTCTGGTGTTGGCCTGTATTTCCTGGAGGTGGATGGTTCAAGGTGAGGGATGGTAATGAATGGGGCCAACAGAATGGAGAGGTGGTTACTCATCCCCACGGGTGGAAGTGGCTGCGGGGGAGAGGGAGATACTGATCTGATAGGTCAGTGATAATCCTATCTAGGACACTTTGATTGTGGGTCAACAATCTGGGTGAGGGACAGTTCGTCTTCAAATTCGGTGGTATGATTCAATTTAGTTGAAGTCCCCACAGATAAAAAAAAAATCTGACTGATACCTGGTCTGTAATACATCACTGGTGGATGGTAGACCAGGCAATACATAATGGAGGCTGTGAGTTGAGGGTGGGAGGGAGGTGGTAATCTCACTCACAACACTTCAACTCACTTCGTAATTATTATTCATGTTCTTCTTGAGGCGACCGCTTCTTAAAAGTGATTCAACTGACTCACTCATTCCTTCTCTTCTTCCTCTTCTTCTTCCTCTTCCTTCTCTTCTTTCTCTTCGACTTCCTTCTCTTCCTCCTCTTCTTTCTCTTCGACCTCCTTCTCTTCCTCTTCCTCCTTCTCTTCCTCCTCCTTCTCTTCTTCCTCCTTCTCTTCCTCTTCCTCTTCTTCCTTCTCTTCTTCCTCTTTCTCTTCAACTTCTTCCTTCTCTTCCTCTTCCTCCTTCTCTTCCTCTTTCTCCTCTTCCTCCTTCTCTTCCTCCTCCTTCACTTCCTCCTTCTCTTCCTCTTCCTCCTTCTCTTCCTCCTTCACTTCCTCCTTCTCCTCTTCCTTCTCTTCCTCTTCCTCCTTCTCTTCCTCTTCCTCCTTCTCTTCAACTTCTTCCTCCTTCTCTTCCTCCTCCTTTTCTTCCTCCTCCTCCTCCTTCTCTTCCTCTTCCTCCTTCTCTTCCTCCTTCTCCTCTTCCTTCTCTTCCTCTTCCTCCTTCTCTTCTTCCACCTTCACTTCGTCCTCCGTTTCTTCCTCCTCTTCCTCTTCCACCACCACTTTTTCCACTACAACCTCTTCCTTTTCCACCACCACTTCTTCCACCACCTCCTCCTCTTCCACCACTCCTTCCACCACTTTTTCCACCACAACCTCCTCCTTTTCCACCACCACTTCTTCCACCACTTGTTGCTGTTCTTGTTGTTCCATTTCCTCCACCATCTATGAAAAATATGAACCCATTGTTATTATATTTTTTTATTTCTTATATTTTTTCTTTTCTTTTTAATTACACAATTGATTTGGTGTTCCTTGAAATAGGGTTGTAAGCGTGTGTGTGGGAAGGACAGATAGATGCATGTGTGTGTTTGTGTTTGTGTTTGTGTGGTTGTGTGTGTTGGGTAGTAAAGATGTATGTGTGTGTGTGTGTGTTGGGTAGTAAAGATGTGTGTGTGTGTTTGGTGTGTAGGACAGATGTATGTGTGTGTGTGTGTGTGTGTGTGTGTGTGTGTGTGTTATGTAGGACAGATGTGTGTGTGTGTGTGTGTGTGTGGTAGTAAAGATGTGTGTGTGTGTATGTGTGTAGCTGTGTGAGATATATATAATATATATGTGTGTGTGTGTGTGTGTGTGTGGTAGGTAGTAAAGATGTGTGTGTGTTTTGGGTAGTAAGAATGTGTATGTGTGTGGGGGGGGGGGGGGCAGTAAGGACCTACTTCTCAATCATTTGCATTCTTCCTCTGGCGAAACGTGACCCAACATTTTTTAATATTTACAAGCACTGGGCTTCGCCCACCACGGCTGCGCCGTGGGTGCTTTTGCCTGCGGCGCTGCTCGCTACGCTCACGGCTGGCCCCCCCTCCTTAAAGAAGGAAGTGAGAGATAAGTAAAAAAAGGAAATGAGGGATAAGCAAAAACAAGAAAATGGTAGAGAAGCAAATTCAAGGAAAAATGAGGGAGAGTGAAAGCTAGGAAAGAGAACTCGTCTGATTCAAACCTTTAATAATTAATTCAGGGGAGTTCCTGTTGTTGGTGAATTGGATTGATTATTATCTTGTATTCCTCCAATCTATGCCACGAGAAACGGGTCCCCTTATTCAGTTTTCTGGTGTAGTCAGGAGGAATCAGTAACCTCCCAATTCATCCACGAAAGACAAAGAGAGAATTACAGAAGACCAAGGCTTAATTATGTGTGTGTGTGTGTGTGTGTGTGTGTGTGTGTGTGTTGTGTCTGTTTGTCTGTCTGTCTGTCTGTCTGTGTGTGTGTGTGTGTCTGTCTGTGGTGTGTGTGTGTGTGTGTGTGTGGTGTGTCTGCCTGTGTGTGTGTGTGTGTGTGGTGTGTGTGTGTGTTGTCTGTCTGTCTGTCTGTCTGTCTATGTGTGTGTGTGTGTGTGTGTGTGTGAATTTTACCTGTCAGTGTTTAATAGGAGAATAAATTTAACGGGGTATGTTTTCTTTACCAACTAAATTATCAACATTCTACATACAAGTTGACAATACCTATATATACCCAAATTACCAATCAATTATCCGACTAGCTAATCATGTACAGTTTCCCACACATGAACCTGGTACGCCTCGCTAGTTGTGAAATAGATACAACATGAATGAAAGTGAGTAAAAGTTGTAGATTGTTGAACCAGCAGATAGTAATAATATTTTGCTGTCTGCCTGTTAACAAACCACATATTTTTTCACTTTCCTTTCTACTGTAGTAACGAGACATACCAGCATCATATCATGTGTGGGCAACTGTACGTACCAAACTAAGTAAATTGATTGATGAATGAAGAGATAAACATAGAATTCCTCCTCCTCCTCCTCCTCCTCCTCCTCCTCCTACCATTCTCTCTCTTCATGTTTTCCTGTTCCTTCTCCTTCATTTCTCCTTCTCCATTTCTCTTTTCATATGTTTTTTTCTCCTCCTCCTCCTCCTCCTCCTCTATTTCTCTTCTCTTCCTCCCCTTTCTCTCTCTCTCTCACTCTATTTTCTTCCACCTCCTCCTCTTCCTCTTCCACTTACATTCTCAAACAAAAGGAGAAGGAATAAAGGAATACAAAGGAAGAACTGTACAGGAAACAGGAGGTCCACCATAGAGGCTATTTATGAGGTTACTTGTTTATATTAGGTTTTTAACACCTACAGTCATTATTTTATGTATTTTATGTTCTGTTTATAACAGTTATTTAGTTGCTACTAAATTACTATGATTAGAATGAAGTTATTAGAATGAGGTCATTAGTAGACGTAGACTTAGCATGCACTTTTCATTTCCCCAGTGGAAGGAAAAAAATAATATTTGTACAATTCATAATAGCTTTTAGTAATATAATAAATTGTTTTTTTAATATAATCTGGAGTGGATACTTTTTGGTTCGAAATTATACGTATTGATATTTTGGGGGGGGATACATTCTAGTTTTTCCAACTCGGACCACTGCTCAAATTATGTACTGGAGTATTATTTTGTGCACCGAAGAGTAATGCGTGTCCGAACTATTCTGAGAACAGGCTAACATTTCCAACAACAACAACTGAACTGTGCTTTGGCTACATAAATTATTATTCAGATATCTCGCAAGTGAATTAATATCTTGAGGTGAATGCTCTGATGATGAGTAGGTTAACATATGACTTTCTTGAAAAATAGGTTAACATATAACTTTCTTGAAAAATTGCTTTTCTTTTCATGTTTATTACGTGAAAAATGGATCTGATTTGTGTATATATAGAGAGAGAGGTGTGTGTGTTGGTGGTGGGGAGTCATCATTTTTCTAATTGTAGACTTTGATGAATCAGAATCAGAATCAGAATGCTTTATTCCATTAGTGTACAATGGCTTTTCTCTTATTCATTAAAAAATAGTATATACATAGTGAGACATAGTATTATAAAAGATACATAGTTCATAATTGTTATTTTATGCTAGATCTTGTATACTAGACCTTAATATTAAAAGGTTTTATCTAATACGTATGTAGTTAATTAACATTCACTAAAATAGTCTTAAATTATACATTTTAGTAGGAGTGTTGGGATGGAACAAGGAAGGGGGAAGATATAGGTGTGATAATTGTACTATATAGTTGATGGAGTAGGATGCATGGGGAAGGAAGGTGTGAAAATGGTCAGGTCACAATCTACCAGTGTAGTGCTATATAGGAGAGTGAGATCAAGTGTTAAGGATTAGCAGAGTGAAGCCAAGGATAGATATGTTAATGAGAGAGAGAGAGAGAGAGAGAGAGAGAGAGAGAGAGAGTGAGAGAGAGCGAGAGAGAGATGGGAGGAAGACGTGTGGAGAGAGAGAGAGAGAGAGAGATGGGAGGAAGACGTGTGGAGAGAGAGATGGGAGGAAGACGTGTGGAGAGAGAGAGAGAGAGAGAGAGAGAGAGAGAGAGAGAGAGAGAGAGACGGAATATACATATATATACACAAACAGGTTAGCAATGACAGACAGACAAATATTGAGCGTGAGAGAACAAAAAGACATAATGAAATATACTGCACTTGTATGTGATGTTTGAGTGTTTCTTAGCACAAGCCATGCACCTTGTATAGCAAAGGTTGTTAATGTGTTTTTGAAGGTCGTGAGTGACGTGCATTTTTTTTTATCTTGGAAGGGAGTTTTTTTTTTTTTTTTTTTTTTTTTTTTTTTTTTTTATGATCCGACACTGGACATAGGCTTAATCAAGCCCGTTATCGTGGCCCAGGTCAACTGATGCTCACACACACACGTTCGTGGTCCACTTACTAGAGATGAACGTGCACCGTTGTCTGTTTTTACTCTTGGAACAAATAGGTCAGTGTTTTGTCTAGTTGTGCTTTGTCCTTTGTCTGTGATACATATGGTAAGTTTAACAGACACTCAGGATAGTATTTTTGGGTTACTTTATACACCATCATCATGCACTGATCAAATGTCACTTTCTCTTTCATTTTTAACCACTTTAGTTGTTGTAGCACGGGAGTCGCACGGTCACGTCACGTCTGTTGTAACCCCCAACAGCAACTTTGGTGGCAGCGAAGTTTTGTAGTTTTTATACTTGCTGCATGAGGGTTTCATTAGTGTTTCCCCATATTCTGAGACCGTAATTGATTAAACTTAATACTAGTGTATGTAAAGTCATGGTCTAATGTACTGCAACATCTTCCAATGAGATAGCTTCGAAAAATGATCCGAAACTATAGCTGTTGGTGTGTGCAATTTTGGTTCATAAAATTAACTCAAATAGGTCGCTTTTATTCACCAGGTTGCAGAACATTAGACCATGACTTTACTACAATCACTCTGGTGTCCTTGTCAAATAGATCTTTAACTCTGTTTATGAACATTATAATTCCTATTACTTTCCTAGTGAGTTGGTGAATGTGTTCGTCGAATGTCATGTGTCTGTCCAAGTAAACACCCAATATTTTTGCATGCTTTCTGATTGGTATATCATTTCCGTTAAAATTGATGGCCATGTTGTCTTGTATGTGTGATAATAGTTGCCGTGTTCCAATAAATATGAATTGTGTTTTCTTAGAGTTTAACATAAGGCCACTTTTTAGGAAATAGGTCTTTGCATTATTATGACAGTGTTATTTTAGCTCTGGTGATTAGTTGGTCTACGTTATTAATAGTGTCACTGTGGATAAACTGTGTATCGTCTGCATACTGGACTAATACACAATCATTTACATATTCTGATATATCATTAACAAATATGGAAAATAGAATAGGGCTAAGAATAGAACCATTCTGATATATCATTAACAAATATGGAAAAAAGAATAGGGCCAAGAATAGAACCTTGTGGGACTCCATGTATAATTAAAGATTTGGATGAGATATGATTGTTTAGTCGGACTGATTGAGTTCTATTAGTTAGGTAATCTTGGATCCAGAAAGGGTCTATTCTTAACTTGTGGCATCTCTGCAGTAAAATATCGTGGATATTTAACACTGTCAAATGCTTTCGACAGGTCACACAAAGTTATCAAGGTTATTCTCTTATTGTCTAGGTTACTATATATATGATCAGATAGTACTGTGAGTGCAGTTTCCGTGGATAACTTCGGTCTAAATTACTGGGAGGAGAGATATAGGTCTGTAGTTGGAACTGATCTCACTATCACCTCCTTTAAGGATCGGGACAACATGCTTCCAAGGGGTGGGAAATTTACCTGTAACAATTGAAGTGTTGAATATACAAGTAAGGTAAAAAGCTGTAACAGAGAGGCTGTCTTTTATGAAGTTTAAGGAAATGCCATCACTGCCTATAGCTTTGGTTTCCTTTAATTTGGATAGTGTTAGGATTACATACAGTCTCAACATCAACTGGTTTAGGCCTGAAGAAGTTACCTGCGGCTGAATTATCAATATCATGGGATTCTGTACATTGTCTGACACAGTATTATTGTTAGTAAGTTCATTTTAGCAATTCTCAAATGTTTTTCTTCCTACTACATTAGCAAAGAGGTTATTAAACTCCTCTGCTTTATCCTTGATATCTTCGTTAGTGGTGACATTGTTGTGTAATTTAGTGTTAGGCACAATACCTCTGATATTTTTTTATTTTTTCTTTTATATGATCCGACACTGGACATAGGCTTAATCAAGCCCGTTATCGTGGCCCAGGTCAACTGATGTTCACACACACACACGTCACGACTTCCGAACTGGTACCCAGCCACAGAGAGAGGGAAGTGAGGGTGATTCCCATATACTGCAGCTGTTATGGTACCAGTGAGGGTGTTTTTACGACGTTCCCTGGCCTTATAGTTAGTGCCTGATACTCAAATCGGAAGAGTAAATATTCCCTCACCTGAGAGGATCGATCTCCCGACCTCAAGGGTATGAGTCCAGAACACTAACCACTCGGCCACCTCCCCTACATTACTCCACATCTGTGCTGAGTTACCTTTGGTCTGATGAAACTTATTGTGATAATATGTCTTTTTTACTTCATGAAGCCTGTCCTTAACACGTTTCTTTTCCTCTTTATATTTGTTGTAAAGTTGTATGTTATGTCGATCTAATTTCAACTTGCTTTGTAAATTATCTCTAAGGTTCATGTTATCTTTTATTTCTTTATTAATCCAAGGGGCAGGTGATCTATTTACATATTTAGTTTTCATTGGAGCAACTTGGTCTAGACAGGAATAATTAAGAACTGTGTTGAGTATGTTTACCTGTTTGTTAGTGTCATCGGTTAATGTAATGTTATTCAAGTGGTTTAATACCTATTTAATAATGCTTCACATAAGTTAAATCTTTAGTGTATGTTTGGGTTTATTGATATTAATCTTCGTGATAATCATGTCGTGATCTGCAATGGTACTGGGGAGGGAGTCATAGTCGACAGTGCTTTCTTTATTGTTAGTAATTATGACATCGAGTAGTGTGGCTGACTGTGGAGTAATACGAGTTGGTTTGCTTATTAATTGGAATAGTCTACAAGCATCAACTATTTTCTTAATTAAGTTTACTATAATTAGCTAGGAGGTTGTCATTAAGGTCACCAAAAATATACATGGGTTTCTTACGTAAATTGACGTGTTTAAAGACTTCAGACAAATAATCATATGAGGCAGCAGGGGCTTTAGGATGTCTGTAAATACACCCTACAATGATTGAGGGGAGGTGGCCGAGTGGTTAGTGTTCTGGACTCATACCCTAGAGGTCGGGAGATCGATCCTCTCAGGTGAGGGCCTGAAAATATTTACTCTTCCGATTTGAGTATCAGGCACTAACTATAAGGCCAGGGAACGTCGTAAAACACCCTCACTGGTACCATAACAGCTGCAGTATTTGGGAATCACCCTCACTTCCCTCTCTCTGTGGCTGGGTACCAGTTCGGAAGTCGTGACGTGTGTGTGTGTGAACATCAGTTGACCTGGGCCTCGATAACGGGCTTGATTAAGCCTATGTCCAGTGTCGGATCGGATCATATAAAAAAAAAAAAAAAAAAAAAACTTTCTACACTGAACTGTGATCCATATATTTTCAATACCAGTACAGACCTCAACATCTGGTGTAATTACCTTAGAACATAAGTTATTCTTAGCATAGATACAAACTCCACCTCCGCGGCCCTTGTCATGCCGAAATACATTGTAACCTGGTACTGTTATTAGTGAATCATGTGTTTGTGAAGCAAGCCATGTCTCACTGACACAGAGTACATCTATATTACGATTATACATTAGTAATTTTATTTCGTCGAAGCTTGCCAAAAGAGACTGGGCATTGATATGTTCTATAGAGAGACAGTCCTTAGTTTTACCCCAGTGTTCAACGGCAACGTCTTCTTCGCCAAGGATCTATTGTCTGAAGTAGTTACATAACCTACTCTTATGACCTAACTGATGACATGTTGTGCATCTTATTTTATGGTCGAACCTGCAGTTGTTTTGGGTGTGATTCGTCTCACCACAGTTATAACATGCCCCTTTCCTGTGTGGCCTTGATTGTGGTGGTGTAGAGCCATGGGTGGTGGGGCTGGCTTGTAGTCCATCCATGAGAGGTGCGGTTGAGAGTTGTCACGATGGAAGGTGGAGGTTGTCAGGTAATGAGGAAGGGTGCTCCTCCCATCACCAGGTGCAGTCAGGTCACTGCCGCGCCATCCTTGGTTTCCGTGTGGGGGGGGGGGGGAATGGTGGGGAGGATTATTGTAGCGGGTGGGTGGGTCTGTAGGTGTGACCTGCTCCGCCTCGGCGTCGCCCAGCCCTTCTCCACCCGTCGCTGTCCATCTGCTGATGTACTGAAGGGGTAGAGGAGTGGCCAGGTGTCCTCTGTATTTGTTTGTTTGAAAGTGTTGTGTGACTGGATATGTTTCCTGAGATTTTCTTTGTTAATGTGTCCATGGAGAGGTGTGCACTGTTCAGCCATGGCACGAAGTAGTCTTGTGGCACCAAGTCTGATTAGTATGGAGCCTTGGTGTTCACCTTGGGCGTGGTAACAAGCCTCATCAATGTCCCCATTCCCCAGTCTGAATACTGGGTCGGGCTTTATAGTGGAGATACCATTTTCACTGCCCCATTTTTGTAGGTGTTCATTGAAGTCGTTGATCTTTGCCTGCAGTGTGTCGCTCTGCAAGCTAGGCACCAGCTGACTCACATAGATGTCCATGTTTTCATTTTTCACTTTTAGTTCACTTATTAGAGCTCCAAGGTTATCTAGGGCTGCATTAAATTGTATTGTATTAAATCAAAAGATGGTAGATAATATATTTATTGGAAAGTTTATCATCTAAGGAACAGAGGGAAGCTGTCAAACTCTTACGTGAGTTACCCCTATATGGATGATTATTAATATATATTTTTGACCACGACTGTATGTGTGTGGAGGGGTGGGAGTTTGGGGGTGGATTTTCAAGTGTTCCATCATGTCTGTAATTAATCTTTTAATTTTGGAAAAAAAAAAATACATATGGATATATGTTTAATATCTTGTCAGGACTTCACCCTGTCACTATAATTTTGAATAATCCTGTATATCCCAATGCCAAAAGTCATTCTCCTTTCATAAAATGTGTAATAATAACTGGTTTTAAACTGTTGAAGGTGGTAAGTTTTATTGGATGCAATTCAGGGGAAGTGAAATCCAACCAGAGACTTGTAGTTTTAGGGATAATGAAGTTTGATATGTGGAGAATCTACAGTATAAAAGAGAGTGTGTAAATTCATGAGCTCTACCCAGTGGCTCTCGTACTGAAGGAAGGGAATGATGTGGAGGGGTGGATGGCACAAGTAAAGATAATATATATAGTCTTAGTAATATTGAGCCGTAAACAATATTAATTATATACGAAGGAGAGGTTTTTTTTTTCTCTCTCTCTCTCTCTCTCTCTCTCTCTCTCTCTCTCTCTCTCTCTCTCTCACACACACACACACACACACACACACGAGAGCATGCATGTCAGATCATTTATCTTGTATTACTCAATCACACACACACACATACACACACGCGCGCATTTGTCAGGTAATCTGTCTTGTATTTTTCAATTACACACCCATACACTTGTCAGGTCATCTGTCTCAACTTCATCAAAGTCTTGGTCTATACATGAATATACGAGGAAGCTGCCACATCCGCTACAATTAGAAAAATGATGACTCCCCACCACCAACACACACCTCTCTATATACACAAATCAGATCCATTTTTCACGTAATAAACATGAAAAGAAAATATTTTTTTTCAGGGAAGTAATATACTAGGGCATTCACCTCAGATATTAATTCATTAGCGGGTTGTCTGAATAATTTGTGTTCTTTTTATATATTTCTAGATTTTTCTTATGTAGTCAGAGCACAGTTCAGTTGTTGTTGGAAATGTTAGCTGGTTCTCAAAATATCTCGGATGCGCATTGCTCCTCAGTGCACAAATACTCCAGTACATAATTTGAGGCCAATATACAGGGCCACTGATTCCTCCAAACTATCCACATACTGAGGTGCAGCTTGTACGTTTACTGGCAGAGTTTGAACGATTGATTGATTGATTGAATTTAGGAGCCGCTGCAGTGAGGTCATAAAATTATATCACCAGAAGGTGATAGAGAGGTGAGACAGCAAACAAGAAGAAAATAGAAGGAAAAGAGGCATAGTTTAAGAACTGAAAGGGAGTGGCTGGGGCCGAAGGGGCACCCAAACCCTTAAAGTATTGCCCACATCATTACCGACAATACCTACCCAACAAGGGCAGAATTTTGACGAACGTGCATCACACAAGCAACGACCCCATAAATTGCTGATCGAAGACTTCTGAATATTATAGTTTTGCTGATCGAAGACTTCTGAATATTATAGTTTTGCTGCTATGAATTATTTGTGTCAGTGAACTGCATCATTCAACTCCCGTGCTGCAGCTGTGGGATCTAAACCACCTGTGGAAGAGGGTATATAAAGCCACCAGGGTTAGGTCGTGGTTCAGGTTAACTCCACATAGCCAACACCCAGGTTCATCAACGGTTTACCCTTCTTGGATCAGGTGCAGTTACTCTCTTTAATGCCCATGCACCCTTTCATACCTCTTGAATTAACACAGCATATATATATGTGACATAAAATATACATAATATATTCGCAAACTAAAATGTTTACATCCCTTCACTGTTACATTGTTCATATGTATGGCTCATATCACTTTACTGCATTGTTCACATCCCTTTCTTGTTTTGTTCACATCCTTTTACTGTATTGTTCATGTCCCTTTATTGTTTACTGTATTGTTCACATCACTTCACTGTATTGTTCACATCACTTCACTGTATTGTTCACATCACTTCACTGTATTGTTCACATCCCTTTACTGTTTTGTTTATTATTGTTCACATCCCATCTTTGGTTTGTTGACATCCCATCACTGTATTGTTCACCTGCTGTTCACTGTTTTGTTCACTGTATTGTTCACATCCCGTCACCGTATTATTTAGATCCCTTTAATGTATAGTTATCGTTCCTTCACTATTCGTTAAAATATTTTAACATACAGTTGTAGATTTAGATTTAAAAAAAAATCCTAATGGACTCCTACCACCCTCCTAATAAGTTCACATACAAATAATTACAGGAAATTTATTGACAAAAACCACATGTAGGATTTTCACCCGGACAACGTCGGGTATCGTTGCTAGTAATATATATATATTATTGATACCGATTCATATTTAGAGATTCAACTAACTCACTTGACTTAATAATAAGCATGTTGTTCTTTACTTCACAACGCAGCATGTTGAAGGTGGTGATAGCAGTGGGCCTTCTTGGGGTACTGGTGTTCACAAACCCTCCAGTAGACCTCGTGGCTGCTAATACAACAATTATCATGCAACTAGATGAGACAATAACCTTCGATTCACCGAATTATGGAATCTCAGAATACCCAAGTAGCCATTGGTAAGGAATAGACAGCAAAGTGGATCTTCTAATTATTATTATATGAGTGTTTTGATTGAGCTAAGAAGGAGAACCATGTGTGAATGTATCATATTCTTCCTTGTTAAACAATCCCATCACAATATCACAAGTCACTAATATAATTGTATAATTTGCTTGTTCTGTACATTCTGTACTTCTGTTGTATCATAACAAAATATAATTATTTCAAACTGATAATTCTAAATTTGATGCTATGTTTAACGCCATTGTATCAATGAAACCCGATATTAGAACATGCTAATAATCAGTTTAGTCGCAATGTTCCAGGACAATAATACTAACACCCGTAGTTTTAAAACATTTGAGGGCCCTTACTGGAGCTCTATGAACCCTCCAAACTACTCCAGGCAACAGATTCCCTATTCGAAACACTGAAGCGTTTTGTGGCCTGGATTATTTGGAGGGTTCATAGAGCTCCAGTAAGGGCCCTCAAATGTTTTAAAACTACGGGTGTAAACCATTGTTTTTACAGGTGTGATTGGACTGTGTATTGCGTATGTGATGATAATACCGAACTGGTGTTTAGTATGGAGGAACCATCAATATTGGAGGGTCGGAATTCTAGTGGTACATGTTACGACAGTCTATCAATACAACATGATTCCACATATATAGAGTAAGGAAAATGTTGATCATTATAGGCCAATTAATTTATTATGTTATTATTTATCATATATTATGTTATTATTTATTATATATCAAATACAACATGATTCCACATATATAGAGTAAGGAAAATGTTGATCATTATAGGCCAATTAATTTATTATTATGTTATTATTTATCTTGGTTTAATGTAGATACAGTATATCATAAAGGAATATTTTATGAATATTTTCTACTGTCAATCTGTCTGTTTGTCCCTCAGTCACACACACACATACACACACACACACATAAAGAATTTGTTTCCTACAATTGCAGGAAATGTAAGGATGAAAACTTCGACGGTTACATCACTCCTGGCGGTTACGCCTACATTCTCTTCACAACTGACTCTACCGTTAGATTCGATGGGTTCAGATATCAAGTCTGGTGCCGACGTGATTGCATCGAAGAAATTACACCTCCTACACCTCCTGTTGGTTAAAAGACGGCGACTTTTGATTTTTCGTTTTATCCTGATTGACCTAGTGAATGTACAGTCGCGGTCATATATAATCATCCATATAGGGGTAACTCACGTAAGAGTTTGACAGCTTCCCTCTGTTCCTTAGTTGATAAACTTTCCAATAAATAGGTTAACTACCATCTTTTATATTTACTACAAGCAGCTACACACTACTTAAAACAAAAACATCATATGTGAACGTGAAAATATTAGACAGTAAATTGTTTGAGATACCCATATGTGGATGATTATTATTGACCACGACTGTACTTGACCTAAACCGTTCTAGAGAATAGAGTTTGACTTAATAGGTTTGATTTGGTAGATTATGGAAGGAGCTTGTTTCATAGCATTGATAGGAGGAATTAGAAGCCTTCAATTTTCATACACGATTACTGGGTCCTTAAAGTGAGAGACAATTAGGTTATGTGTTTCTTTTCTGCACATTTATAATAAGAATATGAATTTGGCATTGTTTGATTCGACTGAATACGACTATTCTTTTGGGTTTATGGTATTACTCATATATTATTTGATTTTTTCTTAGCACTGACCCTAATAAAATTATTCAATATTAGTTAGCACTCACCCTAATAAAATGTTTCAAAATTAGTTAATATTTTTTTATTACTGACCCTATTAAAATTATTCATTATGAGTTAGTTCTTAGTTAACACGTAGTTAAGGGGGCAGTAAAGTATTGGTAAATCTGGAGCTACTGATTCTTCCAAACTATTCCCAGCAACTATTAAGAAAGAGGCCATAGTAGGGGAGGTGGCCGAGTGGTTAGTGTTCTGGACTCATACCCTAGAGGTCGGGAGATCGATCCTCTCAGGTGAGGGCCTGAGAATATTTACTCTTCCGATTTGAGTATCAGGCACTAACTATAAGGCCAGGGAACGTCGTAAAACACCCTCACTGGTACCATAACAGCTGCAGTATTTGGGAATCACCCTCACTTCCCTCTCTCTGTGGCTGGGTACCAGTTCGGAAGTCGTGACGTGTGTGTGTGTGAGCAGCAGTTGACCTGGGCCTCGATAACGGGCTTGATTAAGCCTATGTCCAGTGTCGGATCATATAAAAAAAAATATATATATATTTGTTGGTACACTAGTCCCGCTCCCTGGCATACTTTGGAGAAAGGAAGGTGCTCCAATGAACCAAAAGTATAATATTACCTTAATGCTTAACATTTACATAGTAAAATTACTCTATATTAGTTAATTAATTCTTAGCACTGATACTAATAAACTGAATCTGTATCAGTCAGCACTGACCCTGATAAAGTTTTACTGCAGCATAAGTTTATACATTATTTTCCCACTGATGATATTATGGGGTTTTACTCTTATTGTTGGGCAACTGATTCCTCCAAACTCTGTGTGTGTCAAGAAACAGATCTCTTCCTTGTAATTATTTGGAGGTCGACTGTTTTCCTTTATTGTTTGGAATCAAATTATCTTCAGTTCACCTACAGTTGATTACTCATATAATCGTTAGAGATCTTGGGTTCAATTCCTTAGTCAGTGGAATTGTTGGACAATTTTTCCAGCCCTATAATTATGTCCCTATTTACCTAGCAGTAAGTAGGTATCCAGCTGTAAGAGCAAGGATAGCAAACTTTGTAAGCTGGGGAAAGATGTGTTGATGTAAACTACCCAGCACACACTGGTGAGGACTGGTTCTATCTAGAAATGAGGCATTTGACATCCTGCCTGTCTGTCTGTCTGTTGTTGCTGCTTGTTTTTATCACTGTCGAAAGGTACAGTTGGACACAGGAATTCGAGGTATAGCCCAAGTGAAAGATGGTCAATTTCTCCCAATATCAAGTTCTTTAGTGCCAAATAAGAGACACCAGGGGCAGAAGTCAGTATTGAGGATGGTAATAAAAAGCAAGTACCTGATAATAGACACTGGTTACTCAACTGGGACAAGTATCTTTCACCTGGACTGTAGCACAATTCCTGTGTCCAACTGTACACCCACATGACAAGGACGGCTCTTAGGGCCAAGGAGAGCACCTCGTCCTCATTGCTGTTTGGGTATGGTGTGCAAATTGGTCTGGTGGGTCGGATAAGTATATAGGTAGGTAGGTGGGTAAATATGTAGATATAACTCCTACCAATAATTAACGGGTAATACTACTACTGTTGAATGCTGGATTGCAGAATATTTCACAACAACGCAATGCATCCATGCTATGAATACTAACTTTAATTTTGCCGTGAGTGAATTTCCATATCAATTCAACACAAAATTCAATAATACAAGTACGAACTACCACCATCACGACCACTGTAGGGTTAAGGGGGTAATTTGCTTTTGTTACATTGGAGTTCCTTGATTCCTCTAAACGAGTCTAAAGTATGCCAGGAAACAGGACCAGAGGAGCAAAAATAATGGTGTTCTGTTGCTTGGAATAGTTTGGAAGATTCAGTTGCTCCAAATTTACTAACACCGAATTTCTCCCTTAACATGCTTTGGTAAATTTTAACACCACTATTTGCGTAAAGGTAAAATGTGTGAGTGAGTACAGTACATAGCAAATTTTTGCTGTTTTTATTCTTACCAATCTCATACCCAACATGAACAGACACACACACACACCCAACCTGGACACAAAAGCCCACTTACACACACACACAGACACACACACACACACACACACAATTTGTGACACAAAACCTAGACACAAAGCCCCACTTGAACACACACACACACATTATTACCTACTGGTTACAGTCTATGGATCCAAACACTCCAGGCACACATGCAATCATGAAACACCTCCACAGTCATCTGTGATTCATTCTGTCCAGGAAATTTAACATATCTTTATGTGAGATGAGCAATAGCAGTTGGTATCCTCTTTACTGACAGACATACCAATGCTGTGAACATCTCCAGGTAATACCCCATTGATATTTAGAAGTTTCCAGTTGCCATGTATCTCAGAGCAACAAGAAGCTGAAGATACTGTGGTAAAGTCATGGTCTAATGTACTGCAACACCTTCCAATGAGATGGCTTCGAAAAATGATCCGAAACTATAGCTGTTGGTGTGTGCAATATTGGTTCATAAAATTAACTCAAATAGCTCGCTTTTATTCACCAGGTTGCAGTACATTAGACCATGACTTTACACTCACTGCATCCTATAAGACAATGCAAGAAAATATTAATTACTTAAATGTTGATTATGAAAAGGAGGCACAATAAATAAACAGTATAATAAACTGAGTAACACTCCAGACAAAATGTACTGTAAATTAAAAAGTAAACAATATCTTAACTTGGTAAATGTATAATCTAGCAAAATACCTGAGAATTCTGTATGGATTTTTTTTGCTTTTTATATAGGGTAAAGTCCTGGTCTAATGTACTGCAACCTGGTGAATAAAAACGAGCTATTTGAGTTAATTTTATGAACCAATATTGCACACACCAACAGCTATAGTTTCGGATCATTTTTCGAAGCCATCTCATTGGAAGGTATTGCAGTACATTAGACCATGACTTTACTATATACATATATAGATGGACATATGTTTATAAGCACGCCTCCAAATACATTTTAATGTCAATATGCAAACATAATAGTTAATTATATATATACAATACCGTCATGAAGGTTTAAGTTGGTGCTCGTATTTCGTTTCGTCACAATATAAAATTTCATGTTAGGGTTAGGACCGAAGGTTGTTAAGGTTAGGACCGAAGGTTGTTAGGGTTAGGACCGAAGGTTGTCAGGGTTAGGACCGAAGGTTGTTAAGGTTAGGACCGAAGGTTGTCAGGGTTAGGACCGAAGGTTGTTAAGGTTAGGACCGAAGGTTGTTAGGGTTAGGACCGAAGGTTGTTAGGGTTAGGACCGAAGGTTGTCAGGGTTAGGACCGAAGGTTGTTAGGGTTAGGACCGAAGGTTGTTAGGGTTAGGACCGAAGGTTGTTAGGGTTAGGACCGAAGGTTGTTAGGGTTAGGTCTAGGTTAGGTCAGGTCAGGTCAGGTCAGGTTGGTTATAGTGGCTGTAAAACATTTCACAAAAAAAAAAAAAAAAAAAAAACTTGGAGGCGCTATTGTAAATTTTTACCTATAGATGTTCATACATATTTTGTTGTTCTATTCATTTTTTCAGTTTAGGTTAGGTTAGGTCAGGTTGGAATAATTACAATAATTTGGCAATTATTCATTGCCAACTATCACAAATAATATGTTTTTCCCCACCCATAAGATTAGTGGCTAGGGGATATGTACACAAGTTATTTCCATTCAATATTATAGATAAGAATTAATAGAACAACAAATATGCATGAAAATCTGCAATAAAACACACCAATAATTCACACAGAGCTCTTATAAGGGAATTAGTAGTTCCCTGTTCTGTGGCTAAACTATATGTTTACCCTTAACTTACCACTACCATTAGTAACTCTTGGTAAACGAGGTCTGATTTCCTAAAGAAGATCCCTCACACCATCCTTAGACAATCTGAATCTCTGAACCAATTCGTGTTCAGTTATGTACAGTCGTGGTCAAATATAATCATCCATATAGGGGTAACTCACGTAAGAGTTTGACAGCTTCCCTCTGTTCCTTAGATGATAAACTTTCCATTAAATAGGTTAAGTACCATCTTTTAATTTAACACAAGAAGCTACGCACTACTTAAAACAATTATATCATATTATATAAACGTAAAAACATTAAACAGTAAATTGTTTGAGATACCCATATGTGGATGATTATTATTGACCACGATTGCATGTCATGGCACAATTGTGGGTAACCTTCTTGGCTGTATCTCATCATCAAGCTCAACCAATATTCCAGCAAAGATCTCGTGCAGGACGTCCTCAAAATGTCCCCCCAACGGGATCCGCCTTGCCGTGGTGGGGGGCTTGCGTGTCTCTATGACCTGGCGAGCTATACTAGAGGGGGCTCCGGCCCCTGCTCTACCCCGATTTCGGGGAGAGAGGGTTTCCCATGCTAGGAAGGTCGCCAGTGAGAGACCAGACTAAATGGTTCCCATCTTTCAGTTCTTCAACTGTCCCTCTTTTCTTTTTATTTCCTTACTGTTTGCTGTCACACCTCTCTATCACTTTTTTTTTCTGGCGCTATAGGACCTCGATGTTGCGGCGCCTAATATCCATCAATCAATCCTCAAAATGTGGATTTATACCATTAAGTTACAGTATTTCAAGCATGTCTTGTTTAATTAGATTACAGTACATACGAACCATAAATAAATATATCACTTAATGTATCATTAGCTGGAAACTTAATATTGTACTTTCATCATCTCATGAATGGCATATATAGAAATCAGTAAGTATTTACCATTGTTTTTTAACTGATGATGCAGGAATTCAACTGGAATTTAGTTGACAGGGCCTCGCTGTTGTTGATGTTGGCTATAATTTTTGAAGGTACCACAATATTCTTGTAAATGCTTAGGTATTCCAAAAATATACTAATTACAGGCATTATATCATGTAAATAACATTTATGGTAATTCTCTGACAGATTTTAGAAGAAAGTAATATGCTTTGTTATGAAATAGATATTATTTATAGTGCAGGCTGACTGACTCGGGCGAGCACCGATTTATATATATATATATGAGAGAGATTATATTAAGGCGGCCTCTGACCCAGCAGCCAAAATGTCCCATACTCAAAACATGGGTGCCGCCATATTGCTTTGAGTTACGGTGCCTTAAGTTAAGCGCCTGTAGGGGTGCCTTAACGCTGGCCGACGCGGTAATAGGGCGAAAATTATCGTTTACACAACCCTACCTATCTGGGGGAGCCGAAATGCAGTGTTACCAATGTGAGGAAATTTAGTCTGCTATGAGGAAATATACTCTACGTGAGGTAGAAATGCAGACTGAATACTGCTATGACGGTATAAGGACTCTATAGTCATTATACCGTGACTGTTATGATGTTGAAATATATCCACAGAGGATGACAAAGGGCAAAATATGAAGCTATAAGTAAATTACAAATTTAAAACAGTTTGCTACAACAATAAAGTGTGTAAAGAAATTACCCTTTCCTTTATGTATCACATAAGTACATGATAGTACTGTCTGAATAATTTGTGATATATATTTTATATATTTTGTTTGTATGATTTTTATCATTAATCAAATATATAACGATTTACTTGGTGAGTAGTGTGTAATTTCATATTGTCTACATGTCCATATAATATATTATGCAATACATGTTCCATAGATGATAAAAGCGTGTAAATATTAGAAGCTTGTAAATTAGACGCTTATGTTGTGGTACAGTGGCAGCTTGCGATGTGTTATTTGTTTACCTTCAGCTGATGCACAAAGTTGTATGTGATTGGCTAACTATTCCTAAGAGGTGCTTATGTCCGTTTCTCTCATTGGCTGAGCTGAAGTCCCGTGACACAGGCGGCAAAGGCACCTTAGTGGGACTTACGACAAACGTTCCTCACTACGGCGCCATAGTAAAGTTTTGAGTATGGGACACAACGCCACAAGCTGAGGCACCACAGGCGCGCGTAACTTAAAGTACAGCTCCGGACAAAACTCTCTCGACTTGGTTGGCAGCATTTGGCAATTCTAAATATTGAGAGAAGCACAAACTTCTGTACACTGGCTCTAAGTATACTATCATACATACATACACAGGTCCTCCCACTGATAGCACACATACACACACACTGAATATTAAGATTTAGTGAAGAGTCTCCCCTAACTCCAACCCCCATCACCCTATCGGATGCCAAATGTTGCCATACGAGTCGAGAGACTTTTGTCCGGAGCTGTACCTTAGAGCTGTAAGACGCCGTAGCTTAAGGCGAGCTTTGAGTATCAGGGCCCTGGCAGATCTACCATTAGGGGCTTGGGGAATAGGGGACATGCTTAGGGGGGTGCAGGAGTAGGGGATAGGCTTGGGGGTGCAGGTGTAGGGGATAGGCTTGGGGGAGAATAGGGGACAGGCTTGGGGGTCTTAGGGGGGTGCAGGAGTAGGGGATAGGCTTGGGAGTGGAGGTGTAGGGGATAGGCTTGGGGGGGAATAGGGGGACAGGCTTGGGGGGGGAATAGGGCTACAGGCTTGGGGGGGGGTATGCATATTCCCGTTATGTGACCCATTCTAGTAGCTTCAGCCCCGCCTCCTCCTTCTCGTGGCCTTTCAGCCAATCACACAGCAGTGCACCATATCGGATGCCAGCTGTACAATAATAAAAGAGAGTGTCAACCAACATGATTTGTTTACATCGTCAGCTATTTTCCCTCTACCAAAGTTCCAAGTTTCCAACAGAACTCTAATAACAAAAACCACCACCACTACCACTATCACCAACAACAACAACAACCACCACCATCACTACCACTACCAACAACAACAACCACTACCACCACCACTCTCTTTTATTATTGTACAGCTGGTATCCGATATGGACCGCTGCTGTGTGATTGGCTGAAAGGCCATGAGAAGGAGGAGGCGGGGCTGAAGCTACTAGAATGGGTCACAGAACGGGAATATGCCGCCCGTCCAACCCCATCATAAATTGGAAACTACGGACGTTAAATGAAAATGATGATGATGATGATCTCAAATGACATAAACATCCAAATACATGGTCATGAATTTACATGTTGAGCTGTACACTCATAGCTATACCTAATAAAGTGTATTGGAATGTAACAACCATGCATTGTTGCCATACATTTATTACCTTGGATCAACTTTTATTAAGGATAATGATATTGCAAATTTCTTGGTAAAGTACTCAACATTTAATACAATGGGATTTGTCACACATCTATCTATCTGACGCCTCGTTCCCTCTGGGAACTCCCCCCAACGGGATGGCCACGGCAGAAGTCTCCAGTCTTCCCTGTTCCAACACTCCCTCCTTACTTGGTCCAGCCCTCCCCTCCCCCTCATGTTACTCTCCTTTACATACTCTTCCACTCTGTTCCAACACTCCCTCCTTACTTGTTCACTCTTACTTGTTCTATCTATCTATAGCTCTCTCTAACACACACACACATTGTTCCTTTTATTACACCAAGTTTCACTTCACATAGACTTGGACAGCCTGGGATGGATTCTACATAGTTCTTTAGGATGGTTTTCATTAGGACTGTCACTTCACATAGACTTAGACAGCCTGGGATTGGTTCTACATAGTTCTTTAGGTTGGTTTTCATTAGGACTGTCACTTCACATAGACTTGGACAGCCTGGGATGGATTCTACATAGGTCTTTAGGATGGTTTTCATTAGGACTGTCACTTCACATAGACTTAGACAGCCTGGGATGGGTTCTACATAGGTCTTTAGGACTGTCGCTCCCACCACAACTGGAATGATCTCGTTATCTCCTCGTGGGTTGGATGGTTGGGAAGGAAGGATGGAAGGAAGGAATTACAGTAGCCTAGCTGTGTGTTTAAGTATGTGTCTCTTTAGATTACCCTTTCTCGCACACTTTTTGCCACATTCTTCACATTCAAAGTTCTTCTCTCCTGTGTGTATAAGTATGTGTGTCTTAAGGATAGATTTTGTACTAAACTTTATTCCACATTCTTCACATTCAAAGTTCTTCTCTCCTGTGTGTATAAGTATGTGTTTCTTAAGGTCACTCTTTGTTACACACTTTTTACCACATTCTTCACATTCAAAGTTCTTCACACCTGTGTGTATAAGTATGTGTGTCTTTAGATTACCCTTTCTCGCAAACTTTTTACCACATTCTTCACATTCAAAGTTCTTCTCTCCTAAGTGTATAAGTATGTGTTTCTTTAGCTCATCCTTTGTCAGAAATTTTTTACCACATTCTTCACATTCAAAGTTCTTCACTCCTGTGTGTATAAGCATGTGTTTCTTTAGGTCACCCTTTCTCGCAAACTTTTTGCCACATTCTTCACATTCAAAGTTCTTCACTCCTAAGTGTGTAAGTATGTGTGTCTTTAGCTCACCCTTTGTCAAAAACTTTTTACCACATTCTTCACATTCAAAGTTCTTCACTCCTGTGTGTATAAGTATGTGTTTCTTAAGGTCATTCTTTGTCAGAAACTTTTTACCACATTCTTCACATTCAAAGTTCTTCACTCCTGTGTGTATAAGTATGTGTGTCTTTAGATTACCCTTTCTCGCAAACTTTTTGCCACATTCTTCACATTCAAAGTTCTTCTCTCCTGTGTGTATAAGTATGTGTCTCTTAAGCTCACTCTTTGTCAGAAACTTTTTGCCACATTCTTCACATTCAAAGTTCTTCACTCCTAAGTGTATAAGTATGTGTGTCTTAAGCTCACTCTTTGTCAGAAACTTTTTACCACATTCTTCACATTCAAAGTTCTTCACTCCTGTGTGTATAAGTATGTGTTTCTTTAGCACATCCTTTTTCAAAAACTTTTTACCACATTCTTCACATTCAAAGTTCTTCACTCCTGTGTGTATAAGTATGTGTTTCTTAAGGTGACTTTTCTTATTAAACTCTTTACCACACTCATCACACTTAAACATTTTCTCTGTCGTGTTTTCCAATTGTGTTATTCTGAGGTCAGGTCAGGTTAGGTTAGGTTAGGTTAGGTCAGGTCAGGTTAGGTTAGGTCAGGTCAGGTCAGGTCAGGTCAGGTTAGGTTAGGTCAGGTCAGGTTAGGTTAGGTCAGGTTAGGTTAGATTAGGTCATGTCAGGTCAGGTTAGGTCAGGTTAGGTCAGGTCAGGTCAGGTCAGGTTATCTTGGAGTGATGAGTTTGGGACACTACGAGCTGGACTCAATCCTGTAAAGATACGAATAGTTAAGAACACACCAGAGAAATACGACACACATACACACAGACAGTTTTAGCCACACATACAGACATACATACACACAGTTTTAGCCACACATACACACAGTTTTAGCCACACATAACAAAACACTTAACAGATTAATCTTATTAGTTAACCCTTTGGACGCCATCTTTGTTTTGATTCGTTGACCTTCACTGCCAGCTAAAATTTTGGCGCGTCCCTTGAATGTGACGATGGCATATATTTCCTTTTTTCCCATTTAGTTTGAAAGAATTCTACGTCATACAATATCCCATTTCATTGTGGGATGTTGTTACTAACTATCTATCTATCTAACTATCTATATCTATCTATCTATCTATCTAACTATCTATATATATCTATATCTATCTATCTAACTATCGGTAAATTTTTACAAGTTGCCACAACAGGATTTCACTGAAAAAAAAAAAAAAAATCCTAGAAGGATTTAGTGTGACTACCGGGACCTAACCAGGGCAGACTACCGGGACCTAACTTGGGCAGACTATCGGGACCTAACTTGGGCAGACTACCGGGACCTAACTTGGGCAGACTACCGGGACCTAACTTGGGCAGACTACCGGGACCTAACTTGGGCAGACTACCGGGACCTAACTTGGGCAGACTACCGGGACCTAACTTGGGCAGACTACCAGAACCTAACTTGGACAGACTACAGGGACCTAACTATAAGAGGTAAATACTGTTATACAGCATTTGCAGAAGAAATGGTATATAGAAAAGTGGTTTGTAATAGTGAAATATAAACACTGGTATTAGTAAAATGTTTGAAATCGAGTTGTGGCAACTTGTAAAAATATTCCAATTTTGATGACGATATACAAATTATTACATAAATACGTCCATTTTTTTGGCAGTTGCTAGCGATTATAATATACAACAAGTAACATACATACATACATACACTCCTCCTACCTGTATGTATGTATAGAAGGTTATAATACATACATACACTCCTCCTACCTGTATGTATGTATGTATAGAAGGTTATAATACATACATACACTTCTCTTACCTGTATGTATGTATGTATAGAAGGTTATAATACATACATACACTTCTCTTACCTGTATGTATGTATGTATAGAAGGTTATAATACATACATACACTTCTCTTACCTGTATGTATGTATAGAAGGTTATAATACATACATACACTTCTCTTACCTGTATGTATGTATAGGTTATAATACATACATACACTTCTCTTACCTGTTTGTATGTCATTGGAGTGTTCAAATACAAGGTATAAGTAATATTAATTGCTTGGTAATGTTGAACTTGCTGCTTTGTTTATTTTGGTCAAATCTTTATAATTATCAAATGAGCTCTTGTTGTTATAATGTTTATTATAAAATTATATATATAATAAATATAATATATATATCTCTCTCTATATATATATATAATTATGAAGGAATTATTATAATGTCAACATTATATTTTTATATCTCATAATAATAATGATTATATTTCTATAAATATCAGTCTCTACATTGACTTATATCAGTGTTGCCAGATGCATAGAATTGGTTTGAGGTAATATTGAATACTAGAGCTCTATGAATTCTCCAAACTACTCCAGGCAACAGATTTCCTATTCGAAACACTGAAGCATTCTGTTGCCTGGATTAGTTTGGAGGGTTCATAGAGCTCCAGTAAGGGACTTCAAATGTTTTAAAACTACGGGAACATAATAATTTAATTTATTATGATGTCAAATGGATCTGGCAACACTTTCCATGATGGCCGCCGTGCCCTATTGTTGCTCTTGCTCTTGGTGTTACAGGTACCCCGGGTGTTTATTCCACAGTGGTATTGGTTTGTTAGCTTCCCAACCAACCACTCTTGTAAGGCTTCATTATTTTCCAAAAGCCGAGTATCCACATTCACAATATCTATTAAAACAGTTAGATAATGATGATCAGTGCTTAGTTTATTCAACAAATTCTGTAAATAATTCACACAGAAGTCATTTAAACGGCTCAGATTCTTTCGTTTGTGTGCTTACAAACCAATACCAACGACTGTGGAATCAACCCTAATTAGTTATTACACCAATAGTTTTTTCATAAATTTTATATTCCATTACTGTAATACTTTCACCAAAACATCCCTCCTTATACTATCAAATACCTTAATAAAGTGTACAGTATTTGAATGCAACAACCATGCATTGTTGCCATACATTTATTACCTTGGATCAACTTTTATTAAGGATAATGATATTGCAAATTTCTTGGTAAAGTACTCAATATTTAATACAATTGGATTTGTCACACATCTATCTATCTATCTATAGCTCTGATGCCTCGTTCCTTCTTAGAACTCCCCCAAGGGGATGGCCACGGCAGAAGTCTCCAGTCTTCCCTGTTCCAACACTCCCTCCTTACTTGGTCCAGCCCTCCCCTCCCCCTCATGTTACTCTCCTTTACATACTCTTCCACTCTGTTCCAACACTCCCTCCTTACTTGTTCACTCTTACTTGTTCTATCTATCTATAGCTCTCTCTAACAAACACACACATTGTTCCTTTTATTACACCAAGTTTCACTTCACATAGACTTGGACAGCCTGGGATGGATTCTACATAGTTCTTTAGGATGGTTTTCATTAGGACTGTCACTTCACATAGACTTAGACAGCCTGGGATTGGTTCTACATAGTTCTTTAGGTTGGTTTTCATTAGGACTGTCACTTCACATAGACTTGGACAGCCTGGGATGGATTCTACATAGGTCTTTAGGATGGTTTTCATTAGGACTGTCACTTCACATAGACTTAGACAGCCTGGGATTGGTTCTACATAGTTCTTTAGGTTGGTTTTCATTAGGACTGTCACTTCACATAGACTTGGACAGCCTGGGATGGATTCTACATAGGTCTTTAGGATGGTTTTCATTAGGACTGTCACTTCACATAGACTTAGACAGCCTGGGATGGGTTCTACATAGGTCTTTAGGATGGTTTTCATTAGGACTGTCACTTCACATAGACTTGGACAGCCTGGGATGGGTTCTACATAGGTCTTTAGGACTGTCGCTCCCACCACAACTGAAATTATCTCGTTATCTCCTCGTGGGTTGGATGGTTGGGAAGGAAGGATGGAAGGAAGGAATTACAGTAGCCTAGCTGTGTGTTTAAGTATGTGTCTCTTTAGATCACCCTTTCTTGCACACTTTTTGCCACATTCTTCACATTCAAAGTTCTTCACTCCTAAGTGTGTAAGTATGTGTTTCCTAAGGTCATTCTTTGTCAGAAACTTTTTACCACATTCTTCACATTCAAAGTTCTTCACTCCTGTGTGTATAAGTATGTGTTTCCTAAGGTCATTATTTGTCAGAAACTTTTTACCACATTCTTCACATTCAAAGTTCTTCACTCCTGTGTGTATAAGTATGTGTGTCTTTAGATTACCCTTTGTCAAAAACTTTTTACCACATTCTTCACATTCAAAGTTCTTCACTCCTGTGTGTATAAGTATGTGTTTCTTAAGGTCACTCTTTGTTACACACTTTTTACCACATTCTTCACATTCAAAGTTCTTCACACCTGTGTGTATAAGTATGTGTGTCTTTAGATTACCCTTTCTCGCAAACTTTTTGCCACATTCTTCACATTCAAAGTTCTTCTCTCCTAAGTGTATAAGTATGTGTTTCTTTAGCTCACTCTTTGTCAGAAACTTTTTGCCACATTCTTCACATTCAAAGTTCTTCACTCCTGTGTGTATAAGTATGTGTGTCTTTAGCTCACTCTTTGTCAGAAACTTTTTACCACATTCTTCACATTCAAAGTTCTTCACTCCTGTGTGTATAAGTATGTGTTTCTTTAGCACATCCTTTTTCAAAAACTTTTTACCACATTCTTCACATTCAAAGTTCTTCACTCCTGTGTGTATAAGTATGTGTTTCTTAAGATAACTTTTCTTATTAAACTCTTTACCACACTCATCACACTTAAACATTTTCTCTGTCGTGTTTTTCAATTGTGTTATTCTGAGGTCAGGTCAGGTCAGGTCAGGTTAGGTTAGGTCAGGTTAGGTCAGGTTAGGTTAGGTTAGCTCAGGTCAGGTCAGGTCAGGTCAGGTCAGGTCAGGTCAGGTTAGTTCAGGTCAGGTCAGGTCAGGTCAGGTCAGGTTATCTTGGAGTGATGAGTTTGGGACACTACGAGCTGGACTCAATCCTGTAAAGATACGAATAGTTAAGAACACACCAGAGAAATACCACACACATACACACAGACAGTTTTAGCCACACATACAGACATACATACACACAGTTTTAGCCACATATAACAAAACACTTAACAGATTAATCTTATTAGTTAACCCTTTGGACGCCATCTTTGTTTTGATTCGTTGACCTTCACTGCCAGCTAAAATTTTGGCGCGTCCCTTGAATGTGACGATGGCATATATTTCCTTTTTTCCCATTTAGTTTGAAAGAATTCTACGTCATACAATATCCCATTTCATTGTGGGATGTTGTTACTAACTATCTATCTATCTAACTATCTATATCTATCTATCTATCTATCTAACTATCTATATCTATCTATCTAACTATCGGTAAATTTTTACAAGTTGCCACAACAGGATTTCACTGAAAAAAAAAAAAAAAATCCTAGAAGGATTTAGTGTGACTACCGGGACCTAATCAGGGCAGACTACCGGGACCTAACTTGGGCAGACTACCAGGACCTAACTTGGGCAGACTACCGGGACCTAACTTGGGCAGACTACCAGGACCTAACTTGGGCAGACTACCGGGACCTAACTTGGGCAGACTACCAGAACCTAACTTGGGCAGACTACAGGGACCTAACTATAAGAGGTAACTACTGTTATACAGCATTTGCAGAAGAAATGGTATATAGAAAAGTGGTTTGTAATAGTGAAATATAAACACTGGTATTAGTAAAATGTTTGAAATCGAGTTGTGGCAACTTGTAAAAATATTCCAATTTTGATGACGATATACAAATTATTACATAAATACGTCCATTTTTTTGGCAGTTGCTAGCGATTATAATATACAACAAGTAACATACATACATACATACACTCCTCCTACCTGTATGTATGTATAGAAGGTTATAATACATACATACACTCCTCCTACCTGTATGTATGTATGTATAGAAGGTTATAATACATACATACACTTGTCTTACCTGTATGTATGTATAGAAGGTTATAATACATACATACACTCCTCCTACCTGTATGTATGTATGTATAGAAGGTTATAATACATACATACACTTCTCTTACCTGTATGTATGTATAGGTTATAATACATACATACACTTTTCTTACCTGTTTGTATGTCATTGGAGTGTTCAAATACAAGGTATAAGTAATATTAATTGCTTGGTAATGTTGAACTTGCTGCTTTGTTTATTTTGGTCAAATCTTTATAATTATCAAATGAGCTCTTGTTGTTATAATGTTTATTATAAAATTATATATATAATAAATATAATATATATATATCTCTATATATATATATAATTATGAAGGAATTATTATAATGTCAACATTATATTTTTATATCTCATAATAATAATGATTATATTTCTATAAACATCAGTCTCTACATTGACTTATATCAGTGTTGCCAGATGCATAGAAATGGTTTGAGGTAATATTGAATACTAGAGCTCTATGAATTCTCCAAACTACTCCAGGCAACAGATTTCCTATTCGAAACACTGAAGCATTCTGTTGCCTGGATTAGTTTGGAGGGTTCATAGAGCTCCAGTAAGGGACCTCAAATGTTTTAAAACTACGGGAACATAATAATTTAATTTATTATGATGTCAAATGGATCTGGCAACACTTTCCATGATGGCCGCCGTGCCCTATTGTTGCTCTTGCTCTTGGTGTTACAGGTACCCCGGGTGTTTATTCCACAGTGGTATTGGTTTGTTAGCTTCCCAACCAACCACTCTTGTAAGGCTTCATTATTTTCCAAAAGCCGAGTATCCACATTCACAATATCTATTAAAACAGTTAGATAATGATGATCAGTGCTTAGTTTATTCAACAAATTCTGTAAATAATTCACACAGAAGTCATTTAAACGGCTCAGATTCTTTCGTTTGTGTGCTTACAAACCAATACCAACGACTGTGGAATCAACCCTAATTAGTTATTACACCAATAGTTTTTTCATAAATTTTATATTCCATTACTGTAATACTTTCACCATAACATCCCTCCTTATACTATCAAATACCTTAATAAAGTGTACAGTATTTGAAAACAACAACCATGCATTGTTGCCATACATTTATTACCTTGGATCAACTTTTATTAAGGATAATGATATTGCAAATTTCTTGGTAAAGTACTCAATATTTAATACAATTGGATTTGTCACACATCTATCTATCTATCTATAGCTCTGATGCCTCGTTCCTTCTTAGAACTCCCTCAAGGGGATGGCCACGGCAGAAGTCTCCAGTCTTCCCTGTTCCAACACTCCCTCCTTACTTGGTCCAGCCCTCCCCTCCCCCTCATGTTACTCTCCTTTACATACTCTTCCACTCTGTTCCAACACTCCCTCCTTACTTGTTCACTCTTACTTGTTCTATCTATCTATAGCTCTCTCTAACACACACACACATTGTTCCTTTTATTACACCAAGTTTCACTTCACATAGACTTGGACAGCCTGGGATGAATTCTACATAGTTCTTTAGGATGGTTTTCATTAGGACTGTCACTTCACATAGACTTAGACAGCCTGGGATTGGTTCTACATAGTTCTTTAGGTTGGTTTTCATTAGGACTGTCACTTCACATAGACTTGGACAGCCTGGGATGGATTCTACATAGGTCTTTAGGATGGTTTTCATTAGGATTGTCACTTCACATAGACTTGGACAGCCTGGGATGGGTTCTACATAGGTCTTTAGGATGGTTTTCATTAGGACTGTCACTTCACATAGACTTGGACAGCCTGGGATGGGTTCTACATAGGTCTTTAGGACTGTCGCTCCCACCACAACTGAAATTATCTCGTTATCTCCTCGTGGGTTGGATGGTTGGGAAGGAAGGATGGAAGGAAGGAATTACAGTAGCCTAGCTGTGTGTTTAAGTATGTGTCTCTTTAGATCACCCTTTCTTGCACACTTTTTGCCACATTCTTCACATTCAAAGTTCTTCACTCCTGTGTGTATAAGTATGTGTTTCTTAAGGCCATTCTTTGTCAGAAACTTTTTACCACATTCTTCACATTCAAAGTTCTTCACTCCTGTGTGTATAAGTATGTGTTTCCTAAGGTCATTCTTTGTCAGAAACTTTTTACCACATTCTTCACATTCAAAGTTCTTCTCTCCTGTGTGTGTAAGTATGTGTGTCTTTAGATCACCCTTTCTCGCACACTTTTTGCCACATTCTTCACATTCAAAGTTCTTCACTCCTGTGTGTATAAGTATGTGTTTCTTAAGCTCACTCTTTGTCAGAAACTTTTTACCACATTCTTCACATTCAAAGTTCTTCACTTTTGTGTGTATAAGTATGTGTGTCTTTAGATTACCTTTTTTCGCAAACTTTTTGCCACATTCTTCACATTCAAAGTTCTTCTCTCCTAAGTGTATAAGTATGTGTTTCTTTAGCTCACTCTTTGTCAGAAACTTTTTGCCACATTCTTCACATTCAAAGTTCTTCACTCCTGTGTGTATAAGTATGTGTGTCTTTAGCTCACTCTTTCTCAGAAACTTTTTACCACATTCTTCACATTCAAAGTTCTTCACTCCTGTGTGTATAAGTATGTGTTTCTTTAGCACATCCTTTTTCAAAAACTTTTTACCACATTCTTCACATTCAAAGTTCTTCACTCCTGTGTGTATAAGTATGTGTTTCTTAAGGTGACTTTTCTTATTAAACTCTTTACCACACTCATCACACTTAAACATTTTCTCTGTCGTGTTTTTCAATTGTGTTATTCTGAGGTCAGGTCAGGTCAGGTCAGGTTAGGTTAGGTCAGGTTAGGTCAGGTTAGTTTAGGTCAGGTTAGGTTAGGTCAGGTCAGGTCAGGTTATCTTGGAGTGATGAGTTTGGGACACTACGAGCTGGACTCAATCCTGTAAAGATACGAATAGTTAAGAACACACCAGAGAAATACCACACACATACACACAGACAGTTTTAGCCACACATACAGACATACATACACACAGTTTTAGCCACACATAACAAAACACTTAACAGATTAATCTTATTAGTTAACCCTTTGGACGCCATCTTTGTTTTGATTCGTTGACCTTCACTGCCAGCTAAAATTTTGGCGCGTCCCTTGAATGTGACGATGGCATATATTTCCTTTTTTCCCATTTAGTTTGAAAGAATTCTACGTCATACAATATCCCATTTCATTGTGGGATGTTGTTACTAACTATCTATCTATCTAACTATCTATATCTATCTATCTATCTATCTAACTATCTATATCTATCTATCTAACTATCGGTAAATTTTTACAAGTTGCCACAACAGGATTTCACTGAAAAAAAAAAAAAAATCCTAGAAGGATTTAGTGTGACTACCGGGACCTAATCAGGGCAGACTACCGGGACCTAACTTGGGCAGACTACCAGGACCTAACTTGGGCAGACTACCGGGACCTAACTTGGGCAGACTACCAGGACCTAACTTGGGCAGACTACCGGGACCTAACTTGGGCAGACTACCAGGACCTAACTTGGGCAGACTACAGGGACCTAACTATAAGAGGTAACTACTGTTATACAGCATTTGCAGAAGAAATGGTATATAGAAAAGTGGTTTGTAATAGTGAAATATAAACACTGGTATTAGTAAAATGTTTGAAATTGAGTTGTGGCAACTTGTAAAAATATTCCAATTTTGATGACGATATACAAATTATTACATAAATACGTCCATTTTTTTGGCAGTTGCTAGCGATTATAATATACAACAAGTAACATACATACATACATACACTCCTCCTACCTGTATGTATGTATAGAAGGTTATAATACATACATACACTCCTCCTACCTGTATGTATGTATGTATAGAAGGTTATAATACATACATACACTTCTCTTACCTGTATGTATGTATAGAAGGTTATAATACATACATACACTCCTCCTACCTGTATGTATGTATGTATAGAAGGTTATAATACATACATACACTTCTCTTACCTGTATGTATGTATAGAAGGTTATAATACATACATACACTCCTCCTACCTGTATGTATGTATGTATAGAAGGTTATAATACATACATACACGGTATAATCCTGCGTTCCGGGAGTAACTGTATTTATACATATTTCACTTATAATGCAATACTTTTATGGTTAACTTGTAGTTTTGATATGTGTTGTATGTCGGAGATTGTTTAATAGGATTAAACATGGAAGTTACGCATTATAAATAGTAATTACAGAATAAAAATGTCAATTTGGGCGCTTGTTGTGGTCACTGTTTATAAAGGCGTCGGAGGTGAGACTGAATGTCCCAAAGTCTTGTTGTAAGGACGCACGGTAGTGGTCCAAACGTGAGGTGACGTCATCGAACTTTGCCGCCTTTTTATTGGATGTTGATGAAAATTTCGTCATCATTTGCGATTACTTATTGGCTCCTATATAAAAAAAACGTCAGTACTTTACCACTTATTATTGGCTGAAAAATAAGCAAAGCAGGGTTGTCCTACAATACAATAATAATATGCAAGCACGCAAATAAATGCTATCCAATCAGTTCATAAACCCTGTATATGTAATATTGTAGCCTACTTTGGTAATACATGTTCATCATTTACATTTATAGATTATTATGTGGAGTTATTGCTGGTGAATTTCTTCCGTAATACATTCATGCAGTTGGCATTCTTTGTAGTGGTTGCCAAATAATGGATTGTATATTTGATTAATTGGAGCCTGAGCCAGTAATGATAATATTGTTGGTCTGTGTGGTAGTGGTGCACTTCCCACTCTCGTCCTCCTGGTGATATAAATTATACTAATATGAATCGGATTTTCGATGTAATCCACATACAAGACAGTGATAAAATCATTATTCGTGGACGAGTTAATTTAGGGATTATAGTGACCAGATAATAGAAATTTCTTGAGGGATACTATGCTAAAGCTACGTATCCTGAACGGTGAACGCCATACTTCCGAGGAACTATACGAGAGTTAACTTCAATAATTTCTGTATAGATGGAAATACAAGGACACATTCCTTAACCAGTTTCTTCGTGATATTGCGTACTTTTATAAACAGAAGGACTTGAAGAAGGTATGTAATGTACATTTTTTCAATTATTGCATTTTTTTAATTAGTTGGTACTATTTATGCTTAAAGGAACCAGGTGTCCCGAAGGACACCTGGTTAGGTCCCGGTAGTTTGCCTAGGTTAGGTCCCGGTAGTTTGCCTAGGTTAGGTCCCGGTAGTCTGTCCAGGTTAGGTCCCGGTAGTCTGCCCAGGTTAGGTGCCGGTAGTTTGCCCAGGTTAGGTGCCGGTAGTTTGCCCAGGCTAGGTCCCGGTAGTTTGCCTAGGTTAGGTCCCGGTAGTCTGTCCAGGTTAGGTCCCGGTAGTCTGCCCAGGTTAGGTCCCGGTAGTCTGCCCAGGTTAGGTCCCGGTAGTCTGCCCCCTCCCAGTTTCGGTTAGGTCAGGTCAGGTAAGGTAATGTTAATTAACAGTTATTTCTATTTTGTTTTGTTACTTTCAAATTAATTTATTCTACATTTTTAATTTATATCCAATTATGTATTTCCTTTACTTATTTCATAATATAAATATACATCACATACATATGATGTAATAGGACTTGGGTGTAAAATAAGCGGGTGTAAATAAGCGGGTGTAAATACATGGTGTAATTGTAACGTCGCTATTTTTATCCCCCTTACTTTACTGGAGGAGGATAAAAAAAACACGGCCTTTTACAATAAAAAAAAAATGACACACCAGTGTATGATACTCTATCCTATACTTGATCAACCTGGTCTGGAAAAAAAAAGGACTGAGGACTGAACTTGCCTTGCGAATACCATGAAAAAAATCATACAAAGGCAAGTCCAGTTCCTCGTCAGTAACGCTGCCACCACCAGACCACAGGTTGACCACAGGAACCAAGTTATCACACACTGGGTGGGTAACGTAGCTTGAACCCCAGGCACGTGTGTAAGCAACCCAGAATTACTCTAACGGGGGTTCGATCAATGTCTTAAATCAAGTCAAAAATGTCTAAGTATGGACACAGTCTATTCGTATGGTATGCGGTAACGGAAAACTCCACTAATTATAATCTAATTTATTTTTGTACATTCACTTTCACATATAAAAAATATATATATATACTCCCTAACTTTCAATCCCCCCTCCCTTAATCCTACTCCCGCTGCCCCCAGAACTGGAATAATTCCGAGTTTCGCTAGGGAACAGCACTAAACAAACAAATAATAATAAAAACAAACAATTTATTTACTCCCCCCCATCAATAATAATAAAGAAAAAAAAAACATACATATATATAATAGTATATAAAAAAAATATGGCCGTAACAGTTGTGATAGTCTAACCTTTAAATTATGCTAGCAAATCTCAAGTATTTATATTATTTATAGTACACCAGTATTATTATCGCTATGCCTTGCCGGAATGTGCTATATGGCTTTTCCCAGTGGAAGACGAAGAGAGACTCATTAATAATCACTATGAAATGTATAATAAATATTTACCTCAATATTAACACTTGAAGTCACTTTGTAGCAGCTGTTTTAGTAGTTACCTTTTCCCAGTGGAAGACGAAGAGAGACTGACTGTGGATCCTTGCCCCCACTCATTCTCGCCTCGCCTTTCCCCCAGTCCCAGCTTCTACACGGACACAAACTAGTTCCTCCTGCTACATTTTTCTATTATATTAAGTATTCCTTCCTCCCTGATATATTTCTTAGTTACAACTAATGATTATTTAACCTATCTTAATACTTCAATCCATTATCTCTTATCTTCAGCCACATAGCATACAATTATTCCTAATATTGCTTACAAGTATTGTTCCGCCAACGAAAACATCTCGTCCCTTTCTCGGGACTTCATCCCTCACTCAAATAATTTTCTAAGTTAGTTACCAGAAATAAATGCAGGTATTTTATGGAGAGTGAAGTTAGTAATTATACATTAAAAAAAACATCCTAAATAACATACATAATAAAATGGGGGTGTTACATAATGCTATTGGCTGAGCAGGTCATGACATCATGGCTGCCTAGGCCGATGACGTCATGACATACAACCAATCACAAGCAAGGATACAAGCCATCTTGTTTCTCTATTATGTTTACATGGCCGACGCTCATCTTCATAGCCGTATCTCAACCCCTCTCTTTCCCTGATATATTTCATGCCTTCCCCTACTATCGGGGTTAATATTCTAGGATAAAATCACCAACAGCTAACAAAAATATTACCATAACATACAACCAATATAAATCTTTAGTGTTGAAATAAACAATTACTCCCGGTACATAGGATCTTACCACATACACTTCTTTTACCTGTATGTATGTATGTATAGAAGGTTATAATACATACATACACTCCTCCTACCTGTATGTATGTATGTATAGAAGGTTATAATACATACATACACTTCTCTTACCTGTATGTATGTATAGAAGGTTATAATACATACATACACTCCTCCTACCTGTATGTATGTATGTATAGAAGGTTATAATACATACATACACTTCTCTTACCTGTATGTATGTATAGGTTATAATACATACATACACTCCTCCTACCTGTATGTATAGAAGGTTATAATACATACATACACTTCTCTTACCTGTATGTATGTATAGAAGGTTATAATACATACATACTCTCCTCTTACCTGTTTGTATGTATGTATAGAAGGTTATAATACATACATACACTTCTCTTACCTGTATGTATGTATAGAAGGTTATAATACATACATACACTTCTCTTACCTGTATGTATGTATAGGTTATAATACATACATACACTTCTCTTACCTGTTTGTATGTCATTGGAGTGTTCAAATACAAGGTATAAGTAATATTAATTGCTTGGTAATGTTGAACTTGCTGCTTTGTTTATTTTGGTCAAATCTTTATAATTATCAAATGAGCTCTTGTTGTTATAATGTTTATTATAAAATTATATATATAATAAATATAATATATATATCTCTATATATATATATAATTATGAAGGAATTATTATAATGTCAACATTATATTTTTATATCTCATAATAATAATGATTATATTTCTATAAATATCAGTCTCTACATTGACTTATATCAGTGATGCCAGATGCATAGAAATGGTTTGAGGTAATATTGAATACTAGAGCTCTATGAATTCTCCAAACTACTCCAGGCAACAGATTTCCTATTCGAAACACTGAAGCATTCTGTTGCCTGAATTAGTTTGGAGGGTTCATAGAGCTCCAGTAAGGGACCTCAAATGTTTTAAAACTACGGGAACATAATAATTTAATTTATTATGATGTCAAATGGATCTGGCAACACTTTCCATGATGGCCGCCGTGCCCTATTGTTGCTCTTGCTCTTGGTGTTACAGGTACCCCGGGTGTTTATTCCACAGTGGTATTGGTTTGTTAGCTTCCCAACCAACCACTCTTGTAAGGCTTCATTATTTTCCAAAAGCCGAGTATCCACATTCACAATATCTATTAAAACAGTTAGATAATGATGATCAGTGCTTAGTTTATTCAACAAATTCTGTAAATAATTCACACAGAAGTCATTTAAACGGCTCAGATTCTTTCGTTTGTGTGCTTACAAACCAATACCAACGACTGTGGAATCAACCCTAATTAGTTATTACACCAATAGTTTTTTCATAAATTTTATATTCCATTACTGTAATACTTTCACCATAACATCCCTCCTTATACTATCAAATACCTTAATAAAGTGTACAGTATTTGAATGCAACAACCATGCATTGTTGCCATACATTTATTACCTTGGATCAACTTTTATTAAGGATAATGATATTGCAAATTTCTTGGTAAAGTACTCAATATTTAATACAATTGGATTTGTCACACATCTATCTATCTATCTATAGCTCTGATGCCTCGTTCCTTCTTAGAACTCCCCCAAGGGGATGGCCACGGCAGAAGTCTCCAGTCTTCCCTGTTCCAACACTCCCTCCTTACTTGGTCCAGCCCTCCCCTCCCCCTCATGTTACTCTCCTTTACATACTCTTCCACTCTGTTCAAACACTCCCTCCTTACTTGTTCACTCTTACTTGTTCTATCTATCTATAGCTCTCTCTAACAAACACACACACTGTTCCTTTTATTACACCAAGTTTCACTTCATATAGACTTAGACAGCCTGGGATGGATTCTACATAGTTCTTTAGGATGGTTTTCATTAGGACTGTCACTTCACATAGACTTAGACAGCCTGGGATGGATTCTACATAGTTCTTTAGGATGGTTTTCATTAGGACTGTCACTTCACATAGACTTGGACAGCCTGGGATGGGTTCTACATAGGTCTTTAGGATGGTTTTCATTAGGACTGTCACTTCACATAGACTTGGACAGCCTGGGATGGATTCTACATAGGTCTTTAGGATGGTTTTCATTAGGACTGTCACTTCACATAGACTTGGACAGCCTGGGATGGGTTCTACATAGGTCTTTAGGATGGTTTTCATTAGGACTGTCACTTCACATAGACTTGGACAGCCTGGGATGGGTTCTACATAGGTCTTTAGGACTGTCGCTCCCACCACAACTGAAATGATCTCGTTATCTCCTCGTGGGTTGGATGGTTGGGAAGGAAGGATGGAAGGAAGGAATTACAGTAGCCTAGCTGTGTGTTTAAGTATGTGTCTCTTTAGATTACCCTTTCTCGCACACTTTTTGCCACATTCTTCACATTCAAAGTTCTTCTCTCCTGTGTGTATAAGTATGTGTGTCTTAAGGATAGATTTTGTACTAAACTTTATTCCACATTCTTCACATTCAAAGTTCTTCTCTCCTGTGTGTATAAGTATGTGTTTCTTAAGGTCACTCTTTGTTACACACTTTTTACCACATTCTTCACATTCAAAGTTCTTCACTCCTGTGTGTATAAGTATGTGTGTCTTTAGATTACCCTTTCTCGCAAACTTTTTACCACATTCTTCACATTCAAAGTTCTTCTCTCCTAAGTGTATAAGTATGTGTTTCTTTAGCTCATCCTTTGTCAGAAACTTTTTACCACATTCTTCACATTCAAAGTTCTTCACTCCTGTGTGTATAAGTATGTGTGTCTTTAGCTTACCCTTTCTCGCAAACTTTTTGCCACATTCTTCACATTCAAAGTTCTTCACTCCTAAGTGTGTAAGTATGTGTGTCTTTAGCTCACCCTTTGTCAAAAACTTTTTACCACATTCTTCACATTCAAAGTTCTTCACTCCTGTGTGTATAAGTATGTGTTTCTTAAGGTCATTCTTTGTCAGAAACTTTTTACCACATTCTTCACATTCAAAGTTCTTCACTCCTGTGTGTATAAGTATGTGTGTCTTTAGATTACCCTTTCTCGCAAACTTTTTGCCACATTCTTCACATTCAAAGTTCTTCTCTCCTAAGTGTATAAGTATGTGTGTCTTAAGCTCACTCTTTGTCAGAAACTTTTTGCCACATTCTTCACATTCAAAGTTCTTCTCTCCTAAGTGTATAAGTATGTGTTTCTTTAGCTCATCCTTTTTCAAAAACTTTTTACCACATTCTTCACATTCAAAGTTCTTCACTCCTGTGTGTATAAGTATGTGTTTCTTAAGGTGACTTTTCTTATTAAACTCTTTACCACACTCATCACACTTAAACATTTTCTCTGTCGTATTTTTCAATTGTGTTATTCTGAGGTCAGGTCAGGTTAGGTTAGGTCAGGTCAGGTTAGGTCAGGTCAGGTCAGGTTAGGTTAGGTTAGGTTAGGTTAGGTCAGGTCAGGTCAGGTTAGGTAAGGTCAGGTCAGGTCAGGTCAGGTTATCTTGGAGTGATGAGTTTGGGACACTACGAGCTGGACTCAATCCTGTAAAGATACGAATAGTTAAGAACACACCAGAGAAATACGACACACATACACACAGACAGTTTTAGCCACACATACAGACATACATACACACAGTTTTAGCCACACATAACAAAACACTTAACAGATTAATCTTATTAGTTAACCCTTTGGACGCCATCTTTGTTTTGATTCGTTGACCTTCACTGCCAGCTAAAATTTTGGCGCGTCCCTTGAATGTGACGATGGCATATATTTCCTTTTTTCCCATTTAGTTTGAAAGAATTCTACGTCATACAATATCCCATTTCATTGTGGGATGTTGTTACTAACTATCTATCTATCTAACTATCTATATCTATCTATCTATCTATCTAACTATCTATATCTATCTATCTAACTATCGGTAAATTTTTACAAGTTGCCACAACAGGATTTCACTGAAAAAAAAAAAAAAAAATCCTAGAAGGATTTAGTGTGACTACCGGGACCTAATCAGGGCAGACTACCGGGACCTAACTTGGGCAGACTACCGGGACCTAACTTGGGCAGACTACCGGGACCTATCTTGGACAGACTACCGGGACCTAACTTGGACAGACTACAGGGACCTAACTTGGACAGACTACAGGGACCTAACTATAAGAGGTAACTACTGTTATACAGCATTTGCAGAAGAAATGGTATATAGAAAAGTGGTTTGTAATAGTGAAATATAAACACTGGTATTAGTAAAATGTTTGAAATCGAGTTGTGGCAACTTGTAAAAATATTCCAATTTTGATGACGATATACAAATTATTACATAAATACGTCCATTTTTTTGTCAGTTGCTAGTGATTATAATATACAACAAGTAACATACATACATACATACACTCCTCCTACCTGTATGTATGTATAGAAGGTTATATTACATACATTACGAGCAGACGGTCTCGATACAGGGGTGAGTCTGTTTGTCTATTTATATTTGTGCTTTATAAACATGTACAGACACACCCCACACAAAACAACATACACATACACATTAACAATGTTTTACACATATTGCACACTAGTTTTAATACTCTACAACACTAACAACAAAAACACTGGCTGTATACATACCAACACATCAGACTCACTAACACCAGACACCCATACCCACACCCCCATATATACACACCTGTTTGGGAACCTGGGCTCCCCTAGGAACTCTCAACGCTTGAAGGTGGCTTGCCTCGGCAATCTCCGGGGTGCCCTGTTGCTCCTTATGTTGTGCGATGACACAGGGGCTCTGGTCAACCCTGGCCCCCGTGCCCCAAAGTACCCCTGTCAGCTCTGCCGACGGGCGGTCAAGTGGGGCCAGCGGGCCATCCAGTGCGACCGCTGCTGTGAGGTTTCCCAGCACGCAGGCTGGTATCATATCAGCTGTGTTGGGGGCTTCACGGCTGCGTTCGACGGATTGGAGGGCCGGAGCCTTTCATGGATCTGCTGGGATTGTGGCTCGCCCAATTTCACTTCCTCCCTTTTTCACTCCCCAATACAACACAACAATAGATTCAGTTTGCTAGACACTACCATTTCATCTCCACCACCATCCACAACCCACAACGCACCTTCACCATTAGATAGGATCACTCGACGTTTAGGTAGACGTAACAGTGACAATTCCTCCCCTACGCAAAACCGACAACAAGACATGACTTCCCTTAACACCGTATCATCCACTCCTCCTCTCCCAAACCATTCCACACCCAACCAGACTCTTCATAGTACCAGCTCATTATCCATTACACCAATCACCATCCCCAATAGATCATCCATCCTCACACCCCATTCTACCACCAACACCACACTCGACTCCATCACCCATAAAAACCCGTCTTCCCTCCGCACCCTTATCATCAACTTCCGCAGTATCATCAACAAAAGAACCGCATTTCACCAAACCCTCCAGACTTATGACCCCGACATCATTATAGGGACAGAGACCTGGCTCACACCTGACATCCAGGACAGTGAAATCTTCCCGACGGACAGTCCCTATAATATGACCCTACACAGGAAAGACAGAATAGACGATAAACATGGTGGAGTCCTTATTGCGACAAAGCCAGGACTAGTTGCGACCCCAGCCACCGAACTGAACGCGGACTCTGAAATTATATGGACTAAAATACAGATACAGGGCTGCAGGACACTCATTATAGGATCATTTTACCGTCCCCCAAATTCAAACTTAGAATACCTGCAGACCCTTGACGATTGCTTATCTAAAATTGACCCCTCCAAAAATATATGGTTGGCTGGTGACTTTAACCTTCCGGACATAAACTGGACAGCACAGGCGACACTGGACAATTCCACCCATGAAAGCGATTTACTATTACAGACTGATAGGAAACTCTTACATGAAAACTTTATTGACATCATCAACACCCACTCACTTACCCAAACAGTACTCGAACCAACACGCACACAAGTCAGTGTAGAAAGACATAATCCTAACATAAGACACGGGGTCACATCCAACATATTAGACTTATTTCTCACAAACAACATTTCCTTAATTACACGGACACGAGTACTACCTGGTCTCAGTGACCATGAGATGGTACTCATTGACGCAAACATCAAGCCAACAACACAAAAACAATTACCCAGGACAATCTACATGTACAACAGAGCTGACATGGGTGGCATTACCCAAGACTTAGTTGATTTTTGTGACTCATTCCTTGACTCAGACCCAATGGCCAGTTCTGTGGAAACAAACTGGACCAGACTTCGTGACTTTATTCGTGACACAATGGACAAGCACATACACACCAAAACTCACATATAACCGGTCATTACCATGGTACAATAGACAATTAAAAAGACTACACAGAAACAAGGTCAAAGCATACAACAGAGCAAAACGATACAACGATACAGAACACTGGTTAGAATACAAAAATATACAGAAAACACTACAGAAAGAAACTAAACAAGCAGAAACTAAATACACATCCACTTTTCTCACAGACAACATACAAAACCACAAAAAATTCTTCGGCTTCTTTAAAGCACGCAAACAAGACTCGACCGGTATTACAACATTACTACACAACAATTCCTTGGTTACACACCCACAAGACAAAGCCTTAACACACAGTTCCAGTCCGTTTTTACCCATGAACATGAACACTTACCAGACATGCCAACACCGTCACACCCACCTATCCCTCCCATTCATATAAACACCCAAGGAATTGAGAAACTTTTATCTGAGGTAGACATACACAAAGCGACTGGACCAGACAATATACCCTGCAGGATATTGAGGACTAATGCTAAAGTTCTTGCCCCTGTCCTGCAGGTTATATTCTCACAGACTTTACAGACCGGTGAACTCCCTCAAGACTGGCTTTTGGCAAATGTGACCCCAATTTTTAAATCCGGAGACAGAACCCTTCCCATTAATTATAGACCGATTTCTCTTACCTCAGTCCCTTGCAAAATTTTAGAACACATAATTCATAGACATATAATGGACCATTTTAATAGACAAAACATACTGACTGACAATCAACACGGTTTTCGGCCAAAACGCTCGTGTGAGACGCAGCTGCTGGTGACTACACATGACATCTTGCAGTCCCTCAATGACACAAAAACTAGACAAGTTGACGCCATAGTATTAAACTTTGCCAAAGCCTTCGACAAAGTCCCTCACACAAGTTAGAATTCTATGGCATACAGGGACAACTTCTTCACTGGATTAGAACGTTCTTGACTACCAGAAAGCAACGCGTAGTTCTTGACGGTAGTCAGTCTCCACCTGTTCCTGTGATCTCTGGGGTACCCCAGGGCACTGTCCTGGGCCCCCTTCTCTTCCTTTCATACATTAATGACCTCCCACTTTCACTTTCCTCTACCACTAGACTCTTTGCAGACGATAGCTTAGTTTACAGACCAATTAAAGATAGGAATGACTGCCTTCGACTACAGGACGACCTAACTGCACTTGAAGACTGGGAAGTCAAGTGGCAGATGACATTTAGACCAGACAAATGCCATCACATCCGTTTTACCTGTGCTCATAATCCCATTCCATATACATATCAGCTACACAACACTAACCTCAACACAGTCCCTTCCCACAAATACTTGGGCGTCCACATCTCATCGGACATGAGGTGGAACACACACATAGGTAGCATCAGGGCCAAAGCCAGTAGGGTCCTGGGGTTCTTGTGCAGGATCCTCAGCAGGTGTAACACAGACATTAAAATCATTGCTTATAACACTTTCGTTCGACCACACTTAGAGTATTGTGACACCGTCTGGGACCCACACACTTACAATAATATAAATAAATTAGAGTCCATACAAAACAAAACTGCAAGATGGGCCAGACGTGATTACAGACACACTACATCAGTCACTTTGCTTAAACAAGACACAAAACTAGACCCATTGGCAGCAAGAAGACAAATACACAGACAACAGATGATATACAAAATCACAAACAAGTTAGTTGACATAGACAAAGACACATACCTACACCCTACAAGTATACGGTCTACTAGAGGCAGCCACAACTTAAAATACCATACATACCAGACAAGCACTGATATATTTAGACACTCATTCTTTCCCCGCAGCATCCAAGAGTGGAATCATCTCCCATCTCATATAGTTAATAGCCCCACTCTTGACACTTTTAGAAATAGGATCACCAATCATTACCTCCCCAATCCTAATCCTCAACCCACAGTCCCTGACCCAATTCACCCTCATCCTAACCCCCTTCCTAATCCTAACCCCCTTCCTAATCCTACCCTGGATCCCTAAATCCCCCGCACAACCCCCGCATATTATGCTGCCCACGAGCAGCCCTCTGCGGGACCCAAAAACTTAAACTTAAACTTAAAAATACACTCCTCTTACCTGTATGTATGTATAGAAGGTTATAATACATACATACTCTCCTCTTACCTGTATGTATGTATAGAAGGTTATAATACATACATACACTTCTCTTACCTGTATGTATGTATGTATAGAAGGTTATAATACATACATACACTTCTCTTACCTGTATGTATGTATAGAAGGTTATAATACATACATACACTTCTCTTACCTGTATGTATGTATAGAAGGTTATAATACATACATACACTTCTCTTACCTGTATGTATGTATAGAAGGTTATAATACATACATACACTTCTCTTACCTGTATGTATGTATAGGTTATAATACATACATACACTTCTCTTACCTGTTTGTATGTCATTGGAGTGTTCAAATACAAGGTATAAGTAATATTAATTGCTTGGTAATGTTGAACTTACTGCTTTGTTTATTTTGGTCAAATCTTTATAATTATCAAATGAGCTCTTGTTGTTATAATGTTTATTATAAAATTATATATATAATAAATATAATATGTATATCTCTCTATATATATATAATTATGAAGGAATTATTATAATGTCAACATTATATTTTTATATCTCATAATAATAATGATTATATTTCTATAAATATCAGTCTCTACATTGACTTATATCAGTGTTGCCAGATGCATAGAAATGGTTTGAGGTAATATTGAATACTGGAGCTCTATGAATTCTCCAAACTACTCCAGACAACAGATTTCCTATTTGAAACACTGAAGCATTCTGTTACCTGGATTAGTTTGGAGGGTTCATAGAGCTCCAGTAAGGGACCTCAAATGTTTTAAAACTACGGGAACATAATAATTTAATTTATTATGATGTCAAATGGATCTGGCAACACTTTCCATGATGGCCGCCGTGCCCTCTTGCTGCTATTGTTCTTGCGAGAACATTTCTTGCTACACTGTACACAATACACACACATAAGACAACAATACTCATTCATGCAACAACCTTACAAAGAAAATACAGAAGAACTAATTGCAGAAATTGTACTAACTACAAAATAACAACAACAGTGAACATATAAAAGAAAAGAAACATTATTTGAACGACATCTGGAAACACAGACAAAAAAATAATAATTATCACCTCTCCAACGGGTATCCCTTTATTATTTCTTCTTCTTTATTTTTTTTTTCACTTAGTTTGCAATTTGCATTCTAATTTTTTTCTTCTTTTCCAAAAATTGTAAATGGTATCTTTTGTCTTTTCTTGATTTTCTTTATCAATGCAGTTACTCTTGCTCTTGTAAATAGAAATCGTAAAAAATTACAAAGAAAAAAAAAATACAATACTACGCATATCTATTCACTTTCTACATCTTGCATACCACAATAAAACCAATACCACGTATATCTATTCACTTTCTAAATCTTACATACCACAATAAAACCTACCACGCATATCTATTCACTTTCTACATCTTACATACCACAATAAAACCAATACCACGTATATCTATTCACTTTTTACATCTTACATACCACAATAAAACCAATACCACGCATATCTATTAACTTTTTACATCTTGCATACCACAATAAAACCAATACCACGCATATCTATTCACTTTTTACATCTCGCATACCACAATAAAACCAATACCACGCATATCTATTCACTTTTTACATCTTGCATACCACAATAAAACCAATACCACGCATATCTATTCACTTTCTACATCTTACATACCACATTTTCTCCAAAAATTCTTTCACAGCACCAATCATGCATTTCATCTGTGCTCTGCTCACACAAACCTAACAGTAATATCATCCATTCTCTCCCTGTTAATTCCATTCCATTACATTCCATTTCAGTCAAGATTATTTCCTTTCCTATCCTCACCTGCTTATATCATGTAAATATTTTTTTTCTTAATTTGTTTAATCATGAATTTTGTTTTCTTTCTAATGAATCAGTACAATTATCGTACGAAAATACAGAATTATCCTACAAAACGTACGATAATTTTTTTCTTAATTTGTTTAATCATGAATTTTGTTTTCTTTCTAATGAATCAGTACAATTATCGTACGAAAATACAGAATTATCCTACAAAACGTACGATAATGAATAGTCCTATCGTACAGTACATCGTGCCAAGGGTGAAATTATTGCACAAATACGATAATTATCGTACTAATGGCAACCCTTCATAAGGGGCTATTTGGTACCATTTTACACTAGGATTTCGGGCAGAATTTGGGGTATATTGTATGATTTTACCATAGTTACCATAGACCCATATTCAAGAACATTCATGGTGTAGTACCGGTACGATGGCTGCATAGACAAACAACTAGACAGAGAACCATCGTACGGGTACCACACCATCGTACACACCACCAATGTTCTTGAATAGGGTCCACAAATATAGCCACTTACAAATCCATCAATTTCCCTACCATAGTGATTTTTCCCTAAGACTTGGCAACACTGACAACAACAACACCCCTCCTCCATGCGGTGGTTTCAGGGGGGGGGATACTCAAAACCACTTAAGGCACCATAAGCCATAAGTTACCTTAGCTTAAGGCGGCCTCTGACCCAGCAACCAAAATGTCCCATACTCAAAACATGGGTGCCGCCATATTGCTTTGAGTTACGGTGCCTTAAGTTAAGCGCCTGTAGGGGTGCCTTAACCCTTTCGCTGCCGTCGACACCGCACGGTGTTTTACCTTGGGGCTTCCCCAGTGCCGTCGACACCGTACGGTGTCCACCAAAAGAGACTTTCCCAATGCCGTCGACACCATGGAGGTATAATCTAAGAGGAGGCGGCATGACGTCACAGAGGTGAAGCCAGTTTTCTATTGGTCGGCTGTCCTCCCTACCCCCCATTGACTCAAAACATTGGACAGCTGATCATGTCGGACCATCAATTTCACCAACATTTTTTGCCATTTTTTAAGATAATGCTGGCGTGTTCAGCATATGGGTGTACCCAGAGAGACAGGAGTCTTTCTACTACATTTCATATGTATGTTAAGAAAGTCATATAGAAAAATATACGACAGAAATTGACAAATCAACGAAGTGAATTTCATCACCTGCCTCGCACACCGCGACACGTACCCATGTCCTGTACAATATTAATACTGTACACACAAAAACTGTAAAGCCAAGGCTATTATAGTGTTCTGATATTAACTATTAATGTATAACCTGACGTATATATAGCATTGACAGGGTTATAAAAGATAAACTGGCTCCATGGGGGGACCTATTTGTGCCTAAGTTAGGGTTGCTGTAGGATAACTCGAGTGTTGAGAAATTGTATTATGAATGTTTTAGCATATTTCATAATGTTTTAAAGATATTTAATTTATAATTGTGTTTACTATGTAGACTATTTGGTTGTTGAGAATTTAGATGTAAGTTAAAAAAAAACGTAGTCTAAGTTAAGCCAATGTGCGGAAAGAGTTTTTATATTTGTGAAATTACTGCCTGGGACTGATGAGTAAAATTAATGTTTCTGTGTAAATCAGAGTGAACTGAAACTTAGGAAGTGATGACACACTTTATGCTGTAACATGCAGCCATCATTGTAAGATTCCATGTGGCTTATAAGTGGTAAAATGGGTTTGATACAAGACAACACACCTGAGTGTCAACTCAATTACATGACAGTTTTGGGTGTTACACTACACATCTCTTCACTACACATCAAATATCTCCAGTAGGCCTACCATATACACATCTTCACTACCCTATTCACATCTTCAGTACAATATACACTTCTTCACTACACACACATCTCCATTACTTTAATTATACACATCATCACAACACACCACATCTTCACTACCTTATTACATATTATCTTCACTACATTATACACATCTTCACTACACTATGTAGGCTACATTTTCACTGCAGATCACACATCTTCACAGCACACTGAGGTGGCTACAACGCAAGGAAATTTAAGTGAAAAAAGATGTAGTTTGTTGACAGGCAGACAGTAAAATATTATTACTATCTGCTTGTCAACAAACTATAACTTTTGCTCACTTTTCTTCCTGTTGTAGGTATCTCGCAAGTAGCGAGGCATACCAGATTCACGTGTGGTCATCTGTACTTGTTATTTCTCTGTAACGTTATAATATGGTCTGTGGGTTGGTGTGTAAGCTATCACCTTCTCTTTTACTATACTTTTTGCATAAAATAAACTATTCATTCATTAATCAATTCATTCTTCCATTCATACTCCTAGGAAAAGTTTGCGAGCAGAGGTAATGCTCTAGCTGGAAACAGCGATATTTAATGGGTTTAAGTACTTTTGATAATATACAGAATTGGATAATTTTATGTAGTTATCATATATGGAACAAATTCAAGTCTCTTTCTGGCTATGATTATAGGATATATGAGAAAATAAGACCATAATTATAATGGGAGTAAGGCGGGCGAGGCAATGTTTTGAGTCAATGGGGGGTAGGGTAATAGGCTCCGCCCCTTGCTTCACTTTGGGTGTACAGGACGAGCGGCTCATGCCGCCTCCTCTTAGATTATACCTCCATGGTCGACACCGTCCGGTGTTTTCACCTTAGAAAGTTATTTAGAAATAGGCACTAGAGTTCTAAGAAATGGATAATAAGTGGCAGCTCATTACGAGTTAGCATCACAATATAAAGTCCTTCTGGACATCCATTAGAATAAATTAGAGCATATTATAAGAAACGCCATTCTGTTTACATTGGTCCGTGGCTCTAAGCTGGCAGTATGGCGCGGAAAACAAAGGCTATTTGTAGCCAACTTGGAATCTTCAATAAAGTGACCACAAAAATGTTCTGGAACCCTCATTTTTACTTGATAAAATGAATTTGTGATAAATAACATATATAAGAATCCAAACCAAACAATGTAATACATGAAATGTGCAATTATAAAGACAGTATCTGGATTGATCACATGTCACGTAGGTATGGAAACCAATAATTTGGTATTTACCATGAAATTATCAGTGTAAGGGAAGAATATATAATTATAATTCATTACAAGTTAGCACCACCATAAATTTATTATATAGCCCTTCAAGATAGCCATTAGAATACAAGTAAAGCAAGCAGGAATGAAGGATGTACTGTTCAAAACATGCATAGTTATTTTCCAATGTAGCGTCGACAGCTATCACTGTTTGGCAACTTGGCGGGAATCTGACAGCCTGCTGGAGACTTCTGGCAACTGACGGACACATATGTCACACAGTAACAGCGGCAAATTTGATTTGTGCAAGTGCCATCATGCCTCTACCTCTGCCTTATTGCTGCAGAGAAGAGTCTTCAGACCCTCATGATGTAGATAGTATGGAGAGTGATGACAGTCACAGGGATTTTCCAAGGTAACTTATTGTAATGTTGATATTTTTTCCTGTAATTTTTATCTTTTCTGGTGTAACAAATAATGATTACTGATGCAGAAAGAATACCAAACTGAATGAATTGTAATTATTGTAGCCATATACAGATAGAGGTAAGGTACACAAACAAATAAGGCTACATAATTATGCAAATCCAAGTCTGTGCCGTACAGTACAGTATATAATGTTTGAAGTCTTTTGTTATTACTGTATGTAAAACTTATTACTGTAGCCTACTGTAGTAGTATATGTACATTTATATGAATTATTGTAGCCTACATTACAGTACAGGCAGGTATTTGATTTCCAGTCTGAAACTGTTGACTTATTTCTTACAGTACAGTATTGTGATTTGTGTATCATAATTATATCTCATTTTTAGGCAGTAGGGATTGTGTGGTGGACAGATGAGATAAAGGATGCAATAGAGAATTAAAGGAAGGAATACAAGATATATAATGCTTCATAGGAGTGTGCCAGTGGAGGTGAGAGAGAGGAGAAAGAGGGAGTATAAATCATACAAGAGACATGACGGTCAAGAGGCTGGTGAGAGGAGAGTGGAGAAGTTTGGCAGGAAGCTGAATGAAAATTCAGTGAAAATAAGAAGTTATTCTGGAAAGAGGTAAGCAAGTGAAAGTGTGAGAAGAATGAAGAGTGAGGGTACAGTGTACAGTCACTGTGAGTGGAAGAAAAGTAGTAAAATAAGTGTGGAAGAGTAAGGGGACAGGGGTAGTCAATGGTTACATGCATGGGGATGGAGGAAGGTACAAGTCATCAAGGTGAACAAGTAGAAATAGGAAAGGAAGAACTTAGAAAAGCAATAGGGAAGTTGAAAACCTGAAAGGTCCCAAATTAGGATGTGAGTACGTACTTGAACTGTGCTCTATTAGTCAAGTTGTGGACTATTACTTGAGGTGTGTACTGATGTATGATACACTGTACAGTACTGTATTTGAACAGTTTGGAGCTACTCTTGAATTAATACAATATATGCAATGAATATATCTTCGTATCTGAAATGTGTACCATTACTATACTGTACTGTACTGTACTGTACTAAGATCTTTAACTTGAACGTTGGGTTGAAGAAAGGATGTGTCATGTCCTCATGGTTTATCAATGTATACATGGATGGAGTTATGAAGGAAATAAAGGGAAGAGTAGTGGGTGTTGGTGTACCTCTGATAAGGGAGGGGAAGGAGTGGAAATTGCTGCTTGCTGATGTTACAGTTCTGCTGAGTAACAATGAGTGGGAGTTACAGGGATTGGTGAATATGTTTGGAGATGTGTGTGAGAAAAGGAACCTGAAGGTGAATGTAGTGGAGACCAAAGTTATGGTCTTTGAAAGGGGTACAGCCACAGGTTGTGAAGTGAGGACAGGTTATGGAGAATGTCAGCTCATCTAAATATTTGGTCTGTATGATGAGTAAAGATGTGAGGTTAGAGGATGAGATGCAAGATAAAGTACAACAGAGGAAGCGGGTTGTAGGAACACTGAAAGCAGTGACAAGGAATAGGGCGATGATGAGTATGGAAGAAAATGCTACATGATAGTGTGGTAATCCCAACACTGATATACAGGAGTGAAATGTGGACCATGATGGAAAAACATAAATCAAGAGTTAGAGGGGTGGAAATGAGCTACCTTAGAAGTGTGTGTGGAGTGACATGGAGAGACAGACTGACCAATGAAGAAGTATGGGAGCAGTGTGGTGTGTGTGTGGAGTGACATAGAGAGACAGACTGACCAATGAAGAAGTATGGGAGCAGTGTGGTGTGTGTATGGACGTGCTGGAGTGTGTATAAAGGAACACCTTACGGTGGTTCGGTCATGTGGAGCGTATGGGAAGCGAGAGGTTGGTTAAGAAAGAGTACGAGAGTGAAGTGGAGGGACGGAGGGGGAGGGGCAAACCGAGAGTGAGGTGGAGGGATGTAGTTGAGAGGCATGCGAGGGAGAGTGGTATGGGGTGGGAGGAAGGACACCAGTTAACGGAGAACAGGGGTTCATGGAGGCGATTCATTTGTGGCCACCCCTTCGGAGATTAAGGCTTCTGGCAATAGATAAATAGATAGATAGACAGTACAGTATTTGATTTATTTTGGCTATCACCAAATGAACCTGTATTGATATTATCATGCATTTACAGGTATGGAATCACACTCAATCCAACCATCCCAGGTCCTTCTACCATCCTATCACAGTCCAAGCCAGCCAGCACCTCCAAAAGCTGTCACACCCCATTCACCCATAATAGGTCCATCTGGAGCCAAGTCAGCCACACCCCTTCCAGCCATATCAAGTACATCACAAGCCCAGTCAGCAACACCAACAGCTGCTATAAGAGTACAAGGTACACCACAGTCACAATTACCAACACCAAGAGTTGTCACACCCAATCCTGTCAAAATTAAAGTGGCTAGATTTAGATGAGGCAACCCAAGTCCACAACCAGTCACTACAAATCCTGCCCTGCCACCACCAACAGTCAACATTCTCCCATCAACATCAAGGGAAGCCACAACACAGTCCTGCTCCAGAACAACTCATTCGGCAACACCACCTGCCAGATTGGAATGGAGTGAGGGTAATGACTTTGAGCCAGAGATCCACCCATTTGATGACAGTACATCAGGAGTTACATCTGCTTTTCCAGTAGAGAATGATGGTGCCAACATAGAGTATTTTGAAGCCTTTTTTGATGAAGAAGTGATGAGCAAGATAGCCAAGGAAACTAATCACCAACATACATATCTCCTACAACATACCAGTACAGAAGAACAAAATTTACATCCACACAGCCGAATCAAGAACTGGCACAACACAAATATCAGAGAGCTCTATGTATTTCTGGCACTTGTTATTCTAATGCCACATTCCAAGAAGGAAGTACTGTACTGAGTGACTATTGGAAAAAAGATAAACTACTGGGTACATCATTCTCAAAATTCATGTCACGGAACAGGTTTCAAGCTTTACTCAGGACTCTTCACTTTGCCAGCAACACAAGGCCTCATCAAAGGGACAGACTGTGGAAGGTGAGGGACGTCATCAAGATGTTGACAGACCGTTTTAGTAGATTTTTTGTTCCCTACCAGAAAGTGGTCCTTGACGAGTCTCTCACCTTATTCAAGGGACGTCTTGTGTTTAAACAATATATAAAATCTAAACGACATCACTTTGTTATAAAACAATATGTGTTGTGTGACTGTTTGACTGGGTATATATTGGACATACTTGTGTACTCAGGAACCAACATTGACTACAGCAGGGATGATGTTTTGGGTGCCACAGGGGGGTTGTTGGTGAAGACAATGCTGGAAAAGTACACTGGAAAAGGCCACATTCAGTACATCGACAGCTATTACAGCAGTCCACTACTATCTCGGTATCTCCACGAGCAAAAAGTCGGAACATGCGGTACAGTGAATAAAAACCGGAAAAATATGCCAAGAATTTTCCAGGACAACAAATCAAGAGCAAGTGACCTCCATCTTCAAAAGTATGGCAACATTTTAGCAGTCAGATGGCATGATAAAAGAGAGGTAACCATGCTATCCAATGTCCATAAGGGTGATATGGTAGACAGTGGAAAAAAGAACTTTAGAACAGGGGAAGTCATTCTGAAACCAGACCTTGTAGTGGACTATACCAAGAACATGTGTCTGGTTGACAAGGCTGACATGATGATTAGCTATGTAGAATGTGTAAGAAAAACAGTGAGATGGTATCACAAGTTATTTTTCCATCTGTTAGATGTAACTCTACTGAATTCATATAACATCATGCTAAAGCACAGTGGAAATAGACCAACATCTCTCCGTGCATTTACACATTCTGTAGCATATCAGCTTCTTGAAAAGTATGGCCAGCCAGAGATTATAAGACACCCTGGTTGTGGTGCCATTCTTCATAGAGACACACCTAACAGGCTAGCATGTGCTAGATGGGTTCAACTTGACACACTTCAACCTATACCTCCAACAGAAAGTGAAACCGATGGGAGAGTGGGACGTAAAGCGTGTTACGTATGCAAGCACACAAGTAGGCGACCCACGAAGAGAAAGTGCACTACCTTTGTGTGTAAAGAATGTGATGTTCCATTGTGCCCAGGACAATGTTATACTGAATATCATTCACTTCATGTACTGTAGTGTGTTAAAGAATTATGACAACTATAATATATTTAGACAGTAATCCTTTATTTTGCACTGTTGTTATGGGTGTGTATTGCAGTGTTTGTAAATGAATGTGTGTACAGTAAACCTTCTTTGTACATAACACACCCATAAACCCAGTGAATAATGAGGCTTTACTATACTGTATACACATTCATTACAAACACTACAATACATACACATCACATCAGTGCAAAATAAGGTATGGCTGTATATCAGTGATATATAGGCTATCAATTCAGTATACAGTTCTATACTAAGGATAAATTTTTTTTACATACACAGCATTATTTCTTTCGTAACAATTTATTTAATTTTCACAATGTAAGTTACAGTATAGTGTATAGTAAACAAGATATGTGAATCCATAAGTATGCTTACTTTATAAGTTTTTGTGCATTCTAAGAATATTGTCTGTGGGCTTTTGCACTTTTATTTTTGGTATACTGTACTGTATATCGAAAAAAAATTCTTCATTGAGTTTTTTGGAAAATTTTACCATTTCATCATGTAAATATACCATTTGTAAAAACACTACACTACTTATAATTATACTATGTACAGTATTTGCAATTGTATATACTGTGTCATTTGTTTATACAGCATGTTTCTGAATTCTACCGACAAACTTTAGGAATATAGGCCTATCCTCCCTCGAAAAACAAACCCACAATATTTTATAGTGAAATGTGAAATTATTATTTTTTTGGTAAACGTGTGGTAGCCCAAGTGAGAACACTTTGCTGCCAGACAAACACCTGTGGCCAAGTTTTCGGCTGGCACACGTTTACAAAAAAATAATAATTTCACTATGGAATATTGAGGGTTTGTTTTTCGAGGGAGGATATATTCCTAAAGTTTGTCGGTGGAATTGAGGAACATGCTGGATAGCCTACCATTTGTAAATATACCTATAGAAATATAGGCTACTATTGTGAATAGCATAGTTTACACAGCAAACCACTTGTTTTGATTATATCCAATACCCCTCCTGATGATTTATCATGACTTTATAAGAGAAGGTGGTAATGAAATTCGATGACCAGATGAACCAACATAACCTAACCTAGACCGTGGTTACCTTCGGAATCTTGCAACAAAGAACGGTAAATATTGAAAGAATTACCGTTATTAGGTATAGTTTTTCTACTTTCATTACCCACTTATTTAGGTAGACCATTCTAAGACTATTTTCTTGTATGGCATTTTCTCTGCAAATGCCCCATTTCCAATATAGGGCATTTTGAAACTAGCCTGACCTTACATACCCTAAACCACTGCAGACTACCGGGACCTAACCTGGGCAAACTACCGGGGAAATAACCATGGTAAAGTACAGGAAATGACCGGGGCAAAATACTGGGACCTAGCCGGATCTGACAACACTGCTACAAAACTGTAATTTTTCAATAAATACCCAATAAACTATATGAACTGAAATAATTCTTTTGCTATACATTGGGTAATTATCTCTTGTAACGTTCAAGTACGATTTTAGTCAAGATCATATGCAATTGGAATGTAAAAATTAGTTTTTTGGGTATTTTATGAAGGAATTGCCGTTTTTTAGCAGTGTATTGATTATCCCTATCTTGGAAATGGGGCATTTGTGGAGGAAATGCCATAGAAGAAAATAGTCTTAGAATGGTCTACCTAAATAAGTGGGTAATGAAAGTAGAAAAACCGTGCGCAATAACGGTAATTCTTCAATATATACCGATTTTTTCTTCGTCAATTACTGTAGAAATACGTAACAATCCACGAAAAATGGAACAATATTATCTTGTTATTACCCTCGCATAGTTTTTACCAGGGAATTTCTCCACTATAAACTTGTGTATAGCTAAAATATCCTAGGGTTTTCTTACATGAACAAAATTCAATTATTTAGAGCATAGCAAAGCAAAATGTATGAGAATGAAAAAATTCGGCACACAGCAGACAAGCCGTGTTGGTAGCAATGGTAAACAATACGGCAGCGTAAGGGTTAATTAATCTCTTCATTCCACCATGGCTTACGTTCTCTCTTTCTTCCATTTACTTTTACAAAACCTATCTGGCTAACTGCTGCATTTTTCACATTTTCTACACATTTTTCATTCACCTCGTTCACATCATCTAGATTTTAATTCATTGCTCCAACTTCTTTCATTCAGGCCTTTTCAACGGCACTCCTCTTTTGTCTCGTTTGTATATTAAATATATAGTAAATTTTTCACCGAAAATCGAGAATAAAGTATTAAAAATGGCAAGTCTTCAACTAAAGATCATATTAATCAAGAGACTTCTAGTTGGTCTCATCTTATTCGTTTCTTAATTCTGCATCTTTTGGTGTATAATATAATACATGCAACTTAGGACACAAATTTGCTTCATAATATGAGAAAAGTGAAGGAAAAGTTGACCAATTTGTAGTATTTTCTTACGACTTTGTTTACAAACTTTCTTTTGTTTCTGCCCAATCCGTATCTGGACGACGAGAACACAGTTTCTACGTATTTGGTCAGTTCTCGTCACTGAAACCAAGCGCTCCCAAGACGGTCTAGGTACCCCAATCCTCCGCTTGGACGACCAGATGACGGCTTTATTAGTGTTTATACCGATGCTGCTGTGCTTTTTTTCTTTATCTATTATTTTCAATATTTTCTTTTCCTTTAGTTTATGTTAATCCTTGTGTTTTCCTTTCTTTTTCTCTTTTTTTTTTTCCACATTTGAAATAAGTAGTCCTTTAATTGTTACACTTATATTTTTTTCATTCATTAATTAATTAAATAGTAACTGTCCTACAATATTATTGATATAAACTCACAATTTTATTTTTGAATATTATTATGAAATGCCTTATTATATCCTCTGTTTCTGCTGATAAATAAATATATAAATAGAAAAATAACTGGGTGCCGTTGCAAAGGCATATATATCCCGACAACTCCTATATCCCGATTCCCGACAACTCCTCTTACTATAAACAAGAAGAAGAAGAAGAAGACAAAGATAAAAAGTGGTGAAGGTTAGTTTTTTATTATTATCATTAATTAAGGTAATGAATTATTATTTGCATTATTGTATTAGATGTAAGGTTAGTTTTTTATTATTATATGCATTATTGTATTAGATGTAAGGTTAGTTTTTTATTATTATATGCATTATTGTATTAGATGTAAGGTTAGTTTTTTATTATTATCATTAATTAAGGTAATGAATTATTATATGCATTATTGTATTAGATTACAGTACATAATATTATGGTATAATTGGCCGTATGCAAGAACATCCGTGGAGTATACGATGGCGTGGTACCGATACGATGGCTATGTTTGATAAATTTACCTAATAAGTGTTTCTCTCGGAGTTTTATTTTTTATTTTTTTATTAATTAAATAAAAAAAATATATATATTATTAATTTTTTTTATTAATTGTACAAGTAAACAGAATCAACAAATTACTACAAACACACACACACACAAACATATCTTGATAACATAGCAGAAACAATTTACTATCTAATAATAACCTGGGCAAACTACCGGGACCTAACCTGGGCAGACTACCGGGACCTAACCTGGGCAAACTACCGGGACCTAACCTGGGCAGACTACCGGGACCTAACCTGGGCAGACTACCGGGACCTAACCTGGGCATAATACCGATATTTAGCCGGATCTGGCAACACTGCAACAAAACGGTAATAGTCTAGATGTCTATATGAATACCAGGTTAGGTTAGGTTAGGTTAGGTCAGGTCAGGTCAGGTTAGGTCCCAGTTGTCTGTTAAGGTTAGGTTAGGTTAAGTTAGGTCAGGTTAGGTCCCAGTTGTCTGTTAAGGTTAGGTTAGGTTAGGTTAGGTCTACTTAATTCTAAAACAAATTGATACTACAGGTATTTGTATGTGTATTTCTTTATATATATATATATGTGTGTATGTGTATTTTTTTAATATATATATATATATGTGTGTGTGTGTTGTGTTTGTGTGTGTGTTGTTGAAGTTCCTAAAGCTGTCTGGCCGAGCAGCCACGTGTGTGTGTGTTTTATATATATATATATGTGTGTGTGTGTGTGTGTTTTATGTATATATGTGTGTGTGTGTTTGTGTTTTATATATATATGTGTGTGTGTGTGTGTGTGTTTTATGTATATATGTGTGTGTGTGTTTGTGTTTTATATATATATGTGTGTGTGTGTGTGTGTGTTTTATGTATATATGTGTGTGTGTGTTTGTGTTTTATGTATATATGTGTGTGTGTGTTTGTGTTTTATGTATATGTGTGTGTGTATGTGTTTTATGTAATTATATATGTGTGTGTGTGTGTGTTTTATGTATATATGTGTGTGTGTATGTGTTTTATGTAATTATATATGTGTGTGTGTATGTGTTTTATGTAATTATATGTGATGTATGTATGTTTTCTGTTTGTTTACATTATAACTATTATTATATATATTTCAGATAGATGTATGTACAAGTATGAAGTCAGCTGATGTAATCATGTATCCCAATAAAAGTGAGTAAACGATTTAATTAATAATATACAGCATCTATAGAATTAATTTACATATGGGTGCGGGAATAAGGGACAAGCTTTCTACCACCCCACCCCACCCAAAGCCTGTCCCCCTACTCCTGCACCCCCCCAAGCCTGTCCCCCCTACTCCTGCACCCCCCCAACCCTGTCCCCCCTACTCCTGCACCCCCCCAAGCCTGTCCCCTAATTCCCACAGCCCCTTAATTCAGTTTTAATGGCATAGCATCTATAGAATTAATTTACATAATATAATCAAATGAACTTTCATAATAAATGTTTTTTATTGAATTCATTCAAGGTTACCTAATTGACTAATTAATTAATATATATATATACAGGGTGTCCGGAATTTTTTGCCCGAAAATTTGGCAAATGCCTGCTTTATTAATTCTGAAAAGAAAATACTCTATTGATGTGATCTTTGTTTTTTAGTTTAGCGGTAATTGAGACATTTAATTAAGGGGGTGTGTGGGAGTAGGGGACAGGCTTGGGGGGGGTTGGGGGGGTGCGGGAGTAGGGGGACAGGCATAGGGTTGGGTGGGTCGGTAGAAAGCCTGTCCCCTATTCCCGTACCCACCCATAAACCCCCAAAGCCTGTCCCCTACTCCTGCAACCCCCAAAACTCCCCAAAGCCTGTCCCCTACTCCTGCAACCCCCAAAACTCCCCAAGCCTGTCCCCTACTCCTGCAACCCCAAAACTCCCCCCCAAGCCTGTCCCCTACTCCTGCAACCCCTTAATATAGATAACGGGTCGTACTGTATTTTTTAAACCTGTACGGGACAGAAATTTATTTAGACATTTTTCCCTACCGGTACAGTACCTAAATTATACCAGATTCTATCATACCTTAATTCCTTAGCAGTAGTTTATTTTATATCCTAGAATGTGCTTTGGTAGCCCAGGCATATAGGGCTACTAATTAATTAATATATTAATTTTTGTTTATTTTTTGACTAACCAGACAGTTGCCCAAAAAGGTATTACGACAAAATAATCTTGATAGAAGTTTAACCCTAGTAATATCCACAACTATTTGTAGGGACTATAAGCATGTATAACAGAAGGAAATATACATATCCTTCTGTAATACATACTTATAATATAGCATGTATAACAGAAGGAAATATACATATCCTTCTGTAATACATACTTATAATATAGCATGTATAACAGAAGGAAATATACATATCCTTCTGTAATACATACAGTACTTATAATATAGCATGTATAACAGAAGGAAATATACATATCCTTCTGTAATACATACAGTACTTATAATATAGCATGTTTAACAGAAGGAAATATACATATCCTTCTGTAATACATACTTATAATATAGCATATATAACAGAAGGAAATATACATATCCTTTTGTAATACATACTTATAATCCCTACAAACGACTATGGACATTTATATATTTAATGTTGTATCAATAGTTGTCGTAATACCTTTTTTTGGCAACTGTACCTGGGGAAAACAACAACAAAAACAACAACAACAACGAGAATTGCTTGTAAATTAATTCTTGTTGTTACAGGTATAATTAATTCTTGTTGTTACAGGTGTAATTAATTCTTGTTGTTACAGGTGTAATTAATTCTTGTTGTTACAGGTGTAATTAATTCTTGTTGTTACAGGTGTGACTAATTCTTGTTGTTACAGGTGTGACTCTCCATCGTGTGACAACAATGACGGTACAGAGGTCACAAGGCGATGGTGAAGAACAGACTACACCACCACCACTACCACCACCACCACCACCACTACCACTACCACTACCACCTTCAGTCACCGCCACAACTACTGGTGCGGATTTACCGGACGGAGCGGAGAGTGTGTCGACGGTAAAGGAAATACCGAGACAGGCTTTAACCTTACCTAAAGAAGACACTCCCTTACCTAAAGAAGTCACTCCCTTACCTAAAGAAGTCAGTCCCTTACCTAAAGAAGACACTCCCTTACCTAAAGAAGTCACTGCCTTACCTAAAGAAGTCACTCCCTTACCTAAAGAAGTCAGTCCTTTACCTAAAGTATTAGATATTGCTTATAAACTGACCAAGGTGTCTGTCACAACTAAGCCAGATTCCGACCTACTCAACGTTCCTCCTAAAAATTTCTTGTGTGGCCAAAATATAATTCCCTTGTACCCTTATAAGAAGAAGGAGAGGAGTGGCTCCGGCGGCGATAAGGTGTTTGCGACGGCGCGGCCCAAGAGAAGAGAACCCAAGTTTGTTCCCTATGAGCCCTACAAGGCGTGTGTTAAACCGATACTAATGACAACTAGAAGCAAGAAAATACAGAAATGCCCCAAAGAGAAAAAGAAGGAAATAACCGACAAGCCGATCGGAGAATGTAAGGAAATGGATAACGACGGAGATAGCATGAAAAATGCTGAGAAGGTAAATAAATATTGTATTATTTGAGGTGGTTTGGACATGTAGAGAGAATGCAAGGTGTGGAGTTTGTGAAGAAGGTGTATTGTGTGTGTGTGTGTGTGTGTGTGTGTGTCCCCCTCTGCCTCTCTCTCTCTCTCTCTCTCTCTCTCGTATGATAGTGAAATTGTGGCACTAGATAGATAGATAGATAGATATACTGTTTGTTTAGTTTAAGATTATTATCACTTATCAAGTTCTGATAATATTATATAGTACTATAGTCCATTCAAAACTTGTGTTCCTTTTGGCCTCTTATGCTTAGATAGATAGATAGATAGATAGATAGATAGATAAATAGATAAGAGATAGATAGAAATAGAGACAGATAGATATAGATAGAAATAGAAATAGATATAGATAGAAAGATATAGATAGAAATAGATATAGATAGAAAGATATAGATAGAAATAGATATAGATAGAAAGATATAGATAGAAATAGAGACAGATAGATAGAGATAGAGTAAAATGGAACACAAGTTTTGAATAGAGTATAATACACTCTGCTCTTTTTTTATTACAGGTTAGGTTGGTGAAGGGTTGTGTCGCATAAAGTGAATTTTGCATAAAGTAAATTGTACATTTCTATAAGAAATAATGGTACTTTAACTTGAAAATGGAGCCTCCTTGTTCCTGTTATTTTAAGAGTTCGTGTTGTAAATTGCATTTATTTAAATTTTTTCATGATACGCACTATTTCAAATTCGCATAATTTAAACTTGCATAAAAAGAGAGGAGAGTGTATTTTACATTTACTACTGTACTATTGATATATACTGTATATTTTTATGTACCATTTCCCTTATCATTTTAACACTTGCAGGTGAGTGTAATGGTAATGGACTTTGAAAAGGAGCGGGCAGAGTGGGAGCAAAAGACGACAAAGTTGAAGGCTGAGATGACCGTGTTGGAGAATCAAGTTACACACGTGAAGAAGGAAAAAACCAACTTGGAAAGGCAGCTGAGTGTACAGTCACAGGTAAACCATTCATTATATACACACAGTACTGTATGTATGTAAAGAAGGTGTATGATAGTGAGGAGGGAGTGAGGAGGAAGTGGAAGAGTATGTAAAGGAGAGAAACATGAGGGGGAGGGGAGGGCTGGACCTTCTTTACATACACTTCCACTCTGTTCTGCCATCTAACTGGTGGTCTGCCTCTCACACCACAGCCCACAACTTCACTTCCAAACACCTTCTTTACAAACGGGTGGTCTGCCTCTCACACCACAGCCCACAACTTCACTTCCAAATACAGTATAACTTTTTTTATTTTCCTCTTGCACAGATCAACACCGAATTGAAGAAACTGCTGGTGGCCTCGGTGGGTGAGGACGTCCAGGGCCGCGTCCAATGCCTCACGGAGGACAAGGCCCGGATGGCCACCATGATACGTAAATACTCGGAGCGCGTCGACCGGGACTACGAGGAGAGGGAACGCATCGGTATACAGTGTGATGTGTGGAGGTCAAAATTTCTTGGGAGTAGGTAGGTAGGTAGGTGTTTTTTTATTATTATTATAGGGAGTAGGTAGGTAGGTAGGTGGTTTTTTTTATTATTATAGGGAGTAGGTAGGTAGGTAGGTTTTTTTTTTTATTATTATAGGGAGTAGGTAGGTAGGTAGGTAGGTGGTTTTTTATTATTATAGGGAGTAGGTAGGTAGGTAGGTGGTTTTTTATTATTATAGGGAGTAGGTAGGTAGGTGGTTTTTTATTATTATAGGGAGTAGGTAGGTAGGTAGGTAGGTGGTTTTTTATTATTATAGGGAGTAGGTAGGTAGGTAGGTAGGTGTTTTTTTATTATTATAGTCTGTATACTCTGTTCAAAACTTGTGTTCCATTTTCCTCTATCTAGCTAGCTATTTCTATCTGTCTATCTATCGCTATTTCTATCTAACTATCTATCGCTATTTCTATCTATCTATCTAACTATCAATCGCTATTTCTATCTAGCTAGCTAGCTATTTCTATCTATCTATCTATCTATCTAACTATCTATCGCTATTTCTATCTATCTATCTAACTATCTATCGCTATTTCAATCTATCTATCTAACTATCTATCACTATTTCTATCTATTTCTATCTATCTAAGCATAAGAGGCCAAAAGAGTATAGTTTATTAATATCATGCTAGACTTATATATGTAATTAGATATGTAATTATACTCTACCTTTCCTTCCCTTCCCTTCCCATAATAACATGAAATTAATATCTTTTAATAATTTTTTGTAGATACTGTATGTAGAATGTGTATTGCGTAATTTTGTAATGGGGTACTGTAGTTATAAATAGGGAAGGAAATAGGGAAGGAAATAAGGAAGGAAATAGGAAGGAAATAAGGAAGGAAAGTGGAATGCAGTAGCTATAAATAGGGAAGGAAATAAGGAAGGAAAGTGGAATGCAGTTGCTATAAATAGGGAAGGAAATAGGGAAGGAAATAAGGAAGTTAATAAGGAAGGAAAGTGGAATGCAGTGTTGGATTTGGTGATTGGTGGGATAATGGTTGGGTAGCATTGATTACCTAAAGATATTGTAGTATAGGCGAATATTGTATAAAGTAATTTATACATAAATAAATAATATGTTGGTGTGAAAAAGAGAGGTGTAAGTCATAAATTTGATATTATGACATCATGGAAGTTGTATAGTGTTCCGTTGAAAAAGGAGAATGTTTTGGTGAGGAGAGTGTAAAGAGAATGGAGTGTCGATCAGCTGATTTGGTGGAGAGAGGAAGGTAGTCAGGAGCTCCTGTTTGTGTTGTGGATTTTGATAGTAAGAAGAAGTTGTTTGTGTGTTGCTGTGGTGAGTTTGTTGGTGGAGAGTTGGGTTGTAGTGTTGTTATTAGTTATTGGTGTGATACATCCAGAAAAGGCTTTTGTGGTTTTGCAAAGTGTTGGTGTCGGTGAGTTGGGTCAGCAAGGAGTGCCAGCAACATATACATTCCTTTCTACATAAATGAGGTAATGTATAACTATAATACAATATTTTGTGTGTCATCTATGTAATCATTGTCATGCAGTAGCTATAAATAGGGAAGGAAATAAGGAAGGAAATACTATTAATACATATCCTGGTACAGACATTTGATATGGTGAAAAATGCAAGTGTTGATGGTATGAGAATATGACAAAGAATAATTAATATAAACTGAGGAAATGTATTTGTATGAATAGAAACTCATGAATTATTGGTGTTAACTGAACTTGTCAACTCCTCACTCAATACTATACACTCATGCTATTAGGCCTATGCTATTAGGCCTAACCTTTTAGAATGAACAACTTTTAAAAACATTCATTTTTCCATACTTTGGGCTTAAAGTTTAGAATTAGTTTTAGATACAAAAAGTTTAGAATTATTTTAGATACAAAAAAATGAAAGCACACGTAGTTTTGAGAGCGGGTGTACAGACAGACAGACAGACAGACAGACAGACGTAATCTTATAATCTTATAATATGTGTGTGATATTTTTTTTATTTTTTTTTGTAACTACTGTATACTCTGTTCAAAATTTGTGTTCCATTTTCCTCTATCTATCTGTCTCTATTTCTATCTATCTCTTATCTGTCTATCTATTTCTATCTATCTCTATTTGTCTCTATTTCTATCTATCTCTCTTATCTGTCTATCTATCTATTTCTATCTATCTCTATCTGTCTCTATTTCTATCTATCACTTATCTGTCTATCTATCTATTTCTATCTATCTCTATCTGTCTCTATTTTTATCTATCTCTTATCTGTCTATCTATCTCTATCTGTCTCTATTTCTATCTCTATCTGTCTCTATTTCTATCTATCTCTTATCTGTCTGTCTATCTATTTCTATCTATCTCTTTCTATCTATATTTTTCTATTTATCTCTATCTGTCTATCATATCTTTCCTTTAATTACACACTTTTATACAGCATGTATTTAATTCATTTCTATGTACTTAATTAGATAATACACTCTGCTCTTTTTTTATTACAGGTTAGGTTGGTGAAGGGTTGTGTCACATAAAGTGAATTTCGCATAACGTAAATTGTACATTTCTATAAGAAATAATGGTACTTTAACTTGAAAATGGAGCCTAATGGTTCCTGTTATTTTAAGAGTTCGTGTAAACTGCCTTTATTTCATTTTTTTCATGATAACGCACTATTTCAAATTCGCATAATTTAAAACTCGCATAAAAAGAGAGGAGAGTGTATTTTACATTGACGGCCTACTGTACTATTGATATATACTGTATATTTTTATGTATAAATAATTTGTTTTGTATATTTTGCAGTATGCTTGTGGATGAATTGGTTGGTTTACGAGTCGGTCTGTCACAACAGTTAAAGGAAGCGAGCGAAGGACTCCGACTTTTATTAGATGAACACCAACTCGCAAGACAACACGTATTGAACATGTACAGGTATTGAATATGTATTAAATTTGTATTAAATATGTAAAGGTATTGAATATGTATTAAATATGTATTAAATATGTATTAAATATGTATTAAATTTGTATTAAATATGTACAGGTATTAAATATGTATTAAATTTGTATTAAATATGTACAGGTATTGAATATGTATTAAATTTATATTAAATTTGTATTAAATATGTAAATGTATAACAGGTCGTAGGTAATACTATAACAGGTATACTCTGTTCAAAACTTGTGTTCCATTTTCCTCTATCTATCTGTCTCTATTTCTATCTATATCTATATCTTTCTATCTGTCTCTATTTCTATCTATATCTTTATATCTGTCTCTATTTCTATCTATCTCTTTCTATCTATATTTTTCTATCTATCTCTATCTATATCTATTTCTATCTATATCTATTTCTATCTATATCTTTCTATCTGTCTCTATTTCTATCTATCTCTTTCTATCTATATTTTTCTATCTATATCTTTCTATCTATATCTATTTCTATCTATATCTTTCTATCTGTCTCTATTTCTATCTATCTCTTTCTATCTATATTTTTCTATCTATCTCTATCTATATCTTTCTATCTATATCTATTTCTATCTATCTCTTATCTGTCTATCTATCTATCTATCTATCTATTTAACGTACTAATCTCTTTATATTCTCTTTACACCTCAATGTATCCCGCTTCACTCTCAACCACTCCACACTTAATACCAATTGCCTTCTCACTCATACCACATCTCTTATACACACTCTCATTTCTTTCTCCATCCCACCTAGACACTCCACAGGCTTCTCTCAAGTAACTCATTTCCACAGCACCTATTCTAGACTGATGAGCCCTACTCCATGTCCAGGTCTCAGTTGCATATGTCAGTGTTGACAAGATTATACTATTTCGTAGTCCCCTTTTCACTTCCATACTCACATTTCTACCCTTCATTATCCTCCCCAGTGATCCTATGACCTGTCTACCTCTCATTGCTCTCTTTCTAATTTCTCCTATCATACAGTTGGACACATGAATGGGTGGTATAGCCCAAGTGAAAGATGTTCAATTTCTGCCAATATCAAGTTCCTTAGTGCCAAATAGGAGACACCAGGGGCAGAAGTCAGTATTGAGGATGGTGTGTGTGTGTGTGTTCCTTAGTGCCAAATAGGAGACATCAGGGGCAGAAGTCAGTATTGAGGATGGTGTGTGTGTTCCTTAGTGCCAAATAGGAGACATCAGGGGCAGAAGTCAGTATTGAGGATGGTGTGTGTGTTCCTTAGTGCCAAATAGGAGACATCAGGGGCAGAAGTCAGTATTGAGGATGGTGTCTGTGTGTGTGTGTGTTCCTTAGTGCCAAATAGGAGACATCAGGGGCAGAAGTCAGTATTGAGGATGGTGTGTGTGTGTGTGTTCCTTAGTGCCAAATAGGAGACACCAGGGGCAGAAGTCAGTATTGAGGATGGTAATAAAAAACAAGTACCTGATAATTGACACTGTTTACTCAAATGGGACAAGTATATTTCACCTGGGCTGTAGCACCCATTCATGTGTCCAACTGTGCCTAAACTCCTTCACTTCCTCCATCCTCTCACCCCTCAGAGTTATCTCACACTTAGTCCCAGTTGGTACTTCCACTCTGTAAGGTGTAGCAAAGTCAATCACTTCAGTTCCTGCTCTTTCAAATACCATCACTTTACTTTTACCAACATTCACCTTCAGCTTCCTTCGTTTACACACAGACTGAAACTCATCCACCACTCTCTGTAACTCCCTTTCACTCTCAGCCATCAATACAGTGTCATCCGCAAATAAACTTGCCACCAAGGACTAATTTACATCATTCAGCCTCAACTTCAACCCCAGGCCATTCACTTTGGCTTTCATATATCATGCAACCATCCATATATATATAGAATCAGTCTTTCAGTAAGAACCTTCCTATACACCTTCCCTGGTACACTAAGAAGGCTTATTCCCCTATAGCTACCACACTCATCCTTACTCTCCTTCCCTTTATATAAAAGGTACAATTATGGCTCTCCTTCAATCCTGTGGCACCTCTCCTCGCCTCCAAGCCAATGTGCATATAAGCAACATCCACTCCACCACAACCTCCCCCCCCATACTTTAACATTTCAGCCGTTATCTCATCCACCCCCGGTGCCTTTTCCATCTTCAATTTACCTATTGCTTTCCTGACTTAGTTCTCCCTGTACACCACCCTGTCGTCCACCTCCATCCCCATGCATGTCACCACCGCCTCCCCTCCCGTCCCTTCATTCATCAAACGATCAAAATGTCTCTTCCACACTTCTTTCACTTCCTCGCTTCTACTCACAGCAACTCCATCCTCTCTCTTCATTCTCACACCACCAGACTTGCCTTCTCCTCTTTCTCTTTTCACCTCCTTCCAGAATAATTTCTTGTTTTCCTTAAACTTTTCATTCGGTTTCTTACCAAACTCCTCATCCACTCTCCTTTCACTCTCACTCACCATCCTTTTCACTTGTCTCTTACGTACATTATATTCTCTCTTCCACCTCTCTTTCACTTCTTCCGACACATTCCTTTGTAAAGTTCTCCTATATTCTCCTTTTCACTTGTCTCTTACGTACATTATATCCTCTCTTCCACCTCTCTTTCACTTCTTCTGTAATGTTCTCCTATATTCTCCTTTTCTTCTCCTACTGCATCTTTCACTTCTTTTGACCACCAAGCACTCCCTCTCTTGCCCTTCTACTGTGTCTTATAACCCACAACCTCTGCTGCTGTCCTCATTACTAGTGTCTTAAACATTTCATACACATCATTCACTCCCATTCCCTCCCCTACCTCACCCACCCTCCTCTTATATACCTCTCTGTACTCAACATCATTCAATCTTCCACTTGCTACCTCCCTTTCGTTCTCCTCTCTATCCTTCCTTCTATACTCCCACTTTCATCAACAGCTATGTTATTATTATTATTATTTTTATTATTATTATTACTGTATTATTATTATTACTGTATTATTATTATTATTAATATTATTTTTGTTATTATTTTAAATATTTTTATTATTATTATTATTGTTATTATTTTTATTATTTTTTTTTTATTATTATTATTATTACTGTATTACAGGTCTCCCTCACCATACGATTGGGTTAGGTTCTTCAAAACCCAATCGTATAGCGATCGATCGTATAGTGAGCTTAAGGTTTAATGGGATAAATAGGGTTACGTTCCAAGACTCGTATATTATGACCATAACATCACTATTTACTACCATAATATATAATTAATGGTAACAAACAATGTTAAGAACAGTTAATCACTTTATTTAACTTACAGTTAAGTATATCGGTATTGTAATTTGTGAAATTAGGCCCAGGCACACAAAGAACATTCACTTATCATCTGACAGCATGGACAGGGGAGAGTCGAGAGATAGAGAGGGTGTAGTGGAGAACGAGAAGGCTAGACAGTGTGGCGCCTGAGGGTGGATGGCACGGGAGGGGAGGTAGACAGTGTTGCCACAGTGGATGGAGAGTGGGATGGCACAGACACACAGAAAACATACACTCGTCCTCGCACACAGAAAACATTCACTAGTCATCATCTGACAGCATGGACAGGGGAGAGTCGGGAGATAGTGAGGGTGTAGTGGAGAACGAGAAGGCACTAAGGCAGACTGGTAGGCTAGACAGTGTGGCGCCTGAGGGTGGATGGAGACAACTTGTCTCCTTCAGTCCAGCTCCCACTGCTACCATTATCATACTGCCCCTCTCTTATTATCGAGTGATTCATTCGTCTCATTATGGCTTCTAAGCGACCTGCAAGCACTTCTCCTAGTGATGTAAAGCCCAAAAAAGCAAGGAAGAGCTTGAGCTTGCAGTCTAAGCTGGACATAATAAAACGGCATGTCTGATAATGACGAGTGAATGTTTTCTGTGTGCGAGAACGAGTGTATGTTTTCGGTGTGTCTGCCACTGTCTGAGCCATCCCGCTCTCCATCCACTGTGTCAACACTGTCTACCTCCCCTCCCGTGCCATCCACCCTCAGGCGCCACACTGTCTAGCCTACCAGTCTGCCTTAGTGCCTTCTCGTTCTCCACTACACCCTCACTATCTCCCGACTCTCCCCTGTCCATGCTGTCAGATGATGACTAGTGAATGTTTTCTGTGTGCGAGGACGAGTGTATGTTTTCGGTGTGTCTGTGCCATCCCACTCTCCATCCACTGTGGCAACACTGTCTACCTCCCCTCCCGTGCCATCCACCCTCAGGCACCACACTGTCTAGCCTTCTCGTTCTCCACTACACCCTCTCTATCTCTCGACTCTCCCCTGTCCATGCTGGGTCAGACAAGGGAAAACAGTTCAAAACACGCAGACGACGCAGTTCTTCCAATCGTCGCTACGCTTGGGTGGCGCTGTCATCGCTCGCTCAAACAAATGATAGTAACCTTGCGCAGCGGGAGATCGTAAATGCGAGTGAAAATGATCGTTTAAAGAGCCAAGGGTATCAAAGTAGTTAAATCGTATACGCGAAATATCGTATAGTGATGCATTGTATAGTGAGGGAGACCTGTATTATTATTATTAATATTATTTTTAATATTATTTTTATTATTTTTAGTATTATTATTATTATTACTATTATTATTATTTATTATTATTATTAATATTATTTTTGTTATTATTTTAAATATTTTTATTATTGTTATTGTTATTATTATTATTATTATTATTATTATTATTACTGTATTATTATTATTATTATTATTATTATTACTGTATTATTATTATTATTATTATTACTGTATTATTATTATTACTGTATTATTACTGTACAGTATTATTAATATTATTTTTGTAATTATTTTAAATATTATTATTATTATTATTATTATTATTATTATTTCAGAATGAACAAACAGCTAAGGGAAGCGTTTGACCCGTTAGCCTCCGCCTCCAACCCCCCCCCGCCCCTAGCCTCGGCCGACCTGGTGACCCTGGCCGTCGACGGGTCCGGGCTGGCCGAGACGGTACGGGACAGGCTGCTCGGGGACCTGGGACGGGCGGTCGGGGACGGAGGAGGCACACACACGCACGGACTAGAGATTTACACGCCCGGATGCAAGATCGCTCGGCAGGTAAAGTTTGTGCCGAGAGAAAGAGAGAAAGATGAGAGAAAGATGAGAGAAAGAGAGAAAGATGAGAGAAAGATGAGAGAAAGAGAGAAAGATGAGAGATAGAGAGAAAGATGAGAGAAAGAGAGAAAGATGAGAGAAAGATGAGAGAAAGATGAGAGAAAGAGAAAGATGAGAGAAAGAGAGAAAGATGAGAGAAAGATGAGAGAAAGATGAGAGAAAGATGAGAGAAAGATGAGAGAAAGATGAGAGAAAGAGAGAAAGAGGAGAGAAAGAGAGAATGATGAGAGAAAGATGAGAGAAAGAGAGAAAGATGAGAAAGATGAGAGAAAGATGAGAGAAATAATAATAATAACAACAACAACAATAATAATAATAATAACAATAACAATAACAATAATAATAATAAAAATAATAACAACAACAACAATAACAACAACAATAATAATAATAAAAACAATAATAACAACAACAATAACAACAACAACAACAATAATAAAAATAATAACAACAACAACAATAACAACAACAATAATAATAATAAAAATAATAATAACAACAACAATAACAACAACAATAATAATAAAAATAATAATAACAACAACAACAACAATAATAATAATAAAAATAATAATAACAACAACAATAATAATAATAAAAATAATAATAACAACAACAATAATAATAATAAAAATAATAATAACAACAACAATAATAATAATAAAAATAATAATAACAACAACAATAATAATAATAAAAATAATAATAATAACAACAACAATAATAATAATACATGTAATAATGATAATAATAATAATAATAAATTAATAATTTAATTGATACTCATTAAATGCAGTGTTCAAAGAATAGTGAATTGTGTGTGTGTGTGTGTGTGTGTGTGTGTGTGTGTATGTGTGTGTGTGTGTGTGTGTGTGTGTGTATATAAATTATGTATAGGAGAAAATTATTTGTATAAACTAAAGAAAGGAGAAAATTACTTGTATAATTAAAAATATTAAAAAACTGCTTGTTGTAAAATTAAAGAGAGGAAAAAATAACTTATATAGCCTAATTAAAGATAAGAGAAAATTGCTTGTTGTGAATTGAAAGATTGTATACATAATTTTATACATAATATTTACATTATTTATATTATTTGTATACATAATATTTACTTTGTATACATAAAATTTACACATTTACATTATTTATATTTCATAATATTTACACATTTACATCATTTGTATACATAATAATTATATTATTTATATTATTTGTACACATAAAATTTACATGTTTACATCATGTGTATACTGTACATAAAATTTACATTATTTATGTACATAATATTTATATTATTTATATTATTTGTACACATAATATTTACATTATTTGTATACATAAAATGTATATTATTTACGTCATTTGTATACCATTAGAGTCGTGACCCATAGTCTCATCACCCCCTTGGCTTTCCCACAGTGCCCTCAGCGAGTGTATGTTGTGTTGTTGGCGAGTGTGGTTGTGTGTATTGCAGTCTTCAATAATATGTTGTGTTGTTGGCGAGTGTGGTTGTGTGTATTGCAGTCTTCAATAATGTGTTTAATAGTATGGGGTGCTGTGTTGGTAGCAAGACAGGCTGAAGTTCACTTTCCATGGTTTCTGGTTTGTGGGTTGTGGAGAGTGAATCTTATCCTGTCTATCTATCTATCTATCTATCTATCTATCTATAGTTCTGATGCCTCGTTCCCTCCGGGAACTCCCTCCAAGGGGATGGCCACGGCAGAAGTGTCTCCAGTTTTCCCTGTTCCAACACTCCCTCCTTACTTGTTCAAACCCTCCTCTGACCCTTACGATTCTCTTCTTTACATACTCTTCTACATAATCTTATCCTGTCTCACTACAAACTCAATACACCAGTATGTCCGATCATCTAGCCTATCTTTTACACTGACTTCGCCTTCATGCCGGCTAAGGAAGTGGCGAAACTTTGGTTCACGACTGTATGTAATATATTTACATTATTGTATACATAATATTTACTATCTATCTATAGTTCTGACGCCTCACTCCCTCCAAGGGGATGGCCACGGCAGAAGTGTCTCCAGTTTTCCCTGTTCCAACACTCCCTCCTTACTTGGTCCAGCCCTCCCCTCCCCCTCATGTTTCTCTCCTTTACATACTCCCTCCTTACTCCCTCCCCTTCCCCTCATGTTTCTCTCCTTTACATACTCTTCCACTTATTGACATTACATTATTTATATTCCAGCTGTTGGGACAGATTATGAGCAGTGGTGGTGGCAAGACGTGCGAGTGTAGCACAGTGTCGCCAAACAGAGCGGCTCTTGTACATCGCTATCACCCAAACACACGCATTGATCACCTGACTGTTAATTGTTGTGCTCACTGTAATGGAGAAATTATTGTGGTTTGAGTTTGGGAGTGAGACAGTGTGTGTGTATGTGTGTGTATTTGGGAGTGAGACAGTGTGTGTGTATGTGTGTGTATTTGGGAGTGAGACAGTGTGTGTGTATGTGTGTGTATTTGGGATTAAATTTAGCACTTGATTATATTCTTGTACGTACAGTTGGCAAAAAAGGTATTGCGACAACTATTGATACAATATTAAATATATTAATGTCCATAGTTGTTTGTAGGGATTATAATACTGTATGTATTACAGAAGGATATGTATATTTCCTTCTGTTATACATGCTTATAGTCCCTACAAATAGTTGTGGATATTACTAGGGTTAAAGTTCTATCAAGATTTGTCACAATACCTTTTTTGGCAACTGTACATATATACATATATATACCAGGTCTTCATATCCTGGTATATGTATGTATGTAAAAGGATATAATTAACACAGGCTTATTAAATCAATTATACATTCATACATAAGCTATAGGGGAATAAGCCTTCTTAGTGTACCAGGGAAGGTGTATGGGAAGGTTCTTACTAAGAGACTGATGGAAGTAACAGGGATTAAAGTTAATGAGGAGCAGGGAGGGTTCAGAAAGGGTAGAGGATGTGTGGACCAAATATTTGCATTAAAATCAATAGTGGAGAAATATATTGGGAAGGGTAGGAAGCTGTATGCTGCCTTCATGGACTTGGAGAAGGCATACGATAGGGTGGATAGGAGAGCTATGTCAGAGGTGTTGAGAATATATGGTGTTGGGGGATCTCTACTGAAAGGTATTGAGGCTTTTTATACAGATGCAAAAGCATGTGTGCGGGTGGAGGGTGATCTGAGTGAGAGTTTTAATATTAGTGTAGGGCTGAGACAGGGATGTGTTATGTCACCATGGTTGTTCAATATATATATGGATGGGTGTATGAGAGAGATGAAAGCCAAAGTGAATGGTCTGGGGGTGAAGTTGAAGCTGAATGAAGTAAATTGGTCCTTGGCGGCAAGTTTGTTTGCAGATGACACTGTGCTGATGGCTGAGAGTGAAAGGGAGTTGCAGAGTGTGGTGGACAAATTTCAGTCTGTATGTAAGCGAAGGAAACTGAAGGTGAATGTGGGTAAAAGTAAAGTGATGGTGTTTGAGAGAGCAGAAACGGAAGTGATTGACTTTGCTACACCTTACAGAGTGGAAGTACCAACTGGGACGAAGTGTGAGATAACCCTAAGGGGTGAGAGGATGGAGGAAGTGAAGGAGTTTAAGTACCTGGGGACAGTTATGTGTAAACATGGAAGTATGGAAGGAGAAATTAGGGAGAGAGCAGTGAAGGGTAGACAGGTCATAGGATCACTGGGGAGGATAATGAAAGGTAGAAGTGTGAGTATGGAAGTGAAAAGGGGACTGCGAAATAGTATAATCTTGCCAACACTGACGTATGCGTCGGAGACATGGACATGGAGTAGGGCTCATCAGTCAAGAATAGGTGCTGTGGAAATGAGTTATCTGAGAGGTGCATGTGGACTGACAAGGTGGGATGGAGAAAGTAATGAGAGTGTGTATGAGAGATGTGGTATGAGTGAGAAGGCAATTGGTATTGAGTGTGGAGTGGTTGAGAGAGTGAAACGTAATACTTTGAGGTGGTTTGGACATGTAGAGAGAATGCAAGGTGAGGAGTTTGTAAAGAAGGTGTATGGAAGTGAAGTTGTGGGACGTGGTGTGAAAGGCAGACCACCAGTAAGATGGCAGAACAGAGTGGAAGAGTATGTAAAGGAGAGAAACATGAGGGGGAGGGGAGGGATTGAACAAGTAAGGAGGGAGTGTGAGAACAGGGAAGACTGGAGACTTTTCTGCCGTGGCCATCCCCTTCGGGGGAGTTCCCGGAGGGAACGAGGAGTCAGAGCTATAGATAGATAGATAGATAGATAGTTTGGATACAAGAGACTCTGAGACTTGTGACTGAGGGTGGTATTATTAAACTACTTCTTTGAGGAAAAGTTTTCTTCTTCATTCAATTCCTATAACTGTACAGTATTATACCGTACAAATTTAGTGATGAAGAGACTTTATGTTGTGGAAGTTTAATAATACCACCCAGATACTTTACATGGATAATTCATTCAGTGAGCTCTTGTGACAATTGCTCAGGAATGGATACAAAATGAAAAGAGTGGACAAAAATTTCTGCTAACAACTGTACCACACACAAATATTGATTTTGTAAATGTTGATACAAGAATGAGTTGATAAAACATTCATATTACATAGTAAAAGAAACAAGGAAATCTGCTAATGCATCATTCAAAATATCTGTAGTCATGTTCTTTGTAGGTGATGAAGAGTAAAAAGTAGATAAAAACAACTTTAAAAAATGTGGACATGATGATGAATGCACTTCAGTAATTAAGATAAAAAAGAAAGAAATGATATTGAATTATCTTTTGTTTAGTTATTCAACTATTAATTAACCAGAGATGAAATTTGGCACAGCCCATGCAAACTTGAAACAAATATTGTTAGAAAAAGAGAGTGTATGGGACTTTATTCCCAATTATAATTATATGATAGAAAACATCAATAAAAATGTGGAGCTGTAATTGTTATAACTTAACCTGGTCGGGGATGGAGCATTTCTTGAATCAGTATCAATTCATTAGCTTGTCATGAATTTCACAAGGCCTGATACAACTCTAAAATCCTTCAATACAATATTTTAGGGTACATTGGGAAAGAAGGAAAGGGTGTGGTGCTTGTGTTATGACTGGTGACTCAGTAGTATGGTAAATGTCACCACTATCACTACACACCTTGGACAACTTGGAATTTACACCTAAAATATGTAAATACTGTTACTAAAAATATGTAAATACTGTTACTAAAAGTTAAAATGACAAAAACCAATGGAAAAAATTAACCCAAGATATGATTATTGAACCCAACTATACTCTGTTCAAAATTTGTGTTCCTTTTGGCCTCTATGCTTAGATAGATAGAAATAGATTGACAGATAGATAGATAGAAATAGATAGATAGATAGATAGAGATAGTTAGATAGATAGATAGAAATAGATAGATAGATAGAAATAGCAATAGATAGACAGATAGAAATAGCTAGATATATAGAGGCTAGTGGAACACAACTTTTGAACAGACTATAGCTGAAGGAGTATAATGTGATGTGACAACAATAATAATAATAACTGTCATCATCATCAATATCCCATTTCCCTTTAATCAAGAGGTGGGAGGTTCCAAGGCTAGGGATGGTATAAAAAATATTGGTAAACAGAGAGGGATGGAAAACCCAGTGAAATGGGCCACACTTGCATTCATTTCCTCTTTCAAACCCACGAAGTATCAACTTAACCCCCTCCCCCCCACAAGGCTCTTGTATCCATGATGAAACCTCAAGTGAATATCTTCTATTCCTGCCTATCATGCACATGCTCTTTTACTTCACCCATTCCTATTCCACACATTCTTACAATCACATAATGACAGCAATATTTTGAGAAATTAAGAAAAAGCAAAACTAATACAAGAACCTGAGAAGGATATATATAATTTTACCTATTTAAATATAATCAACATCTCTAATGAAAGGTGCTCGTAAATTCTTCTTTTGTTTAAAGGCTTTGACTATATAATTATATAACCATAGCCTACACTTACTGATTTAACCATTCTAGCATATGTCAGCCTATGACAGACACTTATGATTATGACACGTGTTTTGTTGTTAGTTGCCCTTACCAGTGTCAATTTTAGTGCTTATTTTGTCATCTATTTGATGGTTTTGTTCACAATAGGTTTAATATTACAATATTCTACAAGAGTAATTGTATAACTGCTTTAAGAAGGTTTACACTACAGGAAATTAAAGTATTATACAATGGAGAAGTTAATCACCTGAGGGGACTGCTGTCATCATAGTCCATGCGGTTACGGTCCTCCTTCATCATGTTGACAAAGGTATTGAAAGAAGCTCGCTCATTGTAGAATACCAACACGTCCTCTGCAGCACTCACCTGGATTAGGGGAAACAGGGGCAATGTGATACAATGTAAAATACAAGGATAACAACAACATCAAACAAATCATATTCCTCCAAAATTAATTGTGTCGTTTTTTTCTGTTTAACATTCAGTACAGCAGACATGGACCACACATCACCTATCCACCTTCAAAGAGATACTTTCAGGTTAGATGCAAATGTCACGAGGTTATAAGTTACAATGAATGCTGTCATCACCTCACCTCCTGCATGACCATATCTTGAGAGCGGCGGAGGAAGGTTCCCTCTGCCTTGACGATTGTTTGGAGGAACTTGAGGTAATGTACTGGACATGGCGGCCGTGAGTCTCAATACAGTGGATGAAATGCTGGATCACACGTTCAGACACTTCACCACACAGATCGATGTGAGTTATCTTTGAACACTGCACAGATGGTCTTTGCCTCGAGAAGCTGCAATGGTGAATCATAGGGTTTGTAATGTCATAATCAGTTGAAAGAGGTACAGTATATCAACTGCATTTAAGTTAACCCTAAACATTTTTGGGAAAAGTAGAAAAGCCCCTTGGGGACCTACTTTTCCCCTGAAAGCAAAGGTAAGTCTTACTCTATTCCTTCGTAGTAACCATTTGTGATTCCTCTCCAGTTTTATTTGTTTTATAAAGCAGTAGGTGAATCTAAGGGGGTGAAGTTATTGTAGTTCTTGCTACACTAAGAAGTGTAATGGGTATACATGTACTGTACCAATACAAACTTATAAATTGTTTGAAAATCTAATACAGTATAATAATGCTTGATTCCACTTTTCATTCAGTTAATCTTGTCCAACCATCAAGCAAGCATCCCCAAATGCTACCATTTCTTGTGGTCCCATACCAAACACTTTATAACATGAATTTTATACTTAGCTGTATCTGCAGCAATTTTAGTTAGTAAGCAGTAAGGCTCTTCTTATGTACTTATATATTTCCTATTTATAGCTCTTACTTTTCTATTTATATCATTATATTAAACTAGAAGACTAAATATTAACTCAAAATGCAACAGAGAGAAAATAAACTTACCCCAGGGTTGAGGAAGAGGTCAATACTCTTGTGAAGGAGTGCCTGGTTGGCTCGGTCTCCCAGACAGAAGTTTTGAAGAAACTGGTGGGCTAGTTCAATCAGCTCATTCATACGTTTATCTTCCTTCTTGTCATATGGTATCTGAGGGGTTGACTGATTAGTTAACACAGTGGAAGAAAATTATTCGCAACATTTTAACAGTTAGCGCTATATTCCTACTGCCACACAACCTATGGTGAGATGAAGATCAGATTAATAAGAAATTACCAGATATGAACCAATGTATGAAATATATGAAAAGAATTGATCAGTGTCAAGGCTGCAATTGAAGATAAAATTGATAAAGTTAGAGATATACAGATTGTAAGTTTCTTTGGATTATGATTCCAAGTTCTCCAGAAATAGAGAGAGAAGCAAGGCACACCTGAAGAAGCTCAAGGACGACTGAATGAACGCCCATGTTGCGGAGGAGACGCTGCTCATTGCGACGTGGGGCCAGGTTCCCACTACTTGTCTGCATCACACACAGTTTGTTCATATGCACCAAGATCTGTACAGGAAAAAAGAACCTCCAGGAGTCGAACATCATAGTATCGTAAGGATGGGGCTTTTCTATGAAGTACAATCAAGTTACCTCTATGCTGTACTGAAGAATCTCACCTCAATATGTATCTATATCAAACCATGGAAACATAAATTCATAATTAATTTTTGTATTCTTTTATAACTTATAAATATATAATTGTATGATATATGCACTAAAGCTCAGATAAAAAGTTTCACTACTACTTTACAATTAACTTTCATGCTTTCAGAACAAGTCTTGAAGAATAGCACAACATTTTAAAAAGTAGTCTCTAAAGAGGCTTGAGGTATGAAATAACATCTCTGAGAAAACAATAAAATGTGTTGGAGAGACTGACCTGCTGAATGCGCTTGTAATTGTCTGCCTGCTCTGGCTCAAGGGGCGGGCCCAGACCAAGGTCGATGGCTGATTCCTGCTTGTCCTGGGCAGATAGGCGGGGAGCTGGGTGTTTCTTTGGCTTACTGTCACCTGCAGGGTTAGGGTAAATACTGGGTCACAATCAAACTATGTACTAACTGAGGGAAGTTGGGAAACTGATTGCTAGATAGTTTGTTAGATGCTATAGGTACAGTAGATTGTTATATGATATAAGGTTGTTTTGATTCCATAGCATCCCACACACACACCATTGTATGGCATCCATATGACCTTACAAATTCCTGAGACACCTATGATTGTCAAATAAATCTTACATTCCCATAACTGACAATTACCAGATTATGCAAGATAAGGGATACAATAATGATATTACTGTATGGTTGTCTCTCCTCATTAAATACCCTTACCATCATCATCTTTCTTCTTCTTCTTTTTCTTGCCCCCTGGGGCATCATCATCAGTGGAGTGAGATTTGTACACCCAGAGTTCTGACTTCTCCACCAGGTTCCTCAGGTCATCTTGGTCCTCCTTCATCTGTTTGTAGCTTTCCACATCTCCATCCTGTACCAGCAGTTGGACTTGTTGGCACCAGATGAACTCTTCAGATCCAATGTCATAAGTAAATATTTTTTCAATATACCTTGGAATTTCAAAGAAAAAAATAGGAGACTTTATCTTCCCGTTTTCTGATACTTACATGATTACTCTAACAAAGCATGATTAAGCTTTACTATTCTATGCTGTATGCTGTTCCCTCCCATTAATGCCTCAAACTTTTACATAAAGGTATTTGTCAGGTTTGGAGCTCCAGTAAAGTATTAAACATGTTCACTCATAATTAATTAAAATACTTGGCCCATCATGAATTCACTGATCCTTACTTTTAACAAATTACTGAGAAAAAGGGAAAAGCTTTAGGGCCAAGTCAGTGAGCTAAGATTTATGACCACTCACTCACCTGTTTGAAGTTTTGTAGAACCTCTTGACGTTGTGAAAAGTGTCTGAAGAGCAGCTGTAGTGAGCGTGACACCAGGGGAGGGTACTCATGCATGGTCAGGTGCAGCAACACACACAGGAACTTTTTCCCTCCCTCACCGTCAAGATCAAGGTTTGTGTTCTCCTCACTGGCGCCCCAGAGTTGTCAAGTCATGGTAGTGGTAGGAACATTATGGTGGTGGTGGATGTGGTGGATGTAGGGGTGGTGGTGGTGATAATGGTTACGAAGTTATGGTAGTGTTCGTATCGTATCGTTGATAATGGTAAACAAATTATAATGGTGGTAGTGTTGTGGTAATGGTATGGGGATTTATGGTCATGGTAAAGGAAAAATTTCATGAAGTAGTATTCAAAAATAAGACAAATAAACTTAAATTTCTCTACTGTTCTGCAAATATATATTTGGTAACAATATCAATCAGGACTCGAACCTGGTACTGTAGTTTCCTTCATTATGGTGGTTAGCGGCTGGGAGTCCCATTCTGATGTACCGGGTTTGAGTTCTGATGAGGTTATCATAAAATTAACACTCAAAGTTTTATGTCTCTTGAGGGACGATGAAACACACCTGGGTGCATCTCTGTTCTCACATATTTCTTTCCTGGGACCTTTGGCAAGCCACTCAACTTTACTTAAACAGAATCGTCATCAAAATGGCAATATTTCTATTAAAAATTGTAATGATGATAATGATACCACACCAGCTGGGGTCAAATGCCACCAGGAGAAGAGATGGAGAAGAGGGATAACAAGTGTTGATGGAAACTGAAGAACTGAAAGTGATTGAGTAAGGACTTATGAAGCATCAATACTATTTACGTACTGTACAGGTTACAACACACAACATAGCCAAACTCACGTCTCATCAAAGATGCTCTGGGCCTGTGACCAGATGTTTTCCAGATTCTTATTCTTGAGTCCCTGTGATATGCCGTCAGAAGTGATGACACTCGGGTTTTCATTACTCTCACGTTTGAAGATGGACAGCAGGCAACTGATTCGATAGTCAAGCCGCACATTGAGAATAAACTGTTGAGGAATGACAAAGTGAAATACTTTTAATACTTTTATATATTTAATAATGAGCTTTGTAAATACAATATTGCACAGTGCAGGGCCTTGAACTAAATATGTAAATCTGCTCCAAACAAACTTGATCCATAAGCCTCATTCTAATTACAGTGATGAACCAAAAAAAACAGGAACAAACTACCCACAAGACGAATGAAGCTGGTTCAAGTTAGATTACAGTATATGTTAGTTACATTGCAGTTAAAACAGTTGGAGTTGGAACTGCACTTCACAGTACAGTATCTGCATTATTGACAAACTGCACACACTCACCTCCAGGATCTCTATGATATTAAGCTTGGTATCCATAACAAGTGTATCCTCTTTGTCAGTGGTGCTGGCCTTCTTCTTGGGGCTGGATCCGGAGCCGCTCCCTCCAATACGTGCTCCCATCATCCTCGTCGTGCCTAGAGCCAGGTTCGTTACAACAGCCCCCATGTCACCCAGGCTCTTAAACACACCACCTTTGCCTATTGTGGTAGTCAGGGATGGGTGGATGGGCAGGGAAGGGAGGAAGCAGGTGCAAGTTGGAGTGCGTGCGTGAGGATAATGCCAATTGTAGAATTTTACATGCATTTAATTTGTATATGTGTGTGTGATGTACAGACAAAGAAATTAAGCCGTTATTAACATGCATGATGGAAAGGGTCAAGACCAGACCCAAACCAACAGTAAAATACAGACACCACCAGCAATTCAATCACATACACATGAACCAAACAGCACATGAAGCAATACACACACAGCCACAGTGCAAATATGCAAACACAAGAAGACAGATTAATCAGAATTAAAACAATGAAAGCATAACAGCAGAGAATAAAGTTGAGAATAAATCAAGTTGAAGTGACATAAAACAAGGTGAAGATAAGAATAGTTTGCAATGAGAGCCCATAACAAATAAAGTCAACAAAACAAAATTGGATAGGAATATAAGCAGCACCATTATCACAAAATCAAGAATGAATTAGCCGACAGACATGGATGAATAACACACAGCACAAGATTCCATTAATAGCAGTGTTTTGCAGCACCAGAATACAGTTAGTTTCCATTTGTGTGGTGAGCGATGGAAAGAGATGGAAAGAAAGATTATAATTATGGTACAGTTTACAGTTAAGTTAATATTCATGCAAATTTTTAATAGTTCGTTCAACCATGCAAAAGGCAGTTAGGTAGGCTACAGTATTGAGAATAATTTAATACAGAGTGCAAGTATCAACATCCATGCATTAGCAGTAAATCAAATAGCAAGAGCATTAGTATTCCACAAACACAATACAAAGGTTGCAGTAAAACAAAAGCAAATAAAGAATATTTAAAGAAGAGTTAAGGTAATAATGTTACATGTGGGGCGAGAGGAGATGTGATCAAAAAGGAATGAAAGAAAGTAAAGAAATATAGAGATAGAGAATAGTGAAACAGGGTTGGCAAATAAAGGACCAGGTGAGGTGCGAGGGGAGGGTGAAAGGAGAGAGAGAGAAAACAATCAGTTGTTAATTAAAATAAAACAAAAACAGGAGAAAAAAATATATAACAAAAAAAAATACAGACTACAGAGCATAAAAATAAATAAGACCACCAATACTTTGTGAAATGGTTACCATGTTGGAGAGTATTATTCCAAAACAACAAAACACAATAAGCCTAACCCACTCTCCAAGCACAGCAATATTAAAGGGGGTAAAATGGTGTTGGTTAAATTGGAGACTATTGCATTCTCCAAACTGTGCCAAGAAACAGACTGTTTTGTGGCAAAGCTGAGAGGAATGAGTAGCCTTCAGTTTGCCAAACAATAACGCCATACACCGCTGCTAACATTCAATGTTATCAACTGCAACACTACTACACTTGATGATTTAGCAACATCGACACATCAATACAGTATCATCTACAATTCTACATGTTTATTACACTGATACATAGGCAAAATATTGTCTCATTTATATAATTTCTTCCCTCTAGCAACCTGCTATAAGTGATTAACCCCTTAACTGTCACATCATCTTTCAGTTCCTGAAATGTAGCGGATAATACATTCAACTTGTGAAGACACTGTTGATAATAATGGGGTTAAGCAGTCATAGCAAACAACCATGAAGCATTATCACCTTCACATCTAGATAAACTGAAAGGCTGCCTTCTACAGTAATGGCATCCAAGCACCATGAAGCATTTTATGTGAAATACTGTACTGGTACTTTTGCCCATAAATTCAGTAAAATTGTCTCTGTAGCTTTTAAGACTGGAAAGCAGTCCCTCAATTATTATCAGCCAACCTATTCATTCCTAAACCACAACAATTTCACCTGCATCTATCTAACCCTTAAACCACATATGGTGATAACTTAAAACAATCCACTGATTAGGTCCCATTCTGGTAGAGATGTTTTTAACCCTCACATGTTGGGCAAAGTCCGTGCACTAACTGCCAGTCACACAAAATTGCTGTGTTTACCTTTACTTTACTCGGGGCTGCTCGGCCAGACGCCTTAAAGAACTTCAACAACAACAACTTTTAAAAATTGGTAATTCTGTACAGTAGCTTTTACAGTTAAAGAAAAAAAGAAAATATCATCACAACTTACAAATTTTTATCTTTCAGATGAAACCAGATATGAGTTTCATTGGACATACAGTTTAGCTACAGTGGTGGAGTGAACAGAGGTAGTGAAAGCAAGCCGAGCAGGTGGGCAAAGGGCGTGAATAAGTGAGGATGCAGGTGGAGGTGAGTAGGATGAGGTTTGGTGAGGCCCAGCACAGAGACAAGCGTGAAGTAAAAAATCTGAACACATTTTAAGTTAGTCTATAGACACAAAATACTAATTTGAACCTGAATCAATGGCAGGAAATTATATTTGCCATATGGCATATCATAATGTGGTCAACATGCTCTACATGGCATATCCCAGTATGCAAGGGTTAAAATGTCTCTGCTTCCAATAAGTGTGTAAAATGCACGAGATGAACATATTGTTATAAAATAAATTTCAACTCCTCCAGCACTCTGTACTTTTATGCAGCCCATCAGTGTCTAATACAGTACTGTACAGAATATAATATCTGAATGATAATGTAAATACATCTGTAGTTTAAGGGTTAGGCATATGCATTTTACAAGGTTGAAGTCCTGATTAAGTTACCATACAACTACCATAAATATTATTAACACAACACGAAAAGCCATAGCTAACATTAAAGGTGCCGGGCTAAAGAAGCCTTTAATAAGGAGTCCGGGAATTAAAAAAATACTAACAGTATATTTCAGTACTAAAGTTGAAACCCACAACCAACTGCAGTACAAATCAAAATCAACTGCATTCAAGTAATGAAGCATTAATTAAACAAACACCAGTTAAGGAGGACTGTATAATTATACTGTATATATATTTGTCTTTGACAGACCTTCAAAATTTAAAAGCAATAGTAAATATTGTCAAATGTTTCTTCTCCAATTTACATATGATTTTTATTGTGACTCACGGATTCTTTTGAAGCAACAAGTACTTTGAAAAATAAAGAATTACTGTACTGGGGTTAATTAATGAGAGGCTTCCTTCTGCTGCTTCACCACTTGGTCTGCAAATGATCCAGGTTTCTACTGAGGTTAGTTAGGACTCAAATTTTGTGTGAAAGAACATACCACCTATAATGAAGCTAGTGTTGAAAAAGTCACTGCAATATGTAAAGAACTTTGTTTGAACACCATAAACTAATATATCTTTCTTTCCATAATATAATTTTTCTCTGGAAAAAGGATTCACAGCAATCCCATATGTTAGGAAATAAAAAGATGGACCTATATTAGTGCTTTCCATCTCAACCAACCTCTTCAACTGTGATTATATAAAGCCATTACTAACTATACTTCCCTTCAATATGTATAGATTCCTAATTATTTACGATTACATTGTGGTCTATATAACATTCATTTAATCAATTAAGAAATATTGGTGCATATAGCAAAGGTTTGTGTACACATTAAACTCTAGGGAATTGTAATACATCAACACACTTCTAGTTAGATAATTAACAAACTTGAGAAGAAAACCACGAGGAACCATATAAAACAACTAAGGAAAAAAGAAGATTATAAGTAACTGAGGTCAAATGAAACCTATATCTCCACCTGACAGTATCAGCTCTGCACCACCACTTTACCTAAGCCACTATCTGCCTTATCTGTGCCTGCCATTACCTTCCTTTCCCTCCGAGGACTTTTGGGGGGAAGCTTTAGGGCTGGGTGTCGTCCATGGAGGTATAATCTAAGAGGAGGCGGCATGACGTCACAGAGGTGAAGCCAGTTTTCTATTGGTCGGCTGTCCTCCCTACCCCCCATTGACTCAAAACATTGAACAGCTGATCATGTCGGACCATCAATTTCACCAACATTCTTTGCCATTTTTTAAGATAATGGTGGCGTGTTCAGCATATGGGTGTACCCAGAGAGACAGGAGTCTTTATACTACATTTCATATGTATGTTAAGAAAGTCATATAGAAAAATATACGACAGAAATTGACAAATCAACGAAGTGAATTTCATCACCTGCCTCGCACACCGCGACACGTACCCATGTCCTGTAGAATATTAATACTGTACACACAAAAACTGTAAAGCCAAGGCTATTATAGTGTTATGATATTAACTATTAATGTATAACCTGACGTATATATAGCATTGACAGGGTTATAAAAGATAAACTGGCTCCATGGGGGGACCTATTTGTGCCTAAGTTAGGGTTGGCCTGAAGGATAACTCGAGTGTTGAGAGATTGTATTATGAATGTTTTAGCATATTTCATAATGTTTTAAAGATATTTAATTTATAATTGTGTTTACTATGTAGACTATTTGGTTGTTGAGAATTTAGGTGTAAGTTGAAAAACCGTAGTCTAAGTTAAGCCAATGTTCAGAAAGAGTTTTTATAATTGTGAAATTACTGCCTGGGACTGATGAGTAAAATTAATGTTTCTGTGTAAATCAGAGTGAACTGAAACTGAGGAAGTGATGACACACTTTATGCAGTAACATGCAGCCATCATTGTAAGATTCCATGTGGCTTATAAGTGGTAAAATGGGTTTGATACAAGACAACACACCTGAGTGTCAACTCAATTACATGACAGTTCTGGGTGTTACATTACACATCTCTTCACTACACATCACATATCTCCAGTATGCCTACCATATACACATCTTCACTACCCTATTCACATGTTCAGTACACTATACACTTCTTCACTACACACACATCTCCATTACCTTAATTATACACATCATCACAACACACCACATCTTCACTACCCTATAGGCTACATATCTTCACTACATTATACACATCTTCACTACACTATGTAGGCTACATTTTCACTGCAGATCACACATCTTCACAGCACATACACACATCTTCACTTCACTATACACATCTTACTGTATAATTATAATCTTATTTATATACTATACATAAAGAGTGACACAAGGCCTTCCACAGTCTCATACTAAAATCTTTATATAATTAATACCCACACATGAAGCTGGTAGGCCTATGGTTCGTTACTTGTGAGGTGCTTGGCTACAACGAAAGGAAATTTAAGTGAAAAAAGATGTAGTTTGTTGACAGGCAAACAGTAAAATATTATTACTATCTGCTTGTCAACAAACTATAACTTTTGCTCACTTTCCTTCCTGTTGTAGGTATCTCGCAAGTAGCGAGGCATACCAGATTCACGTGTGGTCATCTGTACTTGTTGTTATTTCTCTGTAACGTTATAATACGGTCTGTGGGTTGGTGTGTAAGCTATCACCTTCTCTTATACTATACTTTTTGCATAAAATAAACTATTCATTCATTAATCAATTCATTCTTTCATTCATACTCCTAGGAAAAGTTTGCGAGAAGAGATAATGCTCTAGCTGGAAACAGCGATATTTAATGGGTTTAAGTACTTTTGATAATATACAGAATTGGATAATTTTATGTAGTTATCATATATGGAACAAATTCAAGTCTCTTTCTGGCTATGATTATAGGATATATGAGAAAATAAGACTATAATTATAATGGGAGTAAGGCGGGCGAGGCAATGTTTTGAGTCAATGGGGGGTAGGGTAATAGGCTCCGCCCCTTGCTTCACTTTGGGTGTACAGGACGAGTGGCTCATGCCGCCTCCTCTTAGATTATACCTCCATGGTGTCGTCGACCTGTGTCTAACCAGTCTTGGCCCCTCCCCAACCCTGGTCACTTTTACCACACTCCCCTTCTCAGTAGTACCAGCACCAGTTGCTCCCTCGTACCCTGGTAGACTTGTTCCCACAACCCCAGGAGATGTGTCACTTGTTGGGGTCTGGGTAGATGGGATGATGGCAGGGGTAACTTCTATACTTGGAGTGGGTGTAGATGGTGCACGGGTTGGGGTTATGGTTGGTGCTGTACTGGTTGGGGTTGTGGCTGGAGCTGCATTGGTCGGGGAGGGGGGTACTGGTGTCCGTGAGGGGGAGGTGGGGGCACCAGAGGAGGCACTTAGTGTGTCATGTTTAGCCTCCTCCTCCTTAACAGTGTCCTCTATGTGAGCAGCGTGTGAGAGAGAGGCCACAATGTATGCTTGGCTTACAAGCTTATACTGTACTGCCTAACTATCTTATAAATTATCAATATAAAGTCCTGTACTACTTTACCATCTTACAAGCTATCTATTTTAATAAACAGCATCTCTATCTTGCAAACTTTTATATGAGCATACACTGGCTGGCTTCTTTAAAAGCATATATTGTCACACTCTCCTCACTTACATATAAAATACCATCTTATAATGGGACATTTTGAAAAGTGGAGGGATAACTCACTTAACTCATTTTCATGTGCATGTGGGAAACTAAGTGCTGCATAATATATGAAGCTTCCGGCAACAACCTCAAAAATCTTCAATGGTAGACAAAATTCATGACAACAATTAATAACCACACGGCAATACTGAAACCATAACGGGATATGTCAAGGATTTACAGACTATGATAGAAGCATTACTGTTTCATTCTTGAATATTGTCTGTCACTGATGTGTTTACTATTCTTGCCAGAAACTGCCAATACCATTCCGATACTCAGTTCCCCGTCTGTACATTTATGAGCCAAATTTCCATGATATTAAATTGGAGTTAGAGAAAGGTTTGGTGTATATCCCCTATGATGATGATGATGAAAGCAAGTTGTCATTTTTAACCAGGCAATTGCTATACTATTTACCTACCAATAAAAAATTCACAAACATATGGTTGACTTCAGTGTTCATTAGTTCACACAACACAAGCAATAATTATAAATGCCATCATCCACACAGAGTACAGTAGCTCCCTTTAAATCCATTCATCTATCCTAAGGGGGTAATACAGTGTTGGTAAATCGGGAACAACTGATTCCTCCAAACTAATCCAAGCAACAGGCCACCATTAATTTTGTTCGATATCAGGTCCTGTTTCCTGGCATACTGTGGAGAAATCAGTAGCCCTCTAAGTTACAAAAAATAGAATAACAAATGTTCTATCAATCAAGGTACGGTAGTTACATAGCTTAACCAACAAAAACTTAACAGACTTGAATTTTAAATTTATAAACCAGGTTTCCATAATGTATTGGCCTACAAGTCTCAAAAGTATGGTTTATTGCCAAAGCATAAAGTTCACTGCATGGAAATAAACTTAACCAAGCACAAGCACAGCAGTCGCCAATGACAGATGACAGCAGCAGGATCAAAAGTTGAGGACAGAAGTACAGACGGGGAACGATGTCTTTGCACACTTTTCTAATACTGTAGTCATTACTGATTCAGACAACACAACAGTATACAATAAACAAAAGTAATTGCATCGATCCGTGACCGGAGGATTGACTGAGTGACATATTTTTCATTATTCCATCTAACATCATGTGACTCTTCATCATCCATTCATGATTGTTAATTAATAATAGGTTTTACTATATATAATACTGAATGAATTACCAGAAACTATCTTTATCTCCAATGAAGTATACAGGCACATCACTCCCCAAGCAGACAATGGAAGATAAACTGAGAAAACCGAAACAGAACGTCCACACAACAACACTCTCTGTAATGTTTTTACTCTCTATCTTTGCATGGAACAGTTCTACTCTATGGTGTATGTTTCTCCGGATTGGTGCAGGCGGAAAGAGTCAATGTTCAAATTAAGTCAAATTTTATAATAATGAAGAAGGGCTGATGTTACTATATGTATATTACTTGCCCTTTTCAGAACACTGGCCCATATTGTGAACAGACGGATACTTAGTTTGCATCTTGGTATGCAACAGATCAGTTGTTTTTAACTACAGTACACACACATGGAAGCTACCATATTACATAAGCAGATATTGGTATCCTCTTTTAACATTCCATATCAATGATATATGCGTACTGACTACAGTATCGTATGAGTTTCTTATCACCATGTTCAAAACCAGCTGACTTACAGTACTATTTTTACCATTATTATTACCATTACCATTAGCCCAAAACCACTATTTAATTACCTCAGTGGTATGCAAAAGCAGGCTTTATGCCCAGGTCTTTAGCCACTAATCCTCCTGGTAGGATAGTGGGTAGTTGGTACTATAAATCCCTTCCATTCATAAGGTGATCCTCTCCAGTATTCTGAACTTCCAGGAACACTTTGGGTTTCCTATGCCTTTTATACGACTCATCAGGTCAGAACAAAAAAGACACACTGTACAGTATACAGTATGTTGTAAACTACAGCACTAGTAATTGCCAACCAATAATAGTTTTTGCCTTTGGTATACTGTAATGCAGGGTGTCTCGCAAGTTGCAGCGGAGCCGAAGGGGGATGAAAGATTATGTAATTTTAAGCAAAAATTACTCTATAAATATCCAATTTTTCAGGGCTGGTTTAGGAGTAAGTACACATGGTGTGTATGGTGCACCAGCCATTGTTATGGCTGGTGCTACTCCTGCTCAATATTGCCGTCAAGTTATTTTTTATATTTTTATATTTACATGTTCTTGTTCTAATTTAAGTTCTTCTATCAATAAAAATGTCCTTTAAGTGATTGTTCTAGGAACGTTTGGTGCATCAAAGTGGAGTAGCTAGGTTACATACTGTACAGTACAGTGCACTAATAGCAACTATGGTACACCTGATAACTCCTTCACTATACAGTAGAGTGTTCCAAGACCTGAGAAACTGTGTATTACCAGCCACCAAAGACACGGCCTCAGCAAAGAAGTTAAACTATAAGGCTTTGGCATCCAAGATACACAAGTGTTAAGCAAGATCCTGCTAGCTCATGCCCTGTGTACCTGTTTTAATCCAGGTATATGCTTTTATTGGCAAACTATTTATTATTTATACACAAGTTGTTATTATTAGGCACCACCATGTTATCATTATTTTGAGCACACTGCCTGAGAGTCATGCACAGGCCAGCCAGCACCATGCAAAAGAAGAGAAGTTGTGAAGAAGTGAAACATAAGTATAAACGTGTCTTGAGTGTCATTTACCAACGCAGCGGTTTTGTCCTGGGGCGGCAAAGGTTGATGATAAGATGTGTTATTGTTTGTTCAGGCACACATACATACACACCACACCATCCTTTCTTCACCTAAATTTCATACACATTCTAGCTAGGACTATAATACATGATATAAAATTGTTGACAGTTTTAGGCTATGGCATACAATTACAGGGTGCTTATTTCCATAACCTTATAAACAACAGCTTGGAGTTATGTTAAATAACCATATAATGTAGTGTGATACCTACCTTTTCATTATTCATCAACATTTTTCTTAATAAAATAGTTGTATCTTGATATCCAATGAAACTTAGACATGTCAATTTAGTCTTAGGATGGCATTATTAAGCTTTAGTCTTAAGATGGCATTATTAAGTTTTTTTCATTGCTCAGTTCCTATTATTTTGCAATGCAAATTTTGAGGTGAAACGTTGTTTCGTCGAAGAGTAAGTTTAATAATATCACCCTTAGAGTACTGTATCTTCTTCTGATATTACTGTATCTATGGAATTAGGAAGGCATCTCTGGGATACCCTGAATGTGAATGGAGTGCCACACACACACTAGCAAAAGCTTAACAAATATCTAGCCTACTGTACTTCCACACTGACATGCCCCCTTTTCTTGTCTCTCATCATTTCTCTCGATTTCTACACAATATTCCTGAGAACAAAAGGTCTGTTTTTTTTAATGACAGAAAATGTCCACAGCAGACATCGTAATGGTTGGCTATGATATAGTAAACACCATATTTACCATGAGCCTTCAAAATGCAAACTACAGTTGTTGAGGACTGAACCAAAATATTAAAATATCATGGAAAACCTAAGTAGGGTGTGTGTGTCTGATCCTGTTCGTTTAAATACAAAGTTTTGTGCAGTCTGCCAAAACTGCAGCTGATCACAAGAAATTTTTTTTGTGATGGAATGGATCAAGTGGATTTTTGTCACTTGAACAAGAACTTAAATCTGATTTTGTTACCAGGAACATAGCATTAATTTCCCTTCACATCATTAACATTCCTCATAATGCCTTTATATCCACACACACATTAGCACACCATATAATAAAAACTACAATATCTAAAATCAGAAGATAGCTAACTTGTGACAAGCAGCCTTTGCTATAATACTGATGCTAGTTTTCTCACTAAATATAACCATAGTATGAAAATACAGGATGCACTCACATAAACAATTAAATATTTTTCCAACAAGAAAAATGTTTGCCACCCTGAAGCATCCCATCTTCATGAAAATCAACACTTGGTAAATAGATCATGTAAACCCTGGCTACATTTTAAAACATAAGCCACACAATGATTTATATAACAATTGGATGCTTCCTGATTATGGGCTGTATGCAAGAATAACTGTGGTGTTGACGATGATGTAGTCCACACCAACGTATGCACCAAGGATGTTCTTGAATATGTCTTAATGATATGTGTTGTATCCTGAATGTTTCAAATTCAAGAATGAAATCTGAAGCCCAAGGGAAACTTTTCTCACTCCTTCCAAGTGAAGATTTCCGTAACAACTGAACATTTCCAATTGTGGCACGCATTACCAGACAGCACAGCAGTATAGCCATATTCTTCAGCCACCTCATACAATTACAACATTGCCATCATTATCATCATCATCATTACCATCCATATTCATCATTCCCATTACAATACATGTATCTCTAAACACATCACAAAATGACATTCAAGCAATGCGAGGCTAATAGAGTGTCTTTCAGTAATGCCAAACACATACTCATACCTTACCGTACCATATAGATTCTACCTTGATAAACTAGGAAAGAAGAAACACTACTGAAAAAGCTGTGATTCCAGCACATGCCAAGCTGTCCACTGTTAAATATTTTCCAATCTTTTATGAGGATAGGTACAGGGTTTGGGTACCTTAAATATAATTAAAACTATACCCTGATAGTTATGTTGACTCTTGTCCACTTTCACACAGATGTAATCCAGGGCTGAGGGACACAAAATTAATATGATTTTGGATTATCTTTAAATATTCCTACAGACTGGTACAGTGTTTTTATTCTTAGTCTTGTGGCTTGTACAATTAGTAAGGTAATGTTCAATGTATGGTACTGTGCTCAGCCAGGTATAGGTTATAATCCCAGCTCTGTCAGTGAAGTGTCCTCCTCTTGAGGAATACTAGCAAACCTAATACAGTACTTAAACATGAATTAATAAATTAACCATGCAAGTATAAATATAGATATGTTATTACCTCTGTTTTATCTATCTTCCCTAAACAAAGCTTCATTACAATAAATAGAGAAGCTAACTCAACCAATAAATCTGTCTCTATAAATTACCAAATAAGTCATTTTTACACATTACTGCACCATACAAACCTGCCAATTTAACACTTTATTATACTATGGAATTAAATCTTTTCACATCAGACGATTGACTTTATTAATCTTTCTACTATGCAATGTTTTTTTAAGTTATGCTCCTGCTCTCTTCAGCATACTGGACCTATAATTAACTCATCCTTACTCACAATACAGCAAGAAATATAGAAGGGATTTCTAAACACCGAAAATCATAACTTATATAATATCCATATTCTCACTGACCTAAGAAAAAGATATATCTTCACCACGTCATTTCCACTTCCAATCATTACCACCACCAGCAAGCCTACCACTTCCAGCAACACCACCATTACATCCACTTCCTTCTCCAATGCTACTACCTCCACCACTGCTACCACTACCACTACCTTGACAACTTCCATCACCATACCTATCATCAATAAAACAAGACATAGAGATGAGACATTTGAGGCTGGATCTCAGACCATAGTCGGGCATTCTTCACCGGGTTGACCATCTCCTGTTGTTCACAGTCAACGTGCATATGCAACATCAGTCGGCAGAATGCAGCACGCAGGTCATATGATAGTGTCTCTTCTTCCATGCATCTGTTGGGATTAAATACGGACATATGAGTTTATTATAACCGATTGTTTTTGTTGGTTGATGATAAAAGTTCACTTAGTATAACCAAACTAAAAAGGATAATTGTGAATCATTTAAGTCTGCAACTGAAGTGTTAGGAGTTGAGCACTAATTAATTATTGTCTATGAATTCCTCAAGACTATATCTTCCAATAATGTCATTGTCATTGGCATATGTGATAAATTTACATTTCTTATCTTTCACACTTTCCAGCCAAAATCTAACGCTTGAAAATCCTTAACCAGCCAAGAATTCCTTACTTCAGCATTAGGTTGATTTTAAGGAGGGGTGACAAAGGCCTGATGGCAAGGTACTGGCGGTCGAGACACATGTTAGAGAAGAGATCAAGCATGTGGCGGTAGTACTCAAGAATGAGGCGGTCCTGACCTCCTGCCCTGTCGGTGTCAGCCAAACTGTCTGCATGGGCTGCCAGTTCCACAATAGACTTACTGCACTGTAGGAAAATAATGATAGAAGTAGTACAAACAATAGGAGGAACATTCACCCACAAGAGCTCCATTATTGCCAACCTTCTCCATCCCTCCCTCTCTGTATGGATACACCTCACTTCCCTCTACCAACAGTCCTTCCTCCCTTAAACCTGCCTGGGACTGTCCCATTACTTTACCTTTCATGCTTCCCCTTCTTAAAGTATGGGGGGGGGGGGTCTCTTGCCTGCTGCCACGACCAGGTGAGTGATCAAGATTCTACCACTGTGTCTGGGCAGCGATTTTATGAAAAACACTACATGTATTTCACTTCATCCCTCCTCTGAAACTACAACACCTAGAAACTTAGCTTTGGTTTCATACTCACCATCAACTATTCCTCTTTCAAATGAGACAAACCCTAGCTCTCTATGACTCTTGGTTATGAAGATAAGAGTTGATGAAGTCTATCACCCCAAGCAACATTGACTCTAGGTACCCAGGTAAAGTACTGTCCGGTTAGCAGAATATGAGAGATAACATACTTGTCCATTACTCCAAGTGAGGACAACTTCTTCATCCCTCTCGATGGCCACCATGGGACACGACCCTTCCACGTCCACGTCCACCTCCATGTCAACCTCCACCAGCCTGTTACCAACACATAGATCTATAATACAATACATTCCATCACCAACCCTTTGCTGAATTATTCTATATCAGATCATTGCTAAGTTAAATTGTCTGATAAACAATAACCTATGGCAAATATATTCTTATAATGACTTTGCTCTAATATCATTAAGTACAGTAACACTAGCTAATCACACTTGGCATCCAGATTTGCCCTGAGAGGTTTCTATGAAATACTCCAAATATTATCCTTGAATAACCCTGGACTATGTACGTACACTTTTATCGTAAAATACATATAAGATAAAATTCTTAACAGATAATAAACATCACAAAAAGAACACTTACATTATTACCCAGCCACATACAATCCCAATACTGTACCTGGATACTTTTATGTAACACTTCTCATACATTACAAAGCATACAGTTTCTATAAATCTGAAACAGATTACCATTGATACACTAATACATACATATTTACATCATACTGTATGTATACACTTTAGCATATTACCTTCACATTAATTTACCTGGTCTCAATAAGGATATCTTTGTTTTTTTCACTGAAGACACTCTTACAAATAAGTTCTTGGGTACGAGAGATGGCTTGGTTGTTGGAGATACACAGGACCTGAAGAAACATACTAGTTAAACAACACAATAATGTAAATGGTGATGATTCTTTACAATCATATAAAGGTTCTAACTGATTATACAACCAAAACTGAAAATAATAAAAAAAAGTAGCCCCTGAAAAATGACAACTGTATCTAGCGATGAGAAAGAGCTGAAACTCATTATTCTCTCCATGGGTACAAACCAAAGGATAAATATAAACATTAATCTAACCACAGACTGTATAGACGTGACAATAAAAACAAAACCATACCTTAAGATAGTCAAGAAAACGCCAATCCCATTTGTGCATGTTTTTCCGTACCAGACCAACGAAAGTCTCCATTTCTGTGGCTGTGATGTGTTTCTCCAACAGTTTACGGTTGTTATGGAGTAGTGCTGTGATGGTTTCCTCAGCCAGTATGTCAATACCTATTTGTTTTTGCATGAACCCAAAGTGCTGTGCAATGTGTTCCTGTAGGGAAGGAAAATATAATACATAAATAAATATACAACAAAGATACAAATACAGAACTGTAATATATTAAGAATAATCTGCAGAGAATGAAAGGGATTTTGATATCATCATCAATACCCCATTTCCCCTTTTTTAAGAAATGGCGAGTTTCTTGCACCAGTGCAGGATCCCAGAGAGGCCAGGGGCCAATTCCAAGGCTATTTGAGCCTTTGGTGGGGTCACTGTTAGAGGGCAGGGTCCCCAACCCTCACTTCCTCCCCCCTATATCGTAGGGGATACGAAGCTGACTGCATTATTTCAAGAATGATGGGCAATGGGGACGCCACTTCTCTACACCGAGGGATTTTGTCAAGTTAGCAAGGAGTAAAGAGATTAGTGTCAGGCAACACATAATATTAGACATTACAATCACTATCAAAGATACATACCTGGTTCTTTCGGTACCCTTGCTGAGCGAGGCGGAGAAGGCGGTAACATAATCTAAAGATGGATTTATATGCTGAGTGGCGTGGATCATTAAGTTCATCTATACGAAGCAGTGGCCCATCACCTCCCTCAGTCTAAGTGAAAGGTGCCTGCAGAATCTTGAATATCTATGTCAAGAAATATGGATGATTAGAACTATGGGTATCTGCAGTAAGTATATTCTGTCATTTTCTACTGACAGTATAATTATGTCTACCGTCAATGTCATATACACTAATTATGTTGTGGTGTTCTTTTCAGTACAGAGGTCAAAACAGGAGCCAGGGCTAGCCTCGTAAATTTGATCCAGTAGAGAAAGATAAGTGCTACTAATATTGTACATGATAATCCTTGAGATGAATACAACACAGCATAATAAGTCACTGGTGGTTAACTGCTTGAGGATGCTCTGTTCCCTGAGCAGCTTCTGTCCATCTCTGTTGGGGTTAGAGACCTCAAGAGTGAGGGCATTGGGTTCACTCTTGTTCTGCTCATGTTCTTTCTCAGCAGTGAAGTACACCAAGTCCAGCAGCAACAACATCAGTGATCTGACACATAAAACACACTCCATTACTACCAGTAAACCAGATGTAACTATATTAAACCACCATATGACAAGGGGTTGTATGTAAGAACATTGATGGTGTTGATGATGACATGGTACAAGTATTGTGTCTAAGGAGTCATCATATTTGTACTATGTCATCATCAACACCAAAGTAGTCACATTCTAGACCTGCAGTTACTCTATATTTGGGAATTGTCTGACTTTTCTAGATGGAGTGCTGAGAATTGCTTCATACTGAGTTACTTATCTAAAATTTACATACAATACATATACAGTACTGTATTGTGTTCGTTTTCATGCTGTAGTACAGCCACAAAAATTATCACAAAATTTTGTTATTGTATTTTATTTCATCTGGGTGCATACAAACTTATGAATGCCTATAAAATCAGCCCCAAGTCATTACTACACATTTAATATTAAAGAGAAAGACAACTTTATGTAAGAATACTGACTTCCTTTCCGTCTGAGAGAATGATCCTTTTTCAAGACGCTTGGCATGTTTGGCCAAGTCCAGATCCCTCACTTCCTTGGCAAGCACTGGTACCAAAGAGAATGCCTCCTTATCCTCTTTGATTGGTGCACACCCAACCTGACAATGGTGAGTGATGTCAAGTGTAAGCAAATTATTGTTGAATTCCCAGTAATTATGCTATAAGACCAACATTCAATATATAAATAAAAAACACATGCTATGCTGGCAGCACTTTTGTGACTTAAAATACGAGACTAAATGCAATTTTTTTAAGGAAAAGTTGATGTTTATACCACTCCTGTAAATAGCCTATGTGATATCCCATTTTCTACAGCTGTACAGTCTTACTTATTCTAGGTATTCTATGATTTGTGTTAAATTTTTATTGTAAATTAAGAAAGTATGGCTGTTTGAGAGAGAGATACATACATACAATATATGATTTTAAAATATATGATTTTAAAATATTAGAATGCTTTAGGTGCAATAACTAATTCTCCTGTTTAAAATATGTTTATACTTGAATATGTACCGAGTTTTATGATACTTAAGAATCCGACTCATTCTTCCCATAAGTCATTACTGTACAAGAGAATTTAATACATAAGTCAGGTTGGTGGAACATAACTTCTTGTATCATCAAGACCTTTATTCAAAGGTACCATAATCAGTTTTAGCTCTCATTTTTTTCCTTCACAGCTGAACAATTGCAGCTCTTCACTATGCAATATGTCCTTCATATGTGGCATTAGACTTCTAGCTTTACACTTATAAATTCTTTCTATCCAACCAGTAACTTTGCCACTCACCCTGACCATACTGTAACCAGACCTCACCTTTGACATGACAGGTTTGTCCTCCTCCTTGTCAATGGGTATAGAGGTGGAGTGTACCCAGGTGGAGGTGCAGAGGTGGCGTAGTCGTACATAGGATGACTGTGGCACCATAGAATCCCCCCGGATAAGAGTGGTCGGTTCCAACTCAAAGATGGATGCGATGTCATTACTCAGTGGCACTGAGACTAGTTGGTACACAGGACCTCCACTTGGGTCTGTGGGACAGCCACAAAATTAGACTCTTCAAGTGTGCAGTGTACAGAAAAGTGGCACTTGGGAGTTAAATGTTATATATTTATATTATCTGTTAAGTTTAGAGGGTGATGGAAGGTCTTTTATATGGGATCTGCAGCTTGATCCTCTGGAGAAATCTAGAAGCTGCAGAACATTTTGGAGATAATATTAATACTTGTGGTTCAGAGGTCTGGAGTTATCTTGAGGGTTGTGAGTACTGTACTGTTGATAAGGGATTGGGATAAATGGATCAGGAGAGATCTTAGGGATGATGACAGACTATGGAGTTAGAACTGGAATATCAAAATTATTAATTCAATAAACACTTTAAAGAAGTGCTCATGAAAATTTGAGGTAATCTGTGTACTGTATATAATGTCATTCTTTGATATCTTGATATTACATAGGGCTGTAATTGACATGTGGAGGGAATCAGAGAAGACAATGGGTGATAACTTTTGCTTTGCTTAGTTTTACGAACAGCATATCCTTATAAAAACGCCAGATTATTCTGTTAAAAGAACAACCCTGCTCTCCATATGTAAATATAATGACTATGATCATTACAGAAAGGATAAAGAATTTATGTACAGTACAATTGCAAAACATACCCACCAAGTTTACCAATCTGTATTTAGTAAAGGAAGAGTGAATCAGGTGAAAAAAAATTTATACAAAATAAATTGTCTTCACCAAACAGTATATTTTCAATGGTGAGAATTAACATAAGGTGACATTTGTCAAACTGGAAGCATAAAACACTTTCCCCGAGACAAAACCCACAGTGGAGAAGCTAATACTCTGCTAAGACACAGAGTCACACAAAAAAATGAATGCTAGAGCAAAACTTCATAAACAGAATCATGGTTAAAGTTTACTTATTTCTTGAGATAAGTTTTTCACTGTATAGTAAATGCATTCTGTGACGCACTTAACCTTTAGTATACTGTCCACGGTGTAATTTTAAATTGCCACCAAGGTCATGTTGATTTTTACAGAGTGTGATCGAACACCCGTCATCAACGGTTTTATTGATTATAATTACAGTACAGTATAGTGAATACTGTAGTTTAGAAATTATATTTAGTGTTATGGACAAGATATACATGACAAAAGTGTAGTGAGAGGAATTTGTGTTTGCCAGTTAACTAAGAATAGATGTGAAGCTGGAGCAGAACACTTACCACCCCGTTACCTCAGGACAGGCAGTAAGGAAGAGATATTGGCTGATGTAAGAATGTGATCACTGTGTCAAGGACTAGGATATGATACAACCCGGAATATGTAAATAACAAAGTCTAAGCTAATAGTAAATGAGTGGATCAGTAAGGTGACTAAAACTGGGATAGTGTGTGGATATGAAGTGGATACCGAGATGATGATGAGTTGATACTAATAACAAACGGATAGAGATGATAAAATGCATTTAATTTTGATATTGTCTGTTTGTGATTGACAGGTTTTGACCCAATTCCAATAAATACGAGATTGGTTTCAATGTGACGGGTTTTGTTCTACCTCATCATACTTTACTGCCTTGGTGACAGAAAAACCCTGTGTCCTACAGGTTGAGTGCATCACAGAATGCATGAAAAACTTATTTCAATTTGTATGGGTCTATCCTCTGCACCTACATTATTGGTTTCTTGTTGACATGTGATGATCGACATGTAATATTGTACTTACCTGGTACTGTACAGTACTGTACTTCAAATTGAATAACCATTTCTTCAACACTGCTATAAACACATTTCTTTGTAATTGAAATCATGATAAGTTAAGCTTCAAGCCACATCTCTGTCTCTAATTCTGTTCTAGCATTCATACCAAAATGACTGCCACTCTACACACTTTTATTGCTCCCACACTCAAAATACCTGAAGATTATTAACAGCATTATTTTTTAATAAAATGGGTTTAAATGTTTAGGTGTAGCTGCCAGCAGTCACAACTAGAACTGTATTCTTTTTGATAGAATTTATGAACAGAGTTGTGAAATGGCCTGATAATTAGAGAGGTGTTCTCTACATAATACATAATACTGAAATAGCTCCAACTTCATTTGCTGCTGTAATTGTTGACTACTGCTGCACTGTACTTGAGAGGTGAAGGTGCATGAATATTCTTATTTCCTTTTCTTTACTTATATCAAGGACTTGACATGTCAATCATATATTCATGATATGGTACCTCCTTAACCAGAATTATTCCCTAATGTAATATTACAACAGACAAATGAATTCCATAATTAATGGAATCCCTTCACACAGACAGAGACCTGCCCATATTGGTCAGTTACATATCAATAAATACTTAGACCTCAAAGAGAGAAATTTGACTAATTGAACTGTGAACAATATACTGTATACTGTACTGTATATACTGTATATGTATGTTATAATTAATACAGCCTATCATTGTAATAACCTTCAATATATAAACACTATAATCTAATAAGAACATGCATTTATGATACCAGCTATAAGGGTGGCTGTGTGTTAAAAAAAAAATGCATTGTCATATAACATACTTTGGTGTGTTAGTGTCAGTACTATAGTCACACAAAATAATAATAATAATAATAATAATAATACAATATCTACATTTACTATTGGACTGCATTTATTCAAGTATTTTGTATGCTATAAAATTACTTTGGGATGCAGTTACACCTATATTTGCTAAATCCTAAATGTATAGAAGTTTATGAATGAAAGTGAGGACATGTATAGACCTACCGACCAGGATTATAAACAAATGACAGCTTGCAAATTTTGAAGAAAAAAGAAGAGGGGCAGGTAAAGGAATAAAAGTGGTTGACTCAGAACTTAACGAAACACCACCTATTGGGAAGAAGAATGTTTCATGGCATAGTCAGGAGGAATCAGAAGCCTCCAATTCTCATACACGATCACAGGGTCCTTAAGGGGAGATTCTCTTATTCGTGAATTGGAAGGTCTGTGATTCTTCCAAACTCTGCCACGAAACAGACGACCTTAATGGTACTGATAGGGGATATCTTGTTTCGTGGAATAGTTTGAAGGAATCAGCAGCACACCAATTCAACAACAAGAGAATATCCCCATAATTAATCCCTATTCCTCTGCCAAGAAAAATAAATTTATATATATATAAAAATGAACAAAATGGCATAAGTAAAATACATCATGTATAAGCATCATAAAGATTGTCTGAAACAGCTGCATCTCTTAGCAACCCATAAAGAAACAAGAAATCAGCAAGACTGACTAACTTTTAGACTATGTTAAAAATGCTTCCTTCATGCTTTTTTCATGTTTCATCTATACTGGACTCTGTAAAGCAGTTGTGGGTGGCAAGAGACATTTTACCTGTACATAATTGTATGTGTTTGAATGTGTGTGTATATTCATGTGTACAACTCAGATCAGACCATACTCATAGTCTCATGCCATAACTTTCTTGTCACATTCCATTAAACCAAACTTGATGGGATATGAATGATCTCCCCATCATCATAGTATCTACAGTGTAATGCATTATGTCACACAACACTTATGTAAAATGAGAGAATTGTTTTTGAGGCCTGAATTCTGTATTGCTATAAAAAATAAAATTGTCAAATCAAGTGTAACCTACTTATATACCTTTCATACTAAAAAAATTACCAGAAAAGCAATAAACATAGAACTCATTATAAAGCAGAGATGTCAACCAACATATTTTTAATTTAACATCAAGGTGATGATAAGCTGTCAAATTATTAATCACAGTCTATATATTGGACAGAGACCAGACCCAGAAGTAAATGAAAATTGACAACTATACCAAGCATTGTCCTTGTATGTGCTACCTTGATTTACAAATACTGTTGTCAGATCTTTCAAACTGATAAACCTTACCTTGTACTTTTGTAATACCTGTACTGGCTTTTGTAATATTCAGATTTTCTGAAGATAAATTATTGTATTACATGTACACTAAATATCATCTACTGTAGCAAATATATGCATGTAGATTTCAGGTAAATTTGTCAATTTCACATATGGACTGCATTGCCTAAATATAAATATTGCACCCTAATCAAATTAAAGGGAACAGCAAATATTAATGAGGTCCAGATATGACACGGCACCAGTTATCATGAATTAAAATTTTACTATTGTACATAATTATTGTGTACAACACATTTGCTTACTAACACAATCATCAACAGAAGTAAATAACCCAGATACAAACTTTTGAGACATCAAAGGCTTTGGGTATGACATACAGTGCATCAATTAACGCCAAGTCTGTCAGTCAGAATAATTACACAAGGAGGTGTCATTTTAGCTGTCATACCACAAGGAACATGGGCCAGTGGTTCAAGTTCCTTAAGCTAACCTAAGTTTTGGTACAGTGAAAACATAATACAGTACATATACCACATAAAGCATATGGAAAGCCCCTTCAACAGTTCTTTCCTCTATGTGCACACTCAAACCCACACACATAACTACACATACATACACACACACACTGTCAGGAGAAAGAGGAATCATAAGGACACATCATCTCTCTCTCTTTTCTTTTTAAGCAGTACTATAATCATACCTAGGATATCAAGTGATATCACAACCTGAGGAATTTTTGTTAAAATCTTGTCTTTACTTTTATGGAAAAGGGTAAATACTATACTGTACTTAAAGCTCTCTTGCCCCCCACCTATCCATGTACAGTTGCCCAGACATGAATCTGGTACGCCTCGCTTCTTATTAGATACCTACAACAGGAAGAAAAATGAGCAAAAGTTATAGTTTGTTGACAAGCAGACAATACTAATGTTTTACTGTCTGCCAATCAACTATCTACATTTTTTTTTCACTTTCTTTTCTTTTGTAGCCACCTCACAAGTGACGAGCCATACCAGCTTCATGTGTGGGCAACTGTACAAGCAAATACACGCACACACTCACACACACACAGCTCGACAATAGTAGGCTAACAGATCATTAAGGCTATATAAGAGCACTTCCTTGATGAACTGCTCATAAATAAACACCATTAAAAAAAGCCATGCATTCTCATTTTAAGGCAAAAAGCCACACAGACTGGATGATATTTTTTACTACTGTAACCATATTAAATTTTGTACCATATGTGATCAGATTATCTTTTTTCTGCTACACAATAATTCAACCTGAAGTAGGCTTGTACTTCATATTATATTTAGTGGTGTTTATCTCTTTGACCAAACTAAAAATGATGGTTAAAGCAGGCTAACATGGCACGTATAAGCAGGAATATGGTTGGTGCTGCAATCTACAAGGGTGAATTGCCTGAGGGAAATCAACACAAGTGGTAATAAACTTGAAGTTTACTGGCAGGTTTGACTGAGACGGAGACGGTACCTGATGTGGCCCTCCAAAGCCCTGTCTTTCTCTTGCGACCATCCGTGCTGCTCGACTCTACAGACAGTTGACGCAATATGGGCTCTAGAAAAATGGGGGGATGGGTTTGGGGTAGGTTACAACAGGGGGGTGGGGGGTTGTAGAGGAAGCTTGGACAGTGGCACAAGAAGTATTTGATCCAAATCATGAAAACAGGATGTCATGCAGAGAGGAAGGGACAGGATAAAACTGGGAAAATCAGTATCTAAAGTAGAAACCAAGAATGGAGTCAATCTTAAGAAAAAAAGCAAGAAATATGATAAAGGGGGAACCAAAACTGAACATGTGACAGGCAAAGGAAAATTCACCTGGAGTAGAGAAGAGATTATAATTGAAACAAAAAAGGGGCAGGGTTAGGCTCCATTGCCAAAAACAAAGATGAGCACCATGGCTAAGCACTATCATGGCATATACCTCCCGCTTTACCCTTTCTTACCTTCAGGTTGAAACAGATTGCAAAAGCAAACAGAGGCTTGTTAAAGGGAGGAATCAGATCCTAAAGAAGAGCAACATGGATTGTAATGGTATGAAAGACATTACATTAGTGAAGGTTAATCACAACAGACAATTGACAGGTAAGAGAATAATAAAAAGGGTAGAACAAGGATGAAAACAAGTTTGATAGAAGGAATATATAGATAGATAGACTATAAGGCCAAGGGTGTGGCAAAAAATATAATAATAATAATAATATCATGAGCCATAATTTCTGCCTGGCCAAGACAGATGACTGGCTAATAAATAAATGTGGCAGACCTCAGTATTCATGAACAGTCATATATATAAAGTAATGCAGCAAGTCCTGGTACAATAACCAAAAGGGTTACTTTACTTCCTCACTTGTTGGTCAGATATTATAGCTCATACTACAGTATAATCAGGATACAATCAAAGCACATGAGATTCTGGAATGAAATGGGACAAGGTTGGTGGCTGGTTGACAAAACTGTCAGAATGCAATATAGGCAGAAGTCTGCCCATGCACTCAGCCAGATTATAATAGAGGATTTGGAGCAGGGAGAGACAGATCAAAATCTGTCCATACCTTGTCTGGAAATGTGATTGTGAACCACTTACAAAGTTCACTATAACATGCAATTAACTTGGAGGGTTTTGTGTTCCATGTTAAGTCTGCTGTTCAAAATACACACATGCCAATCAAATTTATTTGGCAAATGCAATTTCCTTTTAAAAAGTTAATAAAGACAAAGTAAAAATTACAAATTAAAAGAACATGCATAAGCTAACTTCTACCACTCATATTATTGTTGTTGTTTTTAATTTATCTTTAGGCAAATCATATTTTGCCTGTCATTCTACCATACTTACTCTTACAGCTGTATACGGTACATATAAAATCCTTTATCTGGATGACAGGACCCAAACTGTTTTTCCTTTATCAAATTGTAATGTGAGTGTGTGACTAACCTCTGAGCTTTTCCCTGGTTGGATCAGGTGTTGTATCCTCGTCCACCTCGGCAGCCAGGTAATGTCCCGTTGCCAGATGTTTGAAGCGGAAGAGAGAGTTCCAGTGTCCTGCTCCACCACGTGTTGGGTCGTGCTGCACCACCTGTCACATCACACCCAAGAAAGGAGAACAGAAAGTAATGCAACTCTAATACAGTATACATTTACTCTCCTCATATCTTTTATGGAGTTTCTGGATAGAAATAATGTAATGTCCTGTGTTGAGAAGGTACAATATTCTTCATTATACTTCTAAAAAACCATCTCTAAGATTAAAATACTGGCTTATTCTGGCCACTAGGTTAACAACAATATGAGCAACAGTTACAACAAACCAAACTTTCCATGATGAATTGAAGAAAAAAAGTGAAAGAATATAAAATATATAAACATTACCAATACAATACCACATACTATAACACTACAAACTACACACCTCAACTTCCCATAATGCCTTGCTAGATGTGGCTGCTGTGGCTGTGGTACGTCCAGTGGTTCTAAGAAACACATTCTGCTTCTTCTTATACTCATCCATGGTGAGGAACTTTTCCTGCTCAGCGTGGAAGAGTCGGATCACGTCTCCACCTTTAAGAATACCTTCCAAATTTTCCAGGTGCTCCAGAAACAGCGAGATCTTCCAGCAAGTGTTGGAGTTTAGCACATTAACCTGAAGACACACTCAGGATTAGATACTTTGGACAATTTTCAGGTTACATGAGACTGACGACATACAAACAGTGTGTGGTGAGTGGTAGACATTCAGAGTGAACAGTTGTATACAGGATACAGACAGCATTCATATAAAGTAGTAAACCCTCAGAGTGAACAGTGAGATACAGGCATCAATTGGCACTCGTGTAGTGCAGCACTAGTACAATTCAGGCATCAGTCAGCACTCAAGTAGAGTGCAACAATTGAGGAAGCACCAACGAGACAACACTCAGGACAAAGGAAAACCCCGACTTTAATAACAACCCAGACATGTGAGTTGACAAAAATAATTTAGTTGATTTTTAATTAATATCTTAACATTCACTTAACAAACATATAAAAAGGTATGTTGAGGAAGAATGCATTGAAGGATATATGTGTTGTTCAGGAGCACTGTGAGGTATATTAAGGTTGTTGTTGTTGTTGTTGTTGTTGAAGTTCCTCAAGCTGTTTGACTGAGCTCAGCCCCGATATATTAAGGTTTACTGATGTAACTTGTATTTGTGTATGTAAATTCATATACATAGTAAACACAGCAATACAGTGAATACCAGACTAGTATATCAAAGGATTATACAATAGTTATGTTGTTTATCTTGTCTATCATCCGATATGACCGGCTAATATAGGTCGTGTACTGAGTGAAGGGTTTCAATCAACCTAACCGCTGGAGAGGCGGTTACAATATCAATTATCAACATAAAATTATCTAATTTATTGCCTCTAAAGCAACACACCCCAACCCTTTGCTCACCTCCTTACAGCCAGGATGATCTCTGAGGTCATGTGTGCTGGAGACATGAAGCTGCTGACCTGCATTGACTGGACTCAGTATTACTTTATCTCCAACCACCACATTGTCTCCAGAGTTACACAACTTGTAGTACGGGTTGATGTAGAACCAGGAGCCCTCATTACCATTAGCATCCAATGATACCGTCATGGCATTCTTCTCCAGAAGCGCTGGCAGACGCTTATTAACCGTCAGGAACTTGTTGGACTTGAGATGGAGCAGCTGTGAAGAGATTGACAATCAGGTGGAGATGCCATAGTTTATTTACTAAACGGAAAGAATTATTTATGTATGTGCAATAGCTAAGGTCACACACTGCCTCAGAAGGATACTCCACTTGGTCATACAGACTATGTAACCCACAAAAGAAAAATGGAAAACATCATTCACCATATAATTCACCGAGGTTATTGGTGAATGTTACTCTGTCCAAACTGGGTCTGCTGAATTTGAGGCAAAACCTTTAGCTACTACGGGACCATCTCAGTGTTCCAAAAGAATAAAGGATAAATATTTGCTTTATTGCCATTCTCTGGTATGGTATTTCTACCATCATTACCCACTAACCTAAACCATTACAAAATAATTTCCTAACCAGATGTGCTAATACTGGTACAAAATGGCAATATATACTATACGATTGGGTTAGGTTCTTCAAAACTCAATCATATAACGATCGATCCTATAACGAACTTAAGGTTTAATGGGATAAATAGGGTTACGTTCCAAAGACTCGTATATTATGACCATAACATCACTATTTATTACTGACAACATGGACACGGTATTTTATTGAAGGAATTATTGTGTTGCCTTATCCGGCATAGTTACATACCTGTATAGTGATGCCATAGTTGATAACGGTACCCATAAGTTTTTTGCTCTCTGCTTCATTCTGACTCTTCTCAATCTCAGCAGCATGCTGAAAAACAAAAATGTATTATTTTAGTTAAATTTCTGCCACACACACACACAATGTATTGGTACAGATGAGATATTCTGGCGATGAAATAAAAGAGATTCGTTTCATTATATCGTGACCATTGTTTGTACACACTCTAACTCTTTTCAGCCCTTTGTTCTCAAGCTCTTTACATCTCGCCAATCTCTTCCAACTCACGACCCTCACACATTTGTTTACCCATTTATCATTAACATATTATAATTATTTCTATTAAAAAAATCCATTACCTAAGCGAAATTATGTGAGGCTGCAAAATGCTGATTATTGCTGGTCACTGGTTTTAAGGGAGCATCTCTCGTTGGCAAACTTCAAAGTTCCTAATATGGGATGTTTTGTGTCATAGTTTGGAAGAGTAGTAGTAGCCCTCCAACCAGTCTTACCTTAATTAATTAAGACGTCGTAACCTAAACAAGGACAAACAAACACACATGCTGAAGTTCAAGGGGACCTGAGGCTGACAAAACCACCATGAGGATCAAATACCTCTTTCATGACTACTGTTCATACTATCGTTCAAACTTGATAGAGGAGACTGAGAAAGAGAAAAATTATGTGTGGGGAGCACACATACACACCTAAACTTAACACTATAACCATCATCACTACAACTAACTGTTAGTTACTAACACCACCACAAGACGCAAACCTAAAAAGCAAATAAATGAAATAATGTAATCGTGGTACAGTTGCCTCTAAAAAATTCAAGACTACAGTATAGATTTTTGCAGGTACAGCCATGGCTGTACATAAAGACGATAATAGTACATACGCCTTTTCAGCTTGAAGAAGGGCCGAGACGGCGAGACTGACTGAGTCTGACTGACTGAAATTCCAAATAGCCTTTTTGCCTTCTTCACCTCAGAGTTCGAAAAAATTAGCCTTCTAAACCTCTCTCAACGTTGAATTTTTTTAGAATGGTTTCGAAAATTCACCTGTTCGAACTCTGTCTAGTTAAGTTTGGCAAAGATATTAATCTCGAATGGAAAATTTCCGTTCGAGCTCTTTACGGTTTTAACCGATAAATAGAATATTTGACATTTTACCGTAATTTTTACCTCAAATTAGGTAATAAAAACCTTTGCCGGTGGTGCTGATTACGAATATATAGTTTTGGGAGTGAAACCGGGTTTTTTAAGCAGATTTATATTAAATGACATAATATTTACGTCATTTTACGTCATCATACCAAAAACTGCTCCTGGTGATGGTGAATTTGGTGATTCAGAATATATAATATGGGTTT